>CM056052.1:26575428-26914345 GCA_029574335.1 Rana kukunoris | reverse complement strand
CCTAACGCCCCGGGATCAGGGTTTGGGTCCCTTCTGCACAGAAGGACCACTTGACGTTGCACCCGTCCTGCACGTTTTTGTGAACACTCTTTATGTGTGTGCACATTTTTTCTGTGTACAAAACGTGCACAAACAAAAAAAAGGACAAAAACGTGACAAACATAGGAAATAAATTAAATAAAGTGGGCCCTGGGAGAACCACCTTCATGATCATGGTGTCTCCCCTGCCAGGTAAGTACACCCGCTGTGCTCATTGTGAGGTTCCCACCATCCCTGTGCTGAGTTCCCCTGGTCCGTACACCCGATGTGCTCATTATGAGGTTCCCACCATCCATGTGCTGAGTTCCCCTGGTCCGTACACCCGATGTGCTCATTATGAGGTTCCCACAGTGCACATTAGTCAGGGGCGCCGTGCCAGTGCCTCCCCTCCAGGCTCCCACATACGCTGCATGCGTATTATGCGCTGGGCCAGTGACTGACCCCCCCCCCCAAATGGTAGCAGTCTATAAAAAGGTGGGGTATACATGGAAAGTGCAAAGGGGGTGGAGCCAAGCGGGGGGCGGCAAAATTAGGTTTTGCCTAGGGTGTCAAAAATCCTTGCACCGGCCCTGCTCCAGACCACTTTGCAAGTGGCTGAAGGGAGGCCTGGAATAGTCTCAAAGATGTCCGATGCTCTTTTTTTTTTTTCTTTTTTTTTTTCCACATCAGCTACTACTGAACTTTAGAGAGCCGTTCATGGCATGACCTTTCGATCCTCTCTGTATACATTTTTGCATCATCTGTGGTTGACAATTCATGCTCTGTGTCTCGCTTTTCAGAGCTATGGCTGAATATTTTCGTATGCTTATACTTTTTTTTTTTTTTTTGTGTATTAGATATTGTTATTGCGAGTAGAGTATCGTTCCCTTTGGTTAAATTTTAATACGTAAACGATTAATTACCCTCTTCACTACCCACTCACTTGATCCGTAACTGGTGTTCGTTTCGTCATGCCCCACCCATTTCACCCTCCCTCCCCCCGAACCGGACCCAACCCCCCCCCCCCCCCCCCGTGGCCCCCCCTGACTCCATAATTTTGTTTCTGATAGTTAGCTGTTTTGTGTCTTCTGTACCAAGTTGATCTCTCATTTTTGGTTAAGGAAGTTCCTGTTAACACCTTCGCCTAATATATATATTTCCTTTAGGTTCAGCGGATCTCTAGCGCACCGGGCCTCTCAGATTCTCAACATAGCTCCACGTTTTTTTGTACATCCTCCACTTAAGCCATTTGGTCTCGACCTTTTCCTGGGTTTCCGTGGTGTTCTCCCTTAACTTTTCCATCCTATACGTTTCTTCTACCCCGTCCACCCACTGCCATATTTGAGGGCTATCCGTATCTTGCCACTTTTTAGGGATAAGCCTTTTTGCGGCGTTTAGTAAGTGGGGGAGTAGTGACTGCTGGTATTTTTTGATGCCATCGCATCCCCCGTGAAATAATACTACCCACGGGTTTTTTTTTAGTTCTGTACCAGTTATTACCCTGATCTGCTGCAGTATGGCGTCCCAATATTTCCCAATCACCGGACAATCCCACCATAGGTGTGCCATTGTGCCTCTGTCTGCACATCCCCGCCAACATCCGTCGGGTAGCCCGTTATTAAAGTTACTTAGTTTGACTGGGGTTATGTACCACCCTGAGATGCATTTATAATTCATCTCTGCAGTACGCGAATCAGTGGCGGAGGCATGAACCAGAGACATTAATTTATTAACTGTGAGTTCCCCCCTGGTGATTCCCAGTTCCCTTTCCCATTTTCCGACAAAGGGGGCAACTGGTGCCCCAATCTTACTAAGAATTTTATATATTTTAGATATAGTGCCCTTAGTGATCCCCCCAGTGCAAATTTTTTCTAATGACGTCAGCTCCAAACCCGACCTCAATGGTCTGGGGAGCTGCTGTACGAAGTGGCTTAGCTGCATGTAGTGCCATCTATCGAGGTTCCATGTGTCAACTCTGGATTTCAGGGCCTCGAAAGTGTCCAGCTCGCCATTCGTTATCGTGTCCCCTAAATACACACATTCTTTTTTAATCCACTTCCCCCCAATTTTCGTTACCCCCGGTGGGAAAAAAGCATTTTCTTTTAGATTAATGAGTGGTGAGTTGAATTTACTAGCAAGTGACATCTGTACCCTATCCCACATCCTCAACGTGCTTTTTGTCATTTCAAAAACATTGTGTGTAATAGTTCTATATTGTGTAGGTATCCATAGTATTTTACTCAGTTGCGTCATGTCTTGTGATTTTTCTATTTGGA
Source organism: Rana kukunoris (assembly GCA_029574335.1). Taxonomy (NCBI): domain Eukaryota; kingdom Metazoa; phylum Chordata; class Amphibia; order Anura; family Ranidae; genus Rana; species Rana kukunoris. Next base: position 26,912,051 of record CM056052.1, on the reverse strand, counting down.
GCCATCTTAACTCGTGCTTATCTCTGGCCCATTCCACCGCCCGTGAAAGGACCGCTGCTTTGTAGTAACTTTTAATATCCGGTACTACTAGTCCTCCGTCTAGTTTGTCGAGTTTTAGAATGGATAGGGAGATTCTATGTTTTCTATTTTTCCAAATATAGTTCATTAAAATAGCGTTTAATGTTCTTAAATATTGTGGGGATAGCGAGATTGGGATTAATTGAAATTTGTAGAGTATCTTGGGGACATATATCATTTTTAGCATATTGATGCGGCCCATCCAAGATACGGGTTTATTTATTGTCTTTTTTAATTCGTTTTTAATTTCATTTAGCAGGGGTATATAGTTTGACTTATAGATCTTTGAAACCGAGTTGGCTAGTTTTATTCCTAAATACGTTAATTCTTTCCGCCAAGGGAAGTTGCATATCTCTTTAACCTGCCTGGCCTCGGTTTTCTCCAAACTTATATTTAATATCTCCGATTTTACGATATTAACCCTAAAATTAGAGATATAGCCATATTGCCGCAGGGTCCATAGCAGCCTAGGTATGGTATTTACAGGGTCGGAAATGAAAAACAAAACGTCATCCGCGAACGCGGCTAGTTTGTGCTCCTCGTCACCCACCCGGACTCCCTTAATAGCGGAGTCTTTTCGGATTTTTGACAGAAGGGGTTCTAATGACAAAATAAATAATAATGGGGACAGGGGGCAGCCCTGTCTCGTCCCATTATTCATCCTGAATGAGTTCGAGAGGGTGCCATTTATCATGATTCTGGCTGTTGGCCGATGGTATAAAGCTTCGATCCATCCTCTAAACCTGTCCCCTAAGCCGATTGACATCAGTGTCTGCATCATGAACCCCCAGTCTACCCTGTCGAACGCTTTTTCGGCGTCAACTGACAGGAATAGACTGGGGGGTCCCGCTTGCCTAAGCCTCTGTATCAAGAGGAGAGCCCTTATGCCGTTGTCTTTGGCTTCTCTGCTGGGTACGAATCCAACCTGGTCAGGATGTATTAAAGAGTGGAGAACTCCCTTTAGGCGCTCCGCCAAGACCTTGGCAAAAAGTTTAACGTCATTATTCAACAAAGATATAGGTCTATATGCAGAGCACAGGGAGCTATCCTTCCCCTCTTTTAGGATGATCGCCACCGAAGCAGCCAGTGCATCTTGACTCAGCTCGCATTCTCGCCCCAAGCTGTTAAAGTAGCTACATAGTTTTGGTATAAGAATTACGCTGAACTTTTTATAATATGTGACCGTGAACCCGTCGGGGCCCGGGCTTTTCCCAGGAGCCATGTTTTTCAGGGCTTTTTTAATTTCCTCTTCTGTGATAGATCTATCTAGGTTCTCGGTAGTGTCCTCGTCTACCTTTATGAGGCCTGCTTCATCTATAAATGTCTGGTTACGCGCTCTCCTCTCCTCTTTACCACCCGGCTGTTGTTCTATGTTATATAGCGCTTCATAGTATTTCCTAAAGGTTTCGCCGATATCCGCTGTTGAGTGTGCCAGCTCCCCGTTTTCGTTTTTAATTTTATCAATAAAGTTCCTCGTTTTCTTTTTTTTGGCCATTTTCGCTAATTGTTTGCTGGATTTATTACCCCATAAGTATGATTCCCTAAGGATCTTATTATATTTTATCCTAGCTTCCTGTTCCATATCTTCCTTTAATAGGTCTCTTTTTATTGTCAAGTTAAGGAATATCTCTTTTTGGCCTAGTTCTTTATGTTTTTGCTCCAGATGCCTGATTTCTTTAACAAGTAGGTCCCGCTGCCTGTTTCTTTCCTTCTTTCTACGAGCCCCCTCAGATATTAATATCCCACGGATGTACGCCTTGTGCGTCTCCCATATAGTTGCACTCGATATACCGTCGGTTTCGTTAATCTCAAAGAATTGTTTAAGTTCCTCCTCTACTCTCTTTGCTCCGTCCTTATCCTGAATTAGGTACTCATTGAGACGCCATACTGTCCGTTTACTGATCGGTAGATCCGTCCTAATTTTCATTATGATCGGGGCATGGTCGGATAAAGTCATTAACCCGATTTCTGTAGCCGTAATCAAGTCCAGCAGTCTATGGTCAACCAATATATAATCAATTCGGGAGTACGTACCATGGGGTGGGGAAAAGAACGTATAATCTTGTACATGGGGATGGAAAGCCCTCCAAGCGTCAACCAATTGACATTCCTTAATCTTTTGTTTTATTTTCTGTCTCGGTGGATTATTTATTTCCCTACCCAGGGAGGTACTATCGAGTCTAGGGTTAAAGACAAAGTTTAAATCACCCATTATTATTATATGTCCCTCCGCAAAAGATTTTATTTTGCTTAGAATCCTTATTAAATATTTAATCGGGTGGGCATTAGGTGCATATATGTTAACTAAGGTATATACAGTATTCCCAATTTTTCCTTTCAGACCCAGATATCTACCCTCTGGGTCTGTAAGCCTCGCCTCCAGTGTGAAGCTTACCTTTCTGGCAAACCCGATAGCAACCCCTCTAGAGCGGTTTGATATCGAGTCACCATAGAACCAAGTAGGGTATGTTGGGGAGAACAGTTTTATATTCGACTCGAGGGAAAGATGAGACTCCTGGATAAACACCACGTCCGCCTTGTATTGTTTGATTTCTTGCAGGACCTGTATTCTTTTGAGCCTTGCGTTTAAACCTCTCACATTATATGAAAGGAAGGTCAACTCTTCCATTCCTTTGTACATCGACTATGTGCCTTATAACCATTTTGGAATCTTGGGGGACCACGTTCCCCTATCCCTCCCCAGTGACCCTCCCAGCCCCCCCTTCCCTTGTCCCCGAACCCCCTCAATCCCCCCCCACCCATCCCTGGCCTAGACGAGGCCGCTGGACCGTAGGAGACTACGTGTCTCATTACCTACAGGTCCTCTTCTAGTGAGGTATTGATGCTTAGCGCCCATCCCTGCCTAGCACTGGGCTGATCTTTCGGCAGGTTGTGGATCTCGTCTAAGGGGAGCCCCTCCCCGCCCCCCATCATCTCCCCCCTCTCCCCCCCTCCTCCCCGCCGTTCCCATTCCTCCCATCCTGGTAATTCTAGTCTAGGCAAATTCAGTTTACCGCAGAAGCCTGAGAGGTCTTCCGGAAACACTAATTTTGCCGTGATCCCCTCTCTCTGGCCAATAAGAGAGGACGGGAAACCCCATTGATATTTAACATTTTGTTCCCTCATCTGTTCAAGGAGAGGTTTGAGGAGTCTCCTTCTGTTTAAAGTTTCCCATGCTAGATCAGGGTAGATTTGTAGCTCCACATCGCCATTTCTCATAGGAGATGATCTTTTCAGTTTTGACCAAATCTCGGCCTTGTCCTCATAATATCTGAATCTGATTATTATGTCTCTTGGTCTTTCACTGCCGTTGTCCTTGTACCTCCCTACACGGTGAACTCGTTCTATTTTGAGGGGTTTCCCCTCGTCTCTCTCCATGAGTGGTATGAACATGTTATTCATTATTTTTCTGAGATCCTCGCCCCTTTCTTCTCTCATGCCACGGATTCTCAGGTTTTGTCGTCTATGCCTGTTCTCCTGATCTTCTAAGCGATATCTAAGTAGCCTTTGGTTGAGTTTCAGAGCGCAGTGTTGTCTTTTAATCGCGTTCAGTTCTATCTCTTGTTTGTCAATTTTTCCTTCTATCTCCTCCACCCTTGATAGTATGTGGCTTATATCATTTCTCAGCGCACTGATTTCCTCTTTTATAGCATTTTCTAATCTCATCAACATTCCATCTAATTCAGTTCTTGTTGGTATATGAATCTCAGGCCCATCCTCATCATCCTTACTTTGGTCTTGGTCCCCATCATTAGATGTATCTGTGGGCGGTGGATTAGATCCACCCAAGCCTTTTTTAGTTGTCCCTGATTTTGTAGATTTCTTTTCGGTGACCGGGCTTTTAGGATGTGCTTCTTGGGACATGTAGTGTCTTATTGAGCTTGTAGCTGGATTTTCTTTAGGTGTTTTCGGGGCGGAGCCCCTTGTGGTCTTACTCATGCTGTGTCTGTTTCTTGCTCGAATTCGCTTCCCCAGTTTAAAATATAGGGGTTTACTTATGTCCCGACCGATCAATGGATCGAATCCGATCGCTTAGATACCAAAGTCCCGTTTCCGGTTCTCGCCCCGTGAAGGTTTAATATGTATTTTACCCTATTGTTCACGCTTTGGGTGGGTTGATATACATCAACTACCTGCCCTATGTAAGGTATTACCCAGTGAAGGGTTGTTTGAGGGTTTTGTGCTGAGGGACCAATTTCAAATGTTGATGGGCTGGTGGGTTGGCGGTAACTGACTGCTTATGTTCAAAAAGCCCAATTGTCCTATATTTATACCCGGGGGGGGTTCTGAGGTTAATATCAAACCTGACTTCGCCTATACTGATCGACTATTCAGGTATATGCAGCTTGTCCTTCTAGTGGGGGGCATAGGATCCTCTTGTTTTATAGCTGAGCTTTACCGAGCCGGTCCTCTTCAGCACGGCCACTGCTGTCCAGAGTAGGAGCTTCTCCTGCTCGGGGGACGTTCCCCTGCAGATCCCTTCCCCTCAATTATATTTCAGGATCACTCCCCCCCTACACACTTCTCCAAGACCCCCTGGGTCACCCACGCACTTGGCCAGCAAATTTGTTATATTTTCAATATGGTTCCAGTATGGTTCCGGTCCGGACAATGTCCTTCAGGTGTCTATACTATATTGCAGTAACTCGTTCAGTCCTGTATATATGCCCTCATTACATTCTTTACCATCTTTGTCTTCACAGTATCATAGAACATCAAAAAGAGAAATTAAAATAAAGAAATCCTTGGTCTTACCCACTTTGCTGAGTCTGATGCTGGTTTAGCGATGTAAGCAGCCTCTTGGTCAATAGATGTAATAATGGAGATTTTACCTGATATCCTCCAAGAAGCGTGTTTGACCGTTATTGCAAGGGATCAATATCTCCTCCCCCCGGGACAGGCATAGGGAGTAGCAGGTAGTGGTTAGGGTATGGCTCCGTTTAAGCTAGATTGCAGGGCGATCAAGGGGGGAGAGAGGGGGGGGCGCCCGCGACTTCTAGCGGGTTTCCGACCGGCGAGTGACCCAGGGAACGACGTCCTTTGTCTGCTCACATGCCCGGCGCCACATAACCCGCCGGCGTCTATCCCCGAACTGCCCGCGGGTGCCCGGAGCTCTGGTCCTTACCGCTCCATAGGAGCTAATCGGCTGGCGGACGGGGGGGGGGGGGGGGTGCTGTTCCTGGCCGTGCTGTTTTGATCGTGGGGGCGGCGGACAGACTCTCACCCTGCCGCACTCCACCCTCAGATCCTCCGGCGTCTCTCCTTCACTCCCCCAGCTGGATCCACGGCGGCGCGATCAGCATCTCCCTCCGCATGCGTGCTTCACGTGCAGCACGTCATGACGCTCTTAGATGTCCGATGCTCTAATCAACTTGTAGATAGTTTTTGGCTTCCACAAGTCGGGCTTGACTCCATGCAGCCCCAGCTCCTTGATGAGCTTGAAAGTATCCAAGTAATACCATGGAGTGTCCCAGTTATAGGGGACGGAACTGTCCCATTTGTCCCATCCAAGCGACTTCCAAAGAGGCTTCCAAGGTCCTGCGGATGCAGTTACAGTTAAAGAACACCCTCAGTAATGTGGCGATGTCGGGCACGCCCTTACCACCCTTGAGAGGTTCCTTGAACATAACAGTCCGCTTCACTCTGTCCATTTTGGAGTTCCAGATGAAGTGAACCACTGCCCTGGTGATGGCCTTGCAGGTGTTGACCCGGGGGGGGGCCAGGCCTGGGCGAGGTACTGCAACACAGGGAGAATCTCGATGCGGAGTACCAGTGTTTTCCCTTCGATGGTAAGATCTCTGTTGCTCCAAAGTCCAAACTTTTGTCGCATCTTAGCCAGTCTCTCCTCCCAGGACTTCAGGGCTGCGCCCTCCACTCCAAACCAGACTCCAAGAATTTTGATGAAGTTCGCTTTGATGGTGAACGGTATGGGTGCAGAAGAAGGCAGAAACCACTTTCCGAAGAGCATGACTTCCGACTTCCCGCAGTTGACCTTTGCCCCTGAAGCTTGGCCGAAGTCCTCACACGTCTGGACGAGAGTGTCGATGGAGCGCCGGTCAGCACAGAACACCGTCACGTCATCCATGTAGAGCGAGCACCTGACCTCCCGTCTTTCCGGTCCTGGTGCAGTGATCCCTCTGATCTCTGGGTTCCGTCTGATGCTTTGGGCGAATAGCTCTATACAGCAAACAAAAAGCAGAGGTGAGAGAGGGCAGCCTTGTCTGACCCCCGAGAGAACCTTGAAGGGGTCAGTTTTCCAGCCATTTACCAACACCAAACTACAAATGTCCTTATACATAACATTCACATACGAGCAAAACAGTTCCCCAAGACCAAACCTGCGCAGATTTCTGCACATAAACTCAAAGACTGACCAGGGCCCTGGTCAAGACTGACCAGGGCCGCGTGCACACGGCGGTCCTGAATGTACTGGACCGTGTCCCGGACAAGCGCGAGGCTGTCCGCAATCCTGCGACCAGGAATGCCACAAGTTTGATCCGGGTGGATGATCTGTCCGATGACAGATTTCAGCCTGTTGGCCAAAACCTTGGCGAGGATTTTGTAGTCCACGTTCAAAAGAGAGATCGGATGCCAATTTCTCAAGTCCGACCTCTCCCCCTTGCGTTTATACAAAATCGTGATCATCCCCTCTCTCAGTGATGGAGGCATTCTACCCTCCACCACCATCTCCTCGTACAGCTCGAGCAGGTCCGGGCCCACGAGGTCCCACAGGGCTACATAGAGCTCAACTGGGAGACCATCGCAACCGGGGTCCTGCCCTGCCTAAAGGATTTAGCGGCAGAGTGCAGCTCCTCCAACACCAGGGGGGCGTTGACGGCTGATGAACCTGCAGGATCAATTTGGTTAGTGATACCTGACAGGAACCTGTCGGCTGCCTACGTGTCCGTTTCTTTCGGGGAGTAGAGGTTGGTGTAGTAGTCTTCAACTACTTGCATTACAGCCTCCTTCCCCTTCTGGAGTGTTCCGGTCTCGTCACGCAGCTCTGGCAAGGGAGTGTGTCCCGAGTGGAGTTTCCTGAAAAAGAAAGCGTTACACTTCTCACCTTTCTCAATGTTCTCCACCTTGGCACGGAAGACAATGTGCCTGGACTCTTCCTCAAAGTACCCCTTCAGGCTCTTCTTGGCGTCCTCCAGGTCGTGCCTAACGTCCCAGCCGCAGTGGTGAAGGTCCTGCAGGGACTGCAACTGACGTTGCAGTCTCCTGAGTTTCCTTCTTCCTTGCACACACTTGCTGTCGTCCCCTTGCCTGAAAGAAGCTGCGCAGCTTAACTTTCACAACCTCCACCAATCACTTACCTTGCTGAAGAAATCTCTTTTCCTCCGTCCAGGAGGCGTAGGCCTCCCGGAGTTCCCCCATCAATTCCTCATTTTCCAGCAGGGTGCAATTCAGCTTCCAGGAACCTGGTCCTGGGCAAAGCCCTCGCCAAGTTCACCCCGAAAGCGAATAGCCTGTGGTCAGAGAAAAAGCAGGGGATCATGGAGAACTCACGATGCTTGACTGTTCTTGAAGTGAGCACGAAGTCAATACTGGAACGCACAGATCCATCGGGTCGGCACCCATGAATAATTCACGGTACCTTGCCCTATGGATCCCACGGCGTCCTGTAGGGAAGCCTCCGTCCGAGATCATCTCCTTGAGCAGCCTAGAAGTACCATCAAGTTTTGCGTATATGCTGGAACTGCGCCCATCCTCCTCTATCGGACAGTTAAAATCACCGCCGATCACTACTGTTCTGGTGGTGACAAGTTGCGTCCGCAGGGTCTGGAAAAGTTCCAGGCGCGCATTCGTCTCCGGGGAAGCGTACACGTTGATGAGCCTAATTGGCTCTCCCGCCCATGAGCCGTCTATGACCAAAAGGCGGCCACAGACTAGCTCATGGATGGAGTCAACCGTGAAGGCATCCACCCCTGATAAGAATGGCTACCCCTGCAGATTTGCAATTGCCACCCCCGGACCAGTAGGAGGGACCGAGGGTCCACTGAGAGGTCAAATGGGTGTACCTTCTCAAAGGAGGAAGAGCGCACTCCTGAAGCATATAGACATCACTCTGATGAGTAGAAAGAAAAGTCAGCACCGCTTGCCTTCTAGAGGTATCCTTGATACTCCTCACATTAATGGAAAAGATTGAGATCTCAGCCATAATGAAAAAGGGGTATGAGGTCCAGTTAGCAAGGGGCCGAACTTACCTCCCCGCAGGGGGGGTTGACTCCTCCATTTCCTCAGCTGGCTGTTCTGGGTTCTGGGTTAGACCCAGTTCCTCTAGGACCTCGTCCATTATTTCCTGGTTGAGGTTGACGGTGGAGTTAGGCACAGTGTCGGCCATAATCTCCTCCTCGTCTTCCTCACCTGCAGACTCCAGGTCCTCCACTACTTGCCCTGGGCCAGCACTTTCGTGATGGGCCCCATTGGGCCGTTTGGTGGAGGCAGCGGGTTGCTCTGCCGTTGGGCTCTCAGTCTTCCGTTTCCGGCTTCCTGTTGGGCCACTGACAGGGGTGGAAGGGGGGAGGGCGGGGAAGTCCTCCATGGAGGACAGGTCCGGGGGTGGGCAGCGGGACGGGAATGGTCTCCTCTGGCACAGAGAGGGTGGGTGGGGGTGTACCAGAGGAGGGGACAGGGGTAGGGACAGGGGTGGGGGCAGGAGTGGGCACAGGGACAGGGGTGGGGGCAGGGGTGGGGACAGGGGCAGGGGCTGACTTACCTGTGGCCTTGCGGGGCTCACTCCGTTTCTTCTCTGGTGGCTTCTTCCCGGAGATAGAGGCTGACTTACCCTGGATCAGGGCTCCAGCGTAGGTCCGGGTCCTCTGGGGGCATTGCCTGAAGACATGCTCTGCCAAACCGCAGAGGTTGCAGGTTTTTGACCTCGGACAGTCCTTGGTCTCATGGCCTACAACCCGACAGAACCTGCAAGAAAGTTCTGTGCAATCCTTTCCCATGTGCCCAGGGTGGCCACATCTGTTGCAGTTGTGGGGTATCCCGGGGTAGAAGAGGAGGCCTGCGGATGATCCCAGGGAGAAACGTGGCTAAAGGTGCTGCATGTCGCCGGAAGGGGCCTTTTCTGAGCTTGCATAGGACAGACCATTTACCTATCCAGAAGCCGTTGACATCGAGTATTCGGACTGGGTCCTTTACCACGGTGCAGAACCTTCGGAGGTAGGTGGCAATGTCCTTGCCTTGAGTATGGGGGTTCCTCATGGCCACCGTCACCCACTTTTTGTCCCTGAACATAAACTCATGGGAGACGCGGTCAAAGGCTTTCTCCTGGTCAAGACTGACCAGGGCCGCGTGCACACGGCGGTCCTGAATGTACTGGACCGTGTCCCGGACAAGCGCGAGGCTGTCCGCAATCCTGCGACCAGGAATGCCACAAGTTTGATCCGGGTGGATGATCTGTCCGATGATAGATTTCAGCCTGTTGGCCAAAACCTTGGCGAGGATTTTGTAGTCCACGTTCAAAAGAGAGATCGGATGCCAATTTCTCAAGTCCGACCTCTCCCCCTTGCGTTTATACAAAATCGTGATCATCCCCTCTCTCAGTGATGGAGGCATTCTACCCTCCACCACCATCTCCTCGTACAGCTCGAGCAGGTCCGGGCCCACGAGGTCCCACAGGGCTACATAGAGCTCAACTGGGAGACCATCGCAACCCCGGGTCCTGCCCTGCCTAAAGGATTTAGCGGCAGAGTGCAGCTCCTCCAACACCAGGGGGGCGTTGACGGCTGATGAACCTGCAGGATCAATTTGGTTAGTGATACCTGACAGGAACCTGTCGGCTGCCTCTGTGTCCGTTTTTTTCGGGGAGTAGAGGTTGGTGTAGTAGTCTTCAACTACTTGCATTACAGCCTCCTTCCCCTTCTGGAGTGTTCCGGTCTCGTCACGCAGCTCTGGCAAGGGAGTGTGTCCCGAGTGGAGTTTCCTGAAAAAGAAAGCGTTACACTTCTCACCTTTCTCAATGTTCTCCACCTTGGCACGGAAGACAATGTGCCTGGATTCTTCCTCAAAGTACCCCTTCAGGCTCTTCTTGGTGTCCTCCAGGTCGTGCCTAACGTCCCAGCCGCAGTGGTGAAGGTCCTGCAGGGACTGCAACGCTCCTGAGTTCCTTCTTCCTTGCACACACTTGCTGTCGTCCCCTTGCCTGAAAGAAGCTGCGCAGCTTAACTTTCACAACCTCCCACCAATCACTTACCTTGCTGAAGAATCTCTTTTCCTCCGTCCAAGAGGCATATGCCTCCCGGAGTTCCCCCATCAAAAGGCCCGGCCCAGGAGGCAGGTGCTAAAAAAAATAAAAATAACCTGTGTATCTGGTGCAGTGACCGTGGTGTCATTAAATCAAAGTGACCCCCACTCGCAGTGATTCTCAGACACCCCTGGACTGCCACTCCAGGGGCACATGCACCATAGGCTTTTCCGTTCCAAATCCAACCCCCCGACCGGCCAGTGCAGCCCTCCACCCCTGCCAGACAGAGAGCCCTTCAAGGCTTTTTTTGGGGAAAGCTGCCCCCATCTAGCAGCCTCTGCCAATACTAACCCCTCCAGACTCCCCATCAACCCAGCAGGATTTGCACGGCCCTACCCTGTCATATCCCAGGGCAGTTCCAGCTCCTCCTACCAGATCTCTGACAGGGACAGCACTTACACCAGCCAGCCAGAAGGCCAGACTAGAACCCGGCAAAAAGACCAGACCAGGCGCAGCCACCCATCCTCACCAGACGCAACCATTGGCCGGCCCCCATTATCTGTCCCTTTTTTTTTTTTTTTATTTGAAAAGCCTATGGCGTGTGAAACACACTCAAAAACTCCACCCGGTGCAGAAAAAATGTGCACACACATAAAGAGTGTTCACAAAAACGTGCAGACGGGTGCAACGTCAAGTGGTCCTTCTGTGCAGAAGGGACCCAAACCCTGATCCCCCGGGGCGTTAGGCTCCAGACGGGGACTGAGTTACTGTGGTCCGAGCAACCGAAGCCGACTCGGACCCAACTTCCCTGGAGAGACTGCCGAAACAGAACCCTCCAAGTACTAGGTGGGACTCCCCCGAAGGGAGACCCCATGAGAGCAGGTGAACTAAGCCAAATGGCCATGTCTACCCACTCCCAAGACGTTCAGGGCTGGCCCGAGGACCGGCACCCTACTAATCACACTGTGTACAAAACGTGCACAACAAAAAAAAGACAAAAAGGTGACAAACATAGGCTAATAAATTAAATAAAGTGGGGAAAGGATAGTGAAGAGGAGAGTGAAGAAGTGGTCATTGTGATCAACAATGACCAGGCCCTCCGGCCAGGAATAAAAATTCCTCCGGTCCTGGCCAAAAGGCCCGGCCCAGGAGGCAGGTGCTAAAAAAGCATGTAGCTGGTGCAGTGACCGTGGTGTCGTTAAATCAAAGTGACCCTCACTCACAGTGATTCTCAGACACCCCTGGACTGCCACTCCAGGGGCACATGCACCATAGGCTTTTCCGTTCCAAATCTAGCCCCCCGACCGGCCAGTGCAGCCCTCCACCCCTGCCAGAAAGAGAGCCCTTCCAGGTTTTCTTGGGAAGAAGCTGCCCCCATCTAGCAGCCTCCACCAATACTAACCCTTCCAGACTCCCTGTCAACCTAGCAGGATTTGCATGGCCCTACCCCGTCTTTCCATCAGGGCAGTTCCAGCTCCTCCTACCAGATCTCTGACAAGGACAGCACTTACACCAGCCAGCCAGAAGGCCAGACTAGAACCCGGCAAAAAGACCAGACCAGGCACAGCCACCCATCCTCACCAGAAGCACCCTTCCAGGTGGCTCAGACGCAACCATTGGCCGGCCCCCAGTATCTGTCGGGCAGCACGGCGTAGTCCCTGCTGAAACCACCCTTCCAGGTGCAATGATGTTATTGGATTGCATCCACCCTCCACAAATAGGAGGTGCTTCAGCGCTCCGCTAACAACTGATGAGAACGGATTCCACACCTGATCTTAGCCAAAAGGCCGAGCAGTGGCAGGGAGGACACCACGATCAGCCCAGCCAGAGTGCAATGGCTGAGCCTCGCCCTGGGAGAACCACCTTAATGATCATGGTTTCTCCCCTGCCAGGTAAGTATGCGGGTCCAAAGGTAACCGCCGCCAGTGTCAGGAGTGTCCGCCAGGTACATGTGATCGGCGGTGACAGAGCAGGGACGTGGAGCTCTGTGTGTAAACACAAAGCTCCACATCCTGTCAGGGAGAGGAGACAGATGCTGTTTCCCTTGTACATAGGGAAACAGCATCGGTCACCTCCCCCAGTCAGTCCCCTCCCACCACACAGTTAGAACACACCCAGGATATACATTTAACCCCTTCCTCACCCCCTTTAGTGTTAACCCCTTCACTGCCAGTCACATTTATACAGTAATTAGTGCATTTTTATAGCACTGGTCGCTGTATAAATGTGAATGGCGCCAAAAATGTGTCAAAAGTGTCCGATGTGTCCGCCGTAATGTCGCAGTCCCAATAAAAATCGCAGATCGCCGCCATTACTAGTAAAAAAAAAATATAAAAAAAATCATAATTCTGTCCCCTATTTTGTAGGCGCTATAACTTTTGCGCAAAGCAGTCACTTATTGTGATTTTTTTTTTTTTTACAAAAATACGTAGAAGAATACGTATCGGCCTTAACTGAGAAAAAAATAGTTTTTAAAAAAAAAATTGGGATATTTATTATAGCAACAAGTAAAAAATATATATATATTTTTAAATTGTTGCTCTTTTTTTGTTTGTAACGCAAAAAAAAAAAAAACGCACGGGCGATCAAATACCACCAAAAGAAAGCTCTATTTGTGGGGAAAAAAAGGACGCCAATTTAGTTTGGGAGCCACGTCGCACGACCGCGCAAATGTCAGTTAAAGCGACGCAGTGCCGGAAGCTGAAATTTTGCCTGGGTGTAAGCAGCTGTCAGTGATAGGGTATTTCAGTGCTGCAAGAGTAAGTGGTAAAGCATTGTATGTATTTCACACTGTAGCTAGTTGTTATCTTTATTATGTTACCACTATTTACCTCTATAGTGTCTCCAACGCCATTTTACAGGAGCCCTGCATCCTGGTGGGCCGCACGGGATCTCGAGAGATTTGGGAGGCCATTTTTGGGTGGTTTCCTTATGTAAAGAGGCTCAGGCTCGTTTTTGGGGAGAACACGTGTGGATGCAGAGAGGGACAGAGACCCTGCTTGTGAGGGAGAGGTAGAAGAAGTCAGGGAGAGTGTTCCGGCCTGTAGGGATAGTTCAGGGCTCCTACGAGTCCGTGGCAGTGGTAACCTTGGTCGGATGAAAGACTCCCAGCTGCTACGGTAACGTGTTTCCAGCCTCTTCCAAGCTGCATTGGGTGCCAGGGTATATAGCGTACCATTGAGTGAGGAGTGCCTGTGTTACCCAGAAAGCCACATCGCTTAGAACAATAGCTGCTGTGTTGCATATGTGTGCCTCTGTGCCTGGAGAAGAACCGTTTGCTGTTTGATTATAAAGACTGTTGTTACTCACCGCCTTTCGGTAATAAACGTTACATTGTTCAAAGAACTTACTTGGCTTCCTCTGTGAAACGCACACCCCTTTCCCCGCTTACATTTTGGCGTAGTCGCAGGATGTCAGAACCATCGTCCTCAAGCGGGGGAGTGGCTAGAGGGCCTTCATGGCACCGTATGGAGCGGCCTTAGCACTGATTCAAAATTTAATGGTGCCAATATTCCCCTGACAGATTGGTGGAGAGACTGGACAGCTCGGTCCGATTATTCGAAAATACACAGAACATCTGATGGCGTTCTCTCTCAAGGCCCTGAGGACTACGGTTGTACTAACGCTTTGGATCATTCATCCACACCGGAGCCGCTGCTCCGGTTCGGGAAAGATATCGTAATATACCCCCCGCTCTTTGTCAAGAGGTCAAAGACTTGTTACGCGGTATGCTGAAAGGGGGGGTGATTCGAGAGAGTCGTAGCCCTTGGGCTGCGCCCATAGTTCTGGTGCGGAAAAAAGATGGGAGCTTACGCTTTTGTGTGGACTATCGCAGATTGAATGCCTGCACCCATCGGGATGCTTACCCACTGACCCGGGTTGAGGAATCCTTGATGGCCTTGGGGCAGGCACAGTACTTCTCCACGCTCGACTTGGCCAGCGGATATTGGCAGGTCCCGGTAAAAGAGGAAGATCGTGAAAAACGGCCTTTATCACCCCTCTGGGACTATTCGAGTTCAATCGGATGCCCTTTGGCCTGACCAATGCCCCCAGTACATTTCAACGGTTGATGGAGCGCTGCTTGGGAGACTTGAACTTTGAATCTGTCTTGATTTATTTGGATGACATTATCATTTTCTCCAGAACGTTCGAGGACCATTTGCTACATCTTGATCAAGTCCTCCAACGGCTGACCCAGTATGGCCTTCGGCTCAAACCGGAAAAATCTCATGAGAACCAAAATCCAGTATTTGGGGCATGTGGTCGAGGCAAAGGGGGTGTCCCCCGATCCAGATAAAATTCAGGCTGTACGGGCATGGACAAGCCCTAAAACGGTAACAGAGCTACGCTCCTTCTTGGGACTTGTGGGTTACTACCGCAGATTCATTCCGAACTTTGCTACTATTGCAGCCCCCTTAACCCAGTTGCTGTGCGGTCAGCCTGCTCATCGCAAAGGTAAATCTTTTCCCAGTATCATTGACAGTTGGGGGGCAGCACAGAGTGAGGCATTGGAGGCCCTCAAGGCGCAGCTGACTTCTGCACCCATATTGGCCTACGCGGACTACCATAAACCCTTCCGGGTGTACACTGATGCCAGCCTTCAAGGGTTGGGGGCTGTGCTTGCGCAGGAGCAAGATGGAACTGAGCAGGTCATTGCCTATGCAAGTCGGAGCTTGCGCCCTACCGAACGTAATCCAGTCAACTACAGCTCTTTCAAACTGGAGTTGTTAGCAGTAGTCTGGGCCGTCACCGAAAAGTTTGCTGAGTACTTGGTGAGTGGCCGGGTGGACATATATACTGACAACAATCCTCTCGCCTACCTAGAGACGGCGAAACTGGGCGCTTTGGAACAACGCTGGGTGGCACGATTGGCCCGGTTCAGCTATACCATTCACTACAAACTAGGGCGCTCCAATGGTAATGCTGACACCCTCTCTCGATTTCCCTCGGATCGGCCTCAGGATGATCTAGATCAACAACTAGAGGGGGAGGAGGTCGTCCCCTCTGGGGTCAACACGCAGGAGCAACTGGCTTCAACGACTCTGCAAAGTAATCAGGGCCTACCAGGAGGGTCCGAAATTCACACTCCTCGGGAATGGTTACAACTTCAACGGAACGACGTTGTGCCAGCTGCTAAAACAGTGGGATCGGCTGGAAAGATATAATGGGCTCTTATATCGACAAGCACCGGTTCCTGGAGAGCTGTGAATTGTTCATCAGCTGGTCATCCCTCAATCGGAGGCCTTGGAGGTTTGTCGAATTTTTCACCGATTGGAGGACACTTCGTGCGGAACGGACAGAGGCCCTTATTCGTAAGTACATATTTTGTCCGGGACTGTCTAACTGGGTGAAAAGGGCATGTCAGGAGTGTCAGAGTTGTGCCATCCACAAGGGAGGAACAGAGCACACTACCCCTCTGGTGGTGAGAACGGGAGAACCCTTTGAATTGCTGACCATGGACTTCTTGACAGTGGCGGACACATCGTCAGGGTATCGCTATACCTTGGTGTTTGTGGACCACTTCTCCAAGTTTGCCATCGTAGTGCCAACTAAAGATCAGACTGCCACCACCACGGCTAAACTGTTCTGGACCCATGTAGTCCAGCCATATGGGTGCCCCAAAAGGATTCTGTCGGACCAAGGGCCGAACTTTGAGTCTAAGGTGTTTTCTGAACTGTGTCGTCTTAGTGGTATCCGGAAGTCGCATACTACTCCTTACCACCCCAAAGGAAATGGAGCATGTGAACGTTTTAATCGCACCTTGTTGGATTAATTCGCACCTTAGAGCAGGAGCACCGAGTACGTTGGCCACAGTATGTAGGAGATGTCGTTTGGGCTTACAATCAGACTGTGCATAGAGCCACTGGTTATACTCCTCATTTTCTGATGTTTGGACGTTACGGCCGGTTACCGGTGGATTTACTCCTAGAAACCCCAGAGCCTATTACGTCAAGGACCCCGGATGAGTGGGTCCAAGATCACTGGCATCGGCTGGATCAAGCCAAACAAATAGTGTTGGGAAAACACCAGGAGTTAGCAGAGGAAAGTGCTGTCCAATTGTTGCCACTTGCACCGGGCGACAGAGTCTTGGTGAGGAATCCCAAACATCTGAGGGGCAGTAAGCTGGAGCCTAAGTGGGAGCCATGTGCGTATCGAGTCGAACAGCAACCTTTCACGGGGCGGCCTGTGTACGATCTGGTCGCAGAGAAGCCAGATGGGCCGCGCAAAAAGACTGCATCATAATCTCCTCCGTCCCTGTGTGTTCAGTGCGGAGTCACGAACGGATAATCCTGTTCCTGTCTTCCCACCGTCGGCTAGACGGGACTGTAACCAGGAAATCCTCAACAATGACTCTGCAACATGGTGTTTGCCTCCTCTGCCTGCAATAGAGAGCTTATCCCCGCAGAAGGAGAAACAGAGAATCCGGCTGCTGTAACTGAATGGAACTTGCTAGCAAGGGAACCAGATGTACAAGTGGCCCCCATCCCTGAGGAGGATGAACCTCTTATGGATGAAGTAGTACCTATTGACTCTGTCGTGGGTGAGGAACAGTACCCTGTTGTAGCTGATAGAGATGGACATTTGGGGGATCTGGAGCCTCGCTTCCCAAGGCGTACGACACAGGGACGGAGACCTGTCCGCTTTGCTGACTATAACTTGAACTGTTGTGTTGCTTATTGACTCACATGTTATCTTCTTGCACTGTGTTAATTGTCTTCCCCTAGGTAATGCAAGGGATTGCACTTTTCAAACGGGGGGAAAATGTAAGCAGCTGTCAGTGATAGGGTATTTCAGTGCTGCAAGAGTAAGTGGTAAAGCATTGTATGTATTTCACTCTGTAGCTAGTTGTTATCTTTATTATGTTACCACTATTTACCTCTATAGTGTCTCCAACGCCATTTTACAGGAGCCCTGCATCCTGGTGGGCCGCACGGGATCTCGAGAGATTTGGGAGGCCATTTTTGGGTGGTTTCCTTATGTAAAGAGGCTCAGGCTCGTTTTTGGGGAGAACACGTGTGGATGCAGAGAGGGACAGAGACCCTGCTTGTGAGGGAGAGGTAGAAGAAGTCAGGGAGAGTGTTCCGGCCTGTAGGGATAGTTCAGGGCTCCTACGGAGTCGTGCAGTGGTAACCTTGGTCGGATGAAAGACTCCCAGCTGCTACGGGTAACGTGTTTCCAGCCTCTTCCAAGCTGCATTGGGTGCCGGGGTATATAGCGTACCATTGAGTGAGGAGTGCCTGTGTTACCCAGAAAGCCACATCGCTTAGAACAATAGCTGCTGTGTTGCATATGTGTGCCTCTGTGCCTGGAGAAGAACCGTTTGCTGTTTGATTATAAAGACTGTTGTTACTACCGCCTTTCGGTAATAAACGTTACATTGTTCAAAGAACTTACTTGGCTTCCTCTGTGAAACGCAACACCCTTTCCCCGCTTACATGGGCACGAAGGGGGTTTATGTGCACAGTAAGCAAGTGGTTACATTTCCACAGTAAAATGACACCGTATTGTAAGATATGATAGAGGGGGGGGGTGTATGACACATCTGCATTGTAAACGTATTGGTCCAATGGCGGAATTTTTTTTAAACCCATTTTGAAGTATTAAAAAAAATCTAACCAATGGGCTGATATTTGGGGCTCTGTACCTTTAAATTCCCACAGTAAAATGACACCGCATTGTAAATATTACAGAGGGGGGGGGGGGGGGGTGATGTGTTGTAACAATCTCTGTGTAATCATTATTTTATATATTATATTATCTTATATCTACATTTCCAGTGTTGTATATCCAACAAAAAATTCAGACCACGGATATGGAACTGTCTGATGGCTTCACTCAGTCAACCTGCCCCCACCCGCCCCCCCCCGTGACATACAGACTGACCTGCCCCCCCCAACCTGCCCCCCCCTGACATACAGACTGCCCCCCAACCTGCCCCCCAATGACATAAAGATTGCCCCCCCACCCTGCCCCCAATGACATCGCCCCCCAATGACATCGCTTCTCTCGGCCTTTTGGCTAAGATCAAGTGTAGTATCTGTCTGTTAATTATCAGTTGCCAATAGGTGGTGCTAAACTGACTGTCCCCAGTACTACGGCGAGGGGGAAAGGGATGGCAGTCAGTGGACGCTAAGCCTGTTGGCGTAGAGGCGAAAGCCTTCTGATCGGGGCAGAGAGGCATGAGGGTCGAAGCTGAAGGCCGGGACCCTGGCCTTTGGCCTGGATCCGGTGGTGTCTGCCCCAGTCAGTTGTTCGGCGAGAGGGAACCTTTGCTAATCCTTTCGCGGAGAGAAGCGGTAGTTACTTCCCGAATGTAATTAGGTGGGAGAGATGGGGGTTGGTGTAGTTTTGTATTTTTTTTTTATTTACATTTTTTGTCCTTGACTGCGGCTTGGCAACCTGGCTCTCCCCAATCCTTTTCTTTCTTCCTACCTTCCTGGACTGGAAGGGTGCTGTAGGGTGCTGCTGCCGGTCCGGACCGGGGGTGTCAGCGGTTCTCAGGGGTCCATTGAAAAGCCTGTGGAAGATAGTGCCACCTAGGAAGTGGCAGTCCAGGGTGCCATACATTGCACTGAGTGTTGAGGTTGGGGGGCACTCAACTTCCTGCGACAAAGCCGTCAAACCATGTGTGGCACCTTAGTCACATATCTCCACATACAATAACTCCTTTTTGAACCACCCTGCCTCTAGGGCCCGAGGCCTTTTGGCTAGGACCAGAGGAAGTTTTGTTTTCCTGGCCAGGAGGGGTCGCTCAACGTATTGCACGTTGATAAATAGCTAATTTCTACTTTTCTACTCACGCTCCTCTACCCACCTCCTTCTCCCCCACATTTCATTTGTTTTAACCGCCGTGTGTCACTTTTCTTCTTTTAATATGTTGGTATGCACCTCAAAACTTTTTTGTGTGATAGTAAGGTGCTGGTCCACGGGCTGGCCTCTGAAGTCTTGGGAGTAGGTGGACATAGCCCTTCTGGCTTAGGTTCACACTGCTCTCATGGGGTCTTTTCCTTCGGGTGAAGCCCTCACCGAGGAGGTTCTGTTTCGGCAGTCCCTCTGAGGATGTTAGGCCATGTGGCTTCGCTTCGGCTTAAATGGGCCTTAGTGGGAGTCCCTTGCCCTTGTGGTTTAACGGCTGCCCTGGACTCCTATTACTCTTTTCCCTGCCAGGAGCCCTAAACGCCCCGGGGGATTCAGATGGTGGGGGGAGCAATTTGACGATGCACCCGTCACAGTTTTTTGTGTCACTCTTTATGTGTGTGCACATTTTTCCTGCACCGGGTGAAGTTTTTGGGTTGTGTTTTGCACGCCACAGGCTTTTCAATAGAAAAAAAAAGTGGTCACTAAATGATATATTGCTCACACATGCCACGGTTATATGTGGTATTATACCCCAAAATACATTCTGCTGCTTCTCCTGAGTACGGGGATACCACATATGTGGGACTTTTTTGGAGCCTAGCCGCGTACGGGACCCCAAAATCCAATCACCGCCTTCAAGATTTCTAAGGACATTCACACAAATCTTGAAGGCGATGATTGGATTTCAGGGTCTGTACGCGGCTAAGGCGTACCTAACCATGGCATGTGTGAGCAATACATCATTTAGTGACAACTTTTTGTAAAAAAAAAAATTTTTTGTCATTATTCAATCACTTTGGACAAACAAAAATATTCCATGGACTCGACATGCCTCTCAGCAGTTTCCTTGGGGTGTCTTCTTTCCAAAATGGGGTAATTAGGGGGGGGGTTGTACTGCCCTGCCATTTTAGCACCTCATGAAATGAGATAGGCAGTCAAAAAAATAAAAGCTGTGTAAAATCCAGAAAATGTACCCTAGTTTGCAGGCGCTATAACTTTTGCGAAAACCAATAAATAAACGCTTATTGCGTTTTTGTTTTACTAAAGACATGTGGCTAAATACATTTTGGCCTAAATGTTTGACTAAAATGTAGTTTATTCGATATTTTTTGCTTTTTGTTATAAGAAAAATCTTTTTTGTTTTTTTAATTTAGTTTTATATCGCAAAAAATAAAAATCGCAGAGGCAATCAAATGCCATCAAAAGAAAGCTATATTTGTGGGAAGAAAAGGACGCCAATTTTGTTTGGGAGCCACGTCACACGACCGCGCAAATGTCAGTTACATGACACATCTGAATTGTAAACGTATTGGTCCAATGGGGGAATTTTTTTAAACCCATTTTGAAGTATTAAAAAAAATGTCCCTATCTAACCAATGGGCTGATATTTGGGGCTCTGTACCTTTAAATTCCCACAGGAAAATGACACAGCATTGTAAATATTACAGGGGGGGGGGGGGGGTGTATGTAACAATCTCTGTGTAATCATTACTTTATATATTATATTATGTTATTTCTACATTTCCAGTGTTGCATATCCAACAAAAAAATCTGTCTGGTAGCAAGACCACACATATGGAACTGTCTGATGGCTTGACTCCAGTCAACCTGCCCCCCCCCCCCGTGACATACAGACTGCCCCCCCCAACCTGCCCCCCAATGACATACAGACTGCCCCCCAACCTGCCCCCCAATGACATACAGACTGCCCCCCAACCTACCCCCCAATGACATACAGACTGCCCCCCCAACCTGCCCCCCAATGACATACAGACTGCCCCCCCAACCTGCCCCCAATGACATACAGACTGCCCCCCCAACCTGCCCCCCAATGACATAGAGAGTGCCCCCCCCAACCTGCCCCCAATGACATACAGACTGCCCCCCCCAACCTGCCCCCCAATGACATACAGACTGCCCCCCCCAACCTGCCCCCCAATGACATACAGACTGCCCCCCCCAACCTGCCCCCCCAATGACATACAGACTGCCCCCCAACCTGCCTCCCAATGACATACAGCCTGCCCCCCTAACCTGCAACCCAATGACATACAGCCTGCCCCCCAGTGACATACAGACTGCCCCCCCAACCTGCCCCCCAATGACATACAGACTTCCCCCACAACCTGCCCCCCAATGACATACAGACTGCCCCCCCAACCTGCCCCCCAATGACATACAGCCTGCCCCCCCCAACCTGCCCCCCAATGACATACAGACTGCCCCCCCAACCTGCCCCCCAATGACATACAGACTTCCCCCCAACCTGCCCCCCAATGACATACAGACTGCCCCCCAACCTGCCCCCCAATGACATACAGACTGCCCCCCCAACCTGCCCCCCAATGACATACAGACTGCCCCCCCCAACCTGCCCCCCAATGACATACAGCCTGCCCCCCAATGACATACAGACTGCCCCCCCCAACCTGCCCCCCAATGACATACAGACTGCCCCCCCCAACCTGCCCCCCAATGACATACAGCCTGCCCCCCCAACCTGCCCCCAATGACATACAGACTGCCCCCCCCACCTGCCCCCCAATGACATACAGACTGTCCCCCCCAACCTGCCCCCTAATGACATACAGACTGCCCCCCCCAACCTGCCCCCAATGACATACAGACTGCCTCCCCCCAATCTGCCCCCCAATGACATACAGACTGCCCCCCCAACCTGCCCCCAATGACATACAGCCTGCCCCCCAATGACAAACAGACTGCCCCCCCCAACCTGCCCCCCAATGACATACAGACTGCCCCCCCAACCTGCCCCCCAATGACATACAGACTGCCCCCCCCAACCTGCCCCCCAATGACATACAGACATACAGACTGCCCCCCCAATGATATATTTCTCACACATGCCATGGTTATATGTGGTATTATACCCCAAAATACATTCTGCTGCTTCTCCTGAGTACGGGGATACCACATGTGTGGGACTTTTTGGGAGCCTGCCGCGTACGGGACCCCAAAATCCAATCATCGCCTTCAAGATTTCTAAGGACATTCACACAAATCTTGAAGGCGATGATTGGATTTCAGGGTCTGTACGCGGCTAAGGCGTACCTAACCATGGCATGTGTGAGCAATATATCATTTAGTGACAACTTTTTGTAAAAAAACATTTTTTTGTCATTATTCAATCACTTTGGACAAACAAAAATATTCCATGGACTCGACATGCCTCTCAGCAGTTTCCTTGGGGTGTCTTCTTTCCAAAATGGGGTAATTTGGGGGGGGGGGGGGTTGTACTGCCCTGCCATTTTAGCACCTCATGAAATGAGATAGGCAGTCAAAAAAATAAAAGCTGTGTAAAATCCAGAAAATGTACCCTAGTTTGCAGGCGCTATAACTTTTGCGAAAACCAATAAATAAACGCTTATTGCGTTTTTGTTTTACTAAAGACATGTGGCTAAATACATTTTGGCCTAAATGTTTGACTAAAATGTAGTTTATTCGATATTTTTTGCTTTTTGTTATAAGAAAAATCTTTTTTGTTTTTTTTTTAATTTACGTTCTTTTTCCGTTTTATATCGCAAAAAATAAAAATCGCAGAGGCAATCAAATGCCATCAAAAGAAAGCTATATTTGTGGGAAGAAAAGGACGCCAATTTTGTTTCGGTACAACATTGCATGACCCGCAATTACCAGTTAAAGCAGCGCAGTGCCAAATTGTAAAAACACCTTTGGTCCTTTAGTTGCATATTGGTCCGGGGCTTAAGTGGTTAAAGTTTGTGTATTGTACATTGTTCTTTGTACATCATCTCCTCCATGTTCACAAAGCACTATTAAACCCAGCTGAGCCGGGAGGGTAACAGCAGCAAATAGCCGGCATTGCCAGGCCAGATGCGGCAAATTCCTAGGTGCAATGTACAGTATGGGCCAGATTCTCAGAGGCGTTACGACGGAGTATCTCAGATACCCCGTCGTATCGCCTTTTTTTTTGCCTCGTATCTATGCGAGTGATGCTGAGCATCACTTTGGCATAGATACGCTTCTACATCCGACAAGTGTAATACAATTACACTTTCGGATCGTAGATGTAATGACAACTCCGGCCACTAGGTGGCCTTTACGTTGTTTTTTCATTTGCATATGCAAATGAAGTATTACGCCGATTCTCGATCGCTTTTTACGCCGCACCGTCGTCGCGTACGTCGTTTACGAACTCGTAAGGTTACCCCAGCTTCTATGTGGAGTAACCTTACGAGGTCCCGTCGGATGCCGTCGTGTCCCGTCGGACGCCATGTTAAGTATGGCGTCGGGTCAGCGTCGGCTTTTTCCGTCGCTTACGTCGTTTTTAACTAACTCGTTCGCGAATAGGGACTTGCGTAAATGACGCTCACGTCGTTTTGACGTCGGTTTCAACGACGCTTTCCGACGTGAGCTGGAGCATGCGCACTGGGCTTTTTCCCCGGCCGGCGCATGCGCATGCGCAGTTCGTTCGACGCGGGGGGCGCGCTTAATTTAAATACAAGCCGCCCCATTTGAATTGCGCGGGTTTACGCTGCGCGATTTACGCGACGCAGGCGAAACCTACGGAGCAAGTGCATAGAGAATAAAGCACTTGCTCCAGCAAGCGGCGGCGTAGTGTAAATGGCTTACGCTACGCCGCCGAAAATATTGGAGAATCTGGCCCTATGTGTTCCTAGGTGCATTGTACAGTATATGATGTACATAGGGTGTGTTTTCCAGACACCTATCTGATCTGCACAGAAATGTTCAATAATTTCACACTATTTCATTTCAACTTTTATTACAAATCCACGGTTCAAGGTACAACATTTTTAACAGCTTATTAATTACATTTCAGAGATCCTTTTCAGAGAACGTTCTTTTGTGTATAATCAATCTATCTATCTGCCCTTTGTTTGCTTAGCCTCGCCCTTTGTAGGAATGTACAGAGCCAGCTAGGCTTGTTTTCTCGGTTTGATAGAATTTTTACTTTCGTTTTTGTCTTTTACTGTTGGTGGGGGTGGGGGTGACCTAAAGGCGGAGCTGGAATTTCCCTACAGTCTAAACATTTGTACAGCTTAGATTAGGGTACGACTTCTTCCGAGTACGCACTGATCGTCTGCTTGATATTCTATACGAGCCCGGAGCCTATTCCTGTCCTGAATGCTGAAAAAGGTTTATAATTCGTCCTACAATGCAAAGAAATACAATTCTGCTCAACAAAGTTCAATGTTTCCTGTCTACTCCGATCAGGAAGTAACCAAAATCTGCTGTACATGTCGTCTTCCATCACCGTCTGGTTCCCTGGTTGCAGCTTCTCTGTTTGATAATGATCTGAGAGTCCACACCAGAGCACATCGAATCTTATCTTCAAAATCACGACCTCCATGGAGAATGGAAAAAGCTTCGTCCACCAAGAGTATTACTTCATGGAAGACTCCGCCTGTATCTGTAAGTCTTGTAGTTGGGCCCGAGGACGGTTGAGGAAGCAGAAAGGTACGGCGGATGGAACGCCCGATAAGGAGAAGAAAACAAAACTGATTACATTGAACGTTAAGGAAGTCGGTAGATGTTTACAGGAACCTAGAAGAGAGCAAGGTAAATCAGCCAGTGAAACAGAGCGAGCCAGGGAGCTGACTACATCGAACTTTGAGAACGTCACTAGATGCCTACAAGAACCAAGTAGAAGAGCACAAGGTAAATCAGCTAGTGAAACAGAGCGAGCCAGGGAGCTGAGTACATCAAACATTGAGAACGTCACTAGATGCCTACAAGAACCAAGTAGAAGAGCGCAAGGTAAAGCAGCTAGTGAAACAGAGCGAGCCAGGGAGCTGAGTACATCGAACATTGAGAACGTCACTAGATGCCTACAAGAACCAAGAAGAAGAGCACAAGGTAAAGCAGCTAGTGAAACAGAGCGAGCCAGGGAGCTGAGTACATCAAACATTGAGAACGTCACTAGATGCCTACAAGAACCAAGTAGAAGAGCACAAGGTAAAGCAGCTAGTGAAACAGAGCGAGCCAGGGAGCTGAGTACATCAAACATTGAGAACGTCACTAGATGTCTACAAGAACCAAGTACAAGAGCGCAAGGTAAAGCAGCTAGTGAAACAGAGCGAGCCAGGGAGCTGAGTACATCGAACTTTGAGAACGTCACTAGATGCCTACAAGAACCAAGTAGAAGAGCGCAAGGTAAAGCAGCTAGTGAAACAGAGCGAGCCAGGGAGCTGAGTACATCGAACATTGAGAACGTCACTAGATGTCTACAAGAACCAGGGACAAGAGCGCAAGGTAAAGCAGCCAGTGAAACAGAGCGAGCCAGGGAGCTGAGTACATCGAACTTTGAGAACGTCACTAGATGCCTACAAGAACCAAGTACAAGAGCGCAAGGTAAAGCAGACAGTGAAACAGAGCGAGCCAGGGAGCTGAGTACATCGAACTTTGAGAACGTCACTAGATGTCTACAAGAACCAAGTACAAGAGCGCAAGGTAAAGCAGACAGTGAAACAGAGCGAGCCAGGGAGCTGAGTACATCAAACATTGAGAACGTCACTAGATGTCTACAAGAACCAAGAAGAAGAGCACAAGGTAAATCAGCTAGTGAAACAGAGCGAGCCAGGGAGCTGAGTACATCAAACATTCAGAACGTCACTAGATGTCTACAAGAACCAAGTAGAAGAGCACAAGGTAAAGCAGCTAGTGAAACAGAGCGAGCCAGGGAGCTGAGCACATCGAACTTTGAAAACGTCACTAGATGTCTACAAGAACCCAACAAAAGAGTGCAAGGTAAAGCAGCCAATGTAACAAAGCGAGCCAGGGCACTGGCTTCATTGAACGTTGAGGACGCCTCCAGATGTCTACAAGAATCAAGGAGAAGCGCAAAAGATAAAGCAGCCAGTGAAACAGAGCGAGCCAAGATTGTTATCTCAGACTTTAAGAGATGGTTGGAAGACCTGAGAGAGACAATTCTGAATGCCATCTCCAGCCAGAAACAGATCTCAGTCTCTGATTTGATCCATCAGCTGGAAATAAAAAATGATGAATGGTCCAAAATTAACGATCTCATGGAGGAGCTGGTTGAAATGACGGATCCAATGACTGTTATACAGGAATCAGACAGACAACCAATACCAGTATCAGACAATGATACCGAGGATAGAGATGAGGGTGGTAAGAGACGTGATGAACTTCCTGGTAGCAGAGTTGGTTGGGGTAAGGTTGGGGTCTCACACGCGTTAGGTTCACCTTATATACTTACAGGGGTAAATGGACACATTGACCTACCAGAACCTGTAGACATATTACTGGATAAAAACACAGCTCATAATATCCTACATCTATTGGATGACAGGAAGACCGCATCCTGGTCATTTATAAACAAGAATCTTCCAGACACCCCAGAGAGGTTTGCGTTTCGTCCTCAGGTACTAAGCAGTCAGAGTTTTTCCACTGGGCATCATTGCTGGGATGTCGAGGTCCAGAGGTCAGATAACTGGAGAGTGGGGATGTGTTACCCCAGTATAGACAGGAAAGGTGGTATTCAGTCAGTGATTGGAAATAATAAGAAGTCCTGGTGTTTCTCTAGGAGTCATGATGGCTATTTCGCGATACATGACTGTAAAAAGGTCCACTTGTTCGGCAATCTCTCCAGTGGAACCGTAAGGGTGTCTCTGGATTACGAATCTGGGCTCATCTCCTTTTATGAGTTGGGTATCTCAGTCCGATGTCTCCACACCTTCACCGCCACCTTCACCGAGCCCCTTCATGCCGTGATAGGTGTATGGAGGGGGTGTATAAAGATGTCTGGGAGCAAATCGGGAGGGGCGGGTAATTCAAAAGAAAGGAGCAATCCAATGGGCTAAAGCAGTGGGTGGAGACTTTTGTAGGGTATCCCAATGTAGATACAATTTATATCTGAGATCTTTCTGTCTCTTCTCTGTGTTGACCACTGTGATTGGCTGTAGAGCATTGGAGTGAAGGGGGGTTTATATTAATTGCCCTCCTCCATTGGCCATTGGTAGTGTCACTGAGATAATCAATTTACTTTTTTGGATTACAGCTCAAAATATGGAGCCAGCCATGGAAGCCACCCAAAGCAGGTTGTCCTTGTTCTCCAGGCTCCTCCTATCTATCTATCTATCTATCTATCTATCTATCTATCTATCTATCTATCTATCTATCTATCTATCTATCTATCTATCTATCTATCTATCTATCTCTGTATCTATCTATCTATCTATCTATCTATCTATCTATCTATCTATCTATCTATCTCTGTATCTCTGTATCTATCTATCTATCTATCTATCTATCTATCTATCTATCTATCTATCTATCTATCTATCTATCTATCTATCTATCTATCTATCTATCTATCTATCTATCCATCTATCTATCTATCCATCTATCTATCTATCTACTGTATTTGCCGGTGTATAAGACGACTGGGCGTATAAGACGACCCCCTAATTTTCTAGCTAAAATGTCGGTTTTGGGATATACTGACCGTATAAAATGACCACCTTCCTACTAGTCATGCCTTGCCTCACTTCACTGTGCCATTACATGCCTCACTGTGCCATTACATGCCTCACTGTGCCACCATTACATGCCAGACTGTGCCACCATTACATGCCTCACTGTGCCACCATTACATGCCTCACTGTGCCTCATTACATGCCAGACTGTGCTACCATTACATGCCAGACTGTGCCACCATTACATGCCTCACTGTGCCACCATTACATGCCTCACTGTGCCACCATTACATGCCTCGCTGTGCCACCATTACATGCCTCGCTGTGCTACCATTACATGCCTTACTGTGCCACTATTACATGCCTCGTTGTGCCAAAATTACATGCCTCGCTGTGCCACCATTACATGCCTTGACGATCCCTTACCTTATCCTTAACATACAGACTCTCAGTCAGACCGCGGCCGTCCATTTTTCAAAAGCCGCCTCCTTCTGCTGTTCCGTGATAGGCGGAACACTCAGCTTCGCAGCAGAGCTTCTGTTCAGTGTTTCGCTTATCACGGATGCCCTCTCGTCCGAGACCGAGGACGAGAGGGCATCCGTGATAGGTGGAACACTAAACAGAGGCTCTGCTGGGAAGCTGAGTGTTCCGCCTATCACGGAACAGCGCGAGGAGGAGGCGCGGCTTTTGAAAAATGGACGCCCGCGGTCTGACAGAGAGTCTGTATGTTAGGTACCGGCGTATAAGACAACCCCTGACTTTTAAGAAGAATGTCTTGTGTTAAAAAGTCGTCTTATACGCCAGAAAATACGGTATCTATCTATCTATCTATCTATCTATCTATCTATCTATCTATCTGTCTGTCTATCTATCTATCTATCTATCTATCTATCTATCTATCTATCTATCTATCTATCTATCTATCTATCTATCTATCTATCTGTCTATCTATCTATCTATCTATCAGCTTAGGCAAGCAATAGATGATTACATTTTCCTTTGTTACATTCCGGTAGAACACAATGATTACTGCTAGCTCCTAAAACCACCAGCAGTAACAGTATTCAAAAAATCCAACAGGCTGATTGTACCCAAATCGAAGAATGCATCCATGGATCGACTTGGGTGCAACCAACCTGCCCATAGATGGATCGAATCTCAGCTGGTCGTTGCTGAATTGGCCGAGATTCGATCAATCTATGTCTGGCTTTAGTGGTTTGCGCTTCTGATTGGGGTCCATAGTTTAAAGCCAGGATGCTATGTGCATGGGGTTTGCATTTTCAACATGGGTGCAACCAGGGTCGACTTTAATAATGATTGTACTCTGGGCAAACATTCCCCCCCCCCCCCCCCCCCGGGCCGATCCTAGGCAGGGTGCACAGGGTGCATTGCACCCAAACTCCTGCAGAGGTGGGGCGCGGAACATCTAACAGACTCTCTAACAGAAGCCCTCTCTGTGTCCATCAGAGAGACCCCTCTACAGGTCCCAATAACGTACTCTGCTTCTCCTGTCCTAGGATCGCGCTCTGCCCCCCCCCCCCCCCCCTCGCCCAAATGCAATTTCGCTCTCCACCTGCTCTGAGACATACAAAAAATATCAGCTAGACTTAAAAATCTATTTACTGAATCAGATCAGGCAGTGATTGTGATTGGTTGCCAGAGGTTACAGAATATTATTACCAGTTACTGACTGGTTGCTACAGGTTACAGCACACATTACGGCTCACTGATTGATTGCTAGAGGTTACAGGACATCATCCCCTCACTGCAGAGGGGCATGATGTACATATGAATGCCCGCCTTTATTTACATATCAATGCCCACAGCTGCTGCTATTTACATATGAATGACGGTTATTTACATGTAAACACAGGGTCTGCAGGTGAGTCATCTGTACACAACAATAGGGCAGAGCTGGGCAGCATTAGTAGCAGCACTTCACACTGAGATATCGGGACACAGCACAGGACTAATGCCGTGGACACACGACCATTTTTCATGTCATGGAAAAAAAGTTTTTCTCAACGTGATTCCTCTCAAGCCGGCCTTGCATACACACAATCGTGATAAAAAATGCTTGAGCAAAGCGCGGTGACGTAGAGGGCACTATAAAGGGGAAGGTCCATTCAAATGGCGCCACCCTTTGGGCTGATTATGCTAATTTCCCGTCTCATAACTTGCTTCTGAGCATGCGTGTTTTTTTCCCCGCCGTTAAAGCGTACACACGACCGTTTTTCACAACGAGAAAAACGACGATGTGAGAAACGACGCGAAAAAATAGAGCAGGTTCTAAATTTTTAATGCCATTTTTATCCATGAGGAAAATGCTCTGGAGCCCACACACGGCCGTTTTTAACGACAATTAAAAAAATGAATTTTTCTCGTCATGAAAAACGGTCGTGTATACGCGGGGGATCAAACTTCAAGGTGCAGGGGAATTTAAACTAGGATAGTTGGCAAGTAGGAGGCAGCTGCTTTGGGCCCCACAACAATGACAGGGCCCAAGGCAGCTGTCCCGTTTGCCCTGACTTAAAGATGGCCCTGGGTGCAACCATGGATTGACTTGGGTGTAACCTACCTGCCCATAGATGGATGAAATTTCGGTCAGTCCCTGCTTAAACTGACCAAGATTTGATCCATCTATGACTGGCTTTGGTGGTTTGCTTGGGGTCCAAACTTTGAATCCAGGATGCTATCTGCATGGGGTTTGCATGTTCTCCCTAAGATTGTGTAGGTTTCCTTTGTGAACTCTTGTTTCCTTCCACATTCCAAAGACATGCTGGTAGGTTGATTGTCTTCTGTCTAAGTTGGCCCTAGGATATGTATATATGATTGTTGGATGGGGACCTTTGAATGCTCCCTCCCTAAGAACAGGGACTGGTGGGACTGTTCAGTATGTACAAAGCTGAGAAAATGTTTAGTGTTATAAATACCTGTAATAAATAAATAAATCTATGATCAATTCGATTATCTATTATTCTTGTGCAGGAAAACCGAACCTAGGTGGAGGCGGTTATATTATTACTTATATTTACTGTGCTTCTTTAACAAAAAGGGAGGGAGGGCTGCAAAAACATCTTGCTCAACCTGAACTTGTAGAAGACTTTCCACCATGTGGGACATTGCGACATCATCCCGACATGGCCTTGGGCAAGGGTGCAACTACAGATCATAGGGCCCAACAATTACATTTTAATAATCTCTATACTGTTCTTACAGTAACATAAGTTACACTATATTGTCAAAAGTATTGGGACACCTGCCTTTACACGTACATGAACTTGATGGCATTCAGATCTTAGTCTGTCGGGTTCAATATTGAGTTGGTCCACCCTTTGCAGCTATAACAGCTTAAACTCTTCTGGGAAGGCTGTCCACAAGGTTTAGAAGTGTCTCTATGTGTGTGGTTTAGGAGTGTCTCTATGTGTGTGTGTTTAGGAGTGTGTCTACGGACTAAGACTGGGATGCCATCAGCGGCAACCTGCATCCATAAAGGGGCACAGGGGCGCCGCCTCCTAATCTCCATGCAGGGTGCCGGATTTACCGTAGTTCTACACGTGGTTAGAGCTCACGGCTCTAATTTGGCTTTAAAAATGTTGGGCTCGGGGTGCAGAACACTGTGCCCACCTGCTTGTGACACTAGAGAATTGACATTCGCTATCATCTTCCTGCTTCTCCTCCTGGCCAATCAGGACAGGAAGCGGGTCCTAAGACCAGATAGGCCAGGAGGTGAAGCGACCGGATTGGCTGGGAGGAAAAGCTGGGGAAGCCACCGAAGCTGCCTGCGACCTGGATAGGGTAAGTGCGGGGCTGGGGGCTGGTGAGCGGGTTCGGGGGGGTTGTTTGCCACCCCCTCAAAAAATGAGAGTACCAGCTGCCACTGGATGTCATGGTGGGTGCAGGGTCAGTGTCACAGGAAGTACAGGGTCAGTGTCACAGGGGGTGCAGGGTCAGCGTCACAGGGGGTACAGGGTCAGTGTTTTGGGGGTATAGGGTCTGTGTCACAGGGGGTACAGGATCAGTGTCACAGGAGGTACAGGGTCAGTGTCACAGGTGGTATAAGGTCAGTGTCACAGGTGGTACAGGGTCAGTGTCACTGGTGGTATAAGGTCAGTGTCACAGGGGGTACAGGGTCAGTGTCACGGGTGGTATAAGGTCAGTGTCACAGGGGGACAGGGTCAGTGTCACAGGAGGTACAGGGTCAGTGTTCTGGGGGTACAGGGTCAGTGTCACAGGGGGTACAGGGTCAGTGTCACAGGGGGTACAGGGTCAGTGTCACAGGGGGAACAGGGTCAGTGTCACGGGTGGTATAAGGTCAGTGTCACAGGGGGTACAGGGTCAGTGTCACTGGTGGTATAAGGTCAGTGTCACAGGGGGTACAGGGTCAGTGTCACGGGTGGTATAAGGTCAGTGTCACAGGGGGACAGGGTCAGTGTCACAGGAGGTACAGGGTCAGTGTTCTGGGGGTACAGGGTCAGTGTCACAGGGGGTACAGGGTCAGTGTCACAGGGGGTACAGGGTCAGTGTCACAGGGGGAACAGGGTCAGTGTCACAGGGTCAGTGTTCTGGGGGTACAGGGTCAGTGTTACAGGAGCTACAGGATCAGTGTTCTGGGGGTACAGGGTCAGTGTTACAGGAGCTACAGGGTCAGTCAGTGTTCTGGGGGTATAGGGTCTGTGTCACAGGGGATACAGGATCAGTGTCACAGGAGGTACAGGGTCAGTGTCACTGGGTGGTATAAGGTCAGTGTCACAGGGGGTACAGGGTCAGTGTCACGGGTGGTATAAGGTCAGTGTCACAGGGAGACAGGGTCAGTGTCACAGGAGGTACAGGGTCAGTGTTCTGGGGGTACAGGGTCAGTGTCACAGAAGGTACAAAGTCAGTGTCACAGAAGGTACAGGGTCAGTGTTCTGGGGGTACAGGGTTAGTGTCACAGGGGGTACAGGGTCAGTGTCACAGGGGGTACGGGATCAGTGTCCTGGGGGTACAGGAACCATTATTAAATATGATGAAATAAAAATAAAAAATGAACCTAAATCCTCACTGTGTCTTCAATTTCTGTGCTAAACCATACAACTGCGCAGGACCTCGGATTATTGTTCCATACTATCTGCAGAGTCTTAAAGCAGTAGTAAAGTAAAAAAAAAAATGATTTGGGCCCCCAGGGCGGTATAAACACAGTGGTATTACTGCGAGTGACTGGCGCTACAGGCCAGGTGACATACCTGTACATGGCTCAGCACATGCACTCTGGTGAAAGGCTCCTGCTGCGCTGTGTTCACCAGGATGTAAGAAAAAGAAAGAAAGAAGATGTTTCAAGAGGATGCTCCACCCATACAAAAATGGTGAGTGAGTCCACAGTTCAAACCTTGACAATTGCATCTATCCCTCCGCTGCTCTGAGTGCCCCTTACATCCTCCTCCCGAGTGCTCCCTTAATGCCTCCAGCGTTCCCCCTTTACATCCTCTACAATGGTCCACCTAGTGCCCTTTCGTACCTACAGAGTACTCCATATATCCTCATAAGTGCCCACTCAGTACTTCTAGAGTGCCACCTTACATCCTCCAGAGTGCCCCCTTGGTGTCTACAGAGCACCTCCTTACATCCTACAGAGTGCCACCTACTACCCCCTTGGTGCCTCTAGAGCAGTGGTTCTCAACCTGGGGGTCGGGACCTCCTCGGGGGTCGAATAAAGATTTGCCAGGGGGTCACCATATCCTGGGCTGTTCCTAAAGCCCGCACCGCTCTCCCAGCCTATTTGCGGCCACCCAGCAGGGCTATCCCTGGAGTCTGTGGTCATCTGGGCTGTTCCTGGAGCCAGCGGCCGCCCACTCAGCCTCTTTACAGGCGCCCATTCAGTTCATGGCATGGCTGGGGGTCAGAGACTAGAGGTCAGCTGACTGGTGAGGAATGTGAAGTGGGATGGGCTGGAGGAGACCCTATCTCCTGATTTCGGCATAGGTGTCACTGCTACGAGGCACCACAAAGTCAGAGACACAGTGAAGCCAGAGATACAGTGAGTAACACTACCTGTGATCATAGTTGCCATTAAAAGGACTCTGGGAGCGCTAAATGTCTGTGGGTTAGGGGCGCAAATTACTTGTCTCTTGTCTCTTGTCTTGGGTGCTAACAACCCACGCTGTTAGGGGTCCCCACAACTTGTAAAATGTTATCAAGGGGTCACGGCACTAGAAGGTTGAGAACCACTGCTCTAGAGTGTCCCCTTAGTACAGTAGTACTAAGGGGGCACTATGAAAGATGTAAGGGGGCACTCTGGAGGAGGATATAAGGGGGCACTCTGGAGGAGGATGTAAAGAGGCACTCTTAAAGGTGTAAGGGAGCATTCTTGAGGCTGTAAAGGAGCACTCTGGAGGAGGATGTAAAGGGGAACTCTAGAGGATGTAAGGGAGAACTCTGGAGGGGGTGCTCTGGAGGATGTAAGAGAGCACCGTGGAGGAGGATGTGAAGGAACACTCTGGAGGAGGATGTAAGGGGGTGCTCCGGAGGAGGGTGTAAGGGGGCACCCTAGAGGATGTAACAAAACACTCTGGAGGAGGCTGTAAGGTAAGGTGACCAGATTTTTAAAATGAAATCCGAAGACATATATTATTATTGTTTTACTAGTAATGGCGGCAATCATTGACTCTCTGTCCGTCAGAGCTTCCACCCACCTCACAGCCTGTCAAGTCTCACTCTCCGCGCCCCGGCTACTACTGGGTGGGGAGTGGAGGAAGATCACTCCACCAGGGAAGGAAAGGAAATAAAACAGGCGGCTGGCCGGGACTTGAGCATAGGCAGAAGAACATGTGGGCGAAGCTGAATGGGCACCCGAAACTGAAGAAATATTACCTCCGCTCCGGCCAGCACATGATCAACAGAAAGGGGCACAGATAATGGAAAAAATACACCCCCCTAAGTAAGAGCAGTGGAGTGGGGGGGGGGGGGCAGATGTAATTCAGAATTCTTTATTTTATTCTGCACTGACTGTCTTTGAAATTGCCTCAGCCCCTGTTCAAATTTGTCACGTTTTTGTTTGTGCACGTTTTGTACACAGTGTGATTAGTAGGGTGCCGGTCCTCGGGCCAGCCCTGAACGTCTTGGGAGTGGGTGGACATGGCCTTCTGGCTTAGTTCACCTGCTCTCATGGGGTCTCCCTTCGGGGGAGTCCCACCTAGTACTTGGAGGGTTCTGTTTCGGCAGTCCCTCCAGGGAAGTTGGGTCCGTGTCAGCTTCGGCTGCTCGGACCTCAGTCCCCGTCTGGAGCCTAACGCCCCGGGGGATCAGGGTTTGGGTCCCTTCTGCACAGAAGGACCACTTGACGTTGCACCCGTCTGCACGTTTTTGTGAACACTCTTTATGTGTGTGCACATTTTTTCTGCACCGGGTGGAGTTTTTGAGTGTGTTTCACACGCCATAGGCTTTTCAAAAAAAATAAAAAAAAAGCCCCTGTTCAAATCCAATCTGGGGACAAAACTGGGGACACACTTGGTCCGGGGACAGTGTCCTCAATCTGGGGACTGTCCCCTGAAACTGGGGATGTCTGGTCACCCTACTGTAAGGGGGCACTCTGGAGGATTTAAGGCATCACTTTGGAGGAGGATGTTAGGGGGTGCTCCAAATTCAGCTGATTAGTGCACTGCCAAGCTCGGCCTCTACTCGTGCGGCGAGTTGTGTATAAGCCACACCACACTGCCTGATCCGAGGCCAAGCACAGCAGTTCTTTAATTGGCTGCTTCCGGAACTGCAAATGCGCACTTCAAAGTCGCTGACACGGATGTTTTTTACTTTTCTCCTTTCTACAGACACTGTACGGTGGCGGAACACCAGGACCCGGTCGGATATGTGACCTTTGCAGCCCCGCAGTCTATCTATCTATCTATCTATCTATCTATCTAT
Source organism: Rana kukunoris (assembly GCA_029574335.1). NCBI lineage: Eukaryota > Metazoa > Chordata > Amphibia > Anura > Ranidae > Rana > Rana kukunoris. Next base: position 26,876,585 of record CM056052.1, on the reverse strand, counting down.
CTATCTATCTATCTATCTATCTATCTATCTATCTATCTATCTATCTATCTATCTATCGATCTATTCTTTATCTTTCTTCCTTCATTTCTTTCTTTCTTTCTTGTCTCGCCAGAAAATATCACTTATATTGTGTGACTCTTCTGGCATGAAGAAATGTTAAAAGTATCTCAAACATCTTGCCAAACCCGACACGCCCTGTCCTTATCTCCCCATGGCAGGGTTGGCTCAGGCTCTGGTCATAGCGATAAATGTCTGGTTAGAAAGAGTAAAGCATGTTGAATAAAACTGTGTTTTTATCTTCTACTTCTGTAGACGGTTTCAGTAAAGACCCACTCCCCCCCCCCCCCCGCCCATTAGGGGCTCAGGGGCGCCATCCACCCAAATCCATGCGCCCGGCCCTTAATCTCCATGCAGGTTGCCGGACGCATGGATTTTAATAATGTTTTATTTTTTTTAAGCATGTGATTACAGCTGGAGGCTTTAATTGGTTTAAAAAAGGGTGGGCTCGAGGTGCAGAGCACTGCGCCCCGAGCCCACCCACTTTTGTGACAATAGCAAATTAATATTCGGGAATGTCTTCCTGCTTTTCTTCCCGGCAAATCGGGTCTTAGGACCCGCCTCCTGTTTGGCCCAGGGGAGTAGTAAGGCCCCTGGCAGCAGCAGTCTTTTTAGGAGCCCTACCCTGGATTCAGCAGAGCATCACCACCTTGTCCTCTTCCCCGCACCTCTTCCACAGTAAGGTAAGGTCATGAATCATGCATGTGCATTGTGGATGGTGCCAGAGGATCTTGGCTTATTGAGTATATAGTGCGAGTGGATCGATCGAGAGAACAGGGGGGGCGGGCTGCTAGTGCAAGTGAGGGGGTCAGGTCTGCTTGCCGCTCCCCCTACCAAATTTTTTACTACCAACCACCACTGCGCTCTGCTATGTAGAAAACCTTCCAATCTTGGCTGTTTTCTATAGACTCATTGGCCATTGTAAGCATTGCCAACAAGTTGTAGTGGACAAACACGGCAACAAGATGGCCACAAGATGTCAGCACACTGCAACAAAAATAATGTGCTATGAAACCACAAGCTAAGGTGACAAGAGGAAGAGCAGCACTGAAATCATGATCCTTTATTCAAGTGCTAAAAACTGATATTCTATACACCCAACCACATTAATAACTGTATAAAATATGGATTATATCAGTGGCCTGATCCACTGAAGAAGCTTCTCGTGAAACGCGTTTGTAAGACCGCTGCGCAAATACGGTGTGAGTATTGCAACGACCGCCATTTTATTCTCTAGGGTGTTAGAATAAAAAATATATATAATGTTTGGGTGCTTTAATTAGAGGGAAGGAGATGGGAGTGAAAACACAGTGAAAAACACATTAGAATTGCTATTTTACTTGTAATGCCAACGGCCACCACAAGATGGCGCCAGATCACGGAAGGAAGCTTAGGCCTGCAGAAGGCCGCAAAGCCGCGGCCTCAATTACCGTCCGGCACGGCAGGGGAAAAAGTATAGTGTTTGGAGGTTCTAAGTAATTTTCTAGCAAAAAAAAAATATGTTTTTAACTTGTAAACAACAAATCTCAGAAAGATGCTCGGTCCTTAAGTGGTTAAAGGGAAAGTGTAAAAAAAATGAAATTAAATAAACAATAGAAAAAAAATGAAAGTGTCCCTGTCCCCGCGAGATCGCACACAGAAGCGAATGCATACGTAGGTCGCGTCGGCCTGTGTAAACGACATTCAAACCACACATGTGAGGTATCACCGCGATCGTTAGAGCGAGAGCAATAATTCTAGCACTAGACCTCCTCTGTAACTCCAAACATGAAAGCTGTAAAAATTGCATCGCCTATGGGAATTTTTATGGGAATTTTTAAGTACCAAAGATTGGCGCCATTCCACGAGTGTGGGTAATTTTAAAGCGTGACGTGTTAGGTATCTAATTACTCGGCGTAACATTATTTTTCACAATCTAAAAAAAAGAGCGCTTGTAAGTCCGCTGCGCAAATACGGTGTGACAAAAAGTATTGCAATGACCGCCATTTTATTCTCTAGGGTGTTATAAAAAAAATGTAAAATGTAATTTTCTAGCAAAAAAAATGTTTTTAACTTGTAAACACAAAGGGCCAGATTCCCGTAGGGACGCCTATCTTTGTGCGGGCGTAGCGTATCTGATTTACGCTACGCCGCCGCAACTTTGAGAGGCAGGTGCCGCATTCACAAAGAAGTTGCCGCCAAAAGTTATGGCGGCGTAGCGTAAATGGGCCGGCGTAACCGCGCCTAAATCAAAATAGGCAGCTATGGGGCGTGATCCATGTAAATGAATCGTGACCCCACGTAATTGACGCTTTTTCCGAACGGCGCATGCGCCGTCCGTGGACGTATCCCAGTGCGCATGCTCAAAATTACGCCGCAAGTACTCATTGGTTTTGACGTGAACAGAACTTACGCAAAGCTCTATTCGCAAACGATTTATGCAAACGACGGAAAAATTTGACGCTGTCCCGACGTCCATACTTAACATTGCGTACGCCTCACCTACGCCTCATATAGCAGGGGTAACTTTATGCCAGACATACGCTTACGCAAACAACGTAAAATACGATGACCGGGCGCAAGTACGTTCGTGAACCGGTGTATCTAGCTCATTTGCATATTCGACGCGTAAATTGACGGAAGCGCCACCTAGCAGCCAGCGTAAATGTGCAACTAAGATACGACGGCGTAAGAGACTTACGCCGCTCGTATCTAAGCAAAATTCCGACATATCTTGTTTTCTGAATACAGAAAATAGATACGCCGGCGCACCTTTGAAGTTACGCGGCGTATCTCGAGATACGCCGACGTAACTGCTACGAGAATCTGGCCCAGAGTCTGAAAAACAGGCAAGGTCCTTAACTGGTTAATTGTTCTGTTTTAAAGGAATGAGGTGGCAATGCGGCTAACTCTCTGGCTGGCAGTAATACCCTGAAAAGGGTTTAAATTCTTCTCCACTGACTAGAAATACATGAATATCATGCGTTATGTGTACATATTTATAACATATCATCTTATCTCTTATATTTATCTCTCTCCAATTCCAGTTCCTTTTTATTTAATCCCTAAAATGTCTAAAATCTGAATTCTCTTGCTTCCCAGAGTTCCCACACCTCACACATTACAGTATATATTTATATGCTGCCCCAGAACACCGAGAAATGATATATAAAGGAACTCGTCCCTCTTCTAATATGGCCGCTGTGGCCTCATGTTTACACTGCGCACGCTTCTCTTCTCTCTCTCTCACCATTGGTCTGAATCTTCTCTAGTGTGCTACAGAAAAATGTCCGACATAGTGGGGACATAGTGATAGAAATAATTTATCCTAAATATTTGTATATACTTTTGTGATTTATCGCGGTGTTTCTGTAAGCTGGCATCAAAAATTTGGATCAAGTGGGATTTTGTTCGTCGGGGAAGTTGTCGCCCTCGCTCACCGACCTGACTGTGGTGTACGGGCGGCGGAAGTGCAGCCCCCTAGACCGGAAGTGGGGTCTGTGGTAGTGTTGGTGGGTATTGTTTACAGTGTCTATGATGGGGGGACTTTTGCTGTGTTGGAGGTGATTTGGGGGTGTCATGGGGAGTGAGGGGTGCAGGTGAGGAGATGTGGGGTAGGAAGGGAGGGGCAAATGGGGGGATCATAAGGTTGGATATGATTTCAGAGGTATGTATTGGGTTGTAAAATGGTGTGAGGAATATATATATATATATATATATATATATATATATATATATATTATATATATATATATATATATAATGGGGTGGGATATGGAATGAGGGGTACATGGGGGGTTAATGGGGCATGAGTGGTACATATAGGGTGTGAGGGGTATATTTAGGGATATGGAATGAGGGGTACATTGGGGGGGGGGGGGGGGGTAATGGGGTGTGAGGTGTAGATATAGGGTGTGAGTGGGATATGGAATGAGGGGGGTACATGAGGGGGGGGGGGGGTAATGGGGTGTGAGTGGTATATATTGGGATATGGAATGAGGGGGGGGGGGGGGATAATGGGGTGTGAGTGGTATATATTGGGATATGGAATGAGGGGGGGGGATAATGGGGTGTGAGTGGTATATATTAGGATATGGAATGAGAGGTTCATGGGGGGTAATGTGGCGTAAGCAATAAATATAGGGTGTGAGTGGTATATATTGGGATATGGAATGAGGGGTACATGCATGTTGGGGGGGGGGATCATGGGATGTAAAGGGTATACATTTGGGTGTGATATCATGTGAGGGTGTGGTGTGTCATAGGTTAGGGTATGGGGTGAGAAGTATAAATGGGGGTATCAGGGGGTGGGATATGCTGTGGGGGGGGGGCTGTCATGGAATGTGAGGAGTATAAATTGGGGTGTCATGGGTTGGATATCATGTGAGGGTTATATGGTGTGTCAGGTTAGGGTATGGGGTGAGGAGTATAAATGGGGGTATCATGGGGTGGGATATGCTGTGAGGGGTACTTGGAGGGGGGGTGGGGGTATTATGTGAGGGTTATGTGCTGTGTCATGGGTTAGGGTATGGGGTGCGAGTATAAATGGGGGTATCATGGGATGGGATATGCTGTGAGGGGTACTTGGGGGGGGGGGGGTATTATGTGAGGGTTATGTGGTGTGTCATGGGTTAGGGTATGGGGTGGGATATGCTGTGAGGGGGGGGGGTCATGGGGTGTAAGGGGTATAAATTGGGGTGACATAGGGTGGGATATCATGTGAGGGTTATGTGGTGTGAGAGGTACGTGTGTTATGAGTTAGGGTATGGGGTGAGGAGTATAAATGGGGGTATCAGGGGATGGGATATGCTGTGAGTGTACTTTGGGGAGGAGGTCACGGGGTGTGAGGGGTATTCATTGGTATGGGATATCATGTGAGGGTTATGTGGTGTGTCATAGGTTAGGGTATGGGGTGAGGAGTATAAATGGAGGTGTCAGGGGGTGGGATATGCTGTGAGGGGTACTTGGGGGGGGGGGGGTATTATGTGAGGGTTATGTGCTGTGTCATGGGTTAGGGTATGGGGTGGGAGTATAAATGGGGGAATCATGGGATGGGATATGCTGTGAGGGGTACTTGGGGGGGGGGGGGGGGGCTATTATGTGAGGGTTATGTGGTGTGTCATGGGTTAGGGTATGGGGTGGGATATGCTGTGGGGGGGGGGGGGTCATGAGGTGTGAGGGGTATAAATTGGGGTGTCATAGGGTGGGATATCATGTGAGGGTTATGTGGTGTGAGAGGTACAGGTGTGTCATGAGTTAGGGTATGGTGTGAGGGGTATAAATGAGTGTGATATTATGTGATTGGTACATGGGAGGGGGGGGGGGGGGGGGGGGGTGTGATGTGCTGTGGCTATGTATGGAAGATAAAATGTGAGGGGTATATGAGTAGTTTAGTGGGATAGGATATGGTGTGATATACTGTGATGGGTACATGGGGGGTATCATGGGGTGTGAGGGGCATATATTTGGGTGAAATATTGTGTACATCTGGTGGTTGATGGCTTTTCATGTGTACATAGGGGGTTGTCATGGGGTGGGTTATGGTGCGAGCGTTATATATGGAGGGTGGGTTTGGATGTAAGGGTTGGGGGGGGGGGGGACATGGTGGGTGTCATGAGATGTGAGAGGCATATATTGGGGGGCCATGGGGTGGAATATGGTGTAAGGGTTACATCGGGTGGTTGATGGGGTTTGAGGTGTACATAGGGGGTTGTCATGGGGTGGGTTATGGCGTGAGAGTTATATATGGAGGGTGGGTTTGGGTGTGATGGGGTACATGGTGGGTGTCATGGGGTGTGAGGGGGTATATGTGTAGTATGATGGGATGGGAAATAGTGTGATGGTTACATGGTGTCATGAGGTGGGGTGTGTGTGTGTGTATATATATATTGTCTGAGAAATATGAACACGCACAGGTGCGCAATCCCAGTTCTTTGCATCAGTATTAACATTCTTCAGGGCATTGAGTAATACAGTCCCAAAGTAGACAATCATTAACCACTTGTCCACCGGGCCTATTCTGGCACTTCTCTCCTTCATGTAAAAATCACATCTTTTTTTTTTTTGCTAGAAAATTAATCAGAACCCCCAAACATATTATATATATATATATATATATATATATATATATATATATATATTTTTTTTTTTTTAGCAGACACCCTAGGGCAGGGGTCTCCAAACTCTTTAAACAAAGGGCCACTTTATTGCCCTTCAGATTTTGGAGGGCTGGATTGGCGCCAGCAAGGGAAGAAAATGTCACGGGCCCGGCATCAGTGAGAACATATATGGCCTCAGGGTTGGTGGTCAATAGGAAGAGGAGTATTCCCCCTATTAGTAGGAGGAACAGTATCCCATCATTGGTATCAGTGGATAATATAATATAATATCGCTTCTCGGCCTTTTGGCTAAGATCAAGTGTAGTATCTGTTCTTATCAGTTGCCAATAGGTGGTGCTAAACTGACTGTCCCCAGTACTCGGCGAGGGGGAAAGGGATGGCAGTCGGTGGACGCTAAGCCTGTTGGCGTAGAGGCGAAAGCCTTCTGATCGGGGCAGAGAGGCATGAGGTCGAAGCTGAAGGGCCGGGACCCTGGCCTTTGGCCTGGATCCGGTGGTGTCTGCCCCAGTCAGTTGTTCGGCGAGGGAACCTTTGCTAATCCTTTCGGGGAGAGGCGGGTAGTACTTCCCGAATGTAATTAGGTGGGAGAGATGGGGGTTGTGGGTAGTAGTCGGCTGTGGCTGGCTCTCCCCAACCTCTTCTCCTACCTTCCTGGCTGGGAAGGGTGCTGCCGGTCCGGACCGGGGGTCAGGGTCCGTTGAAAAGCCTGTGGAGAGAGTGCCCCTGGAGTGGCAGTCCAGGGGTGCCATACATTGCACTGAGTGTTGAGGGGCACTCAACGTGTGGCACCTTAGGTCACATATCTCCACTAACACCTTTTTGACACCTGCCTCTAGGGCAGAGCCTTTTGGCTAGGACCAGAGGAATTTTTGTTCCTGGCCGGAGGGCCGGCCATCGTATTGCACGGTGGCCACTTTCCACTCACCATTCCCACCTTCCTTTTCCCCCACTTTCTTTTTTATTTTACCCCCTGTCTGTCTTGTTTTGTCACTTTTTTTTGTTTGGTGCTTGCACTTTAGTGTGGCGAGTAGGGTGCTGGTCCTCGGGCCTGACTCTGAAAGTCTTGGGAGTAGGTGGACATGGCCTTCTGGCTTAGTTCACCTGCTCTCATGGGGTCTCCCTTCGGGGGAGCCTCACCGAGGAGGGTTCTGTCTTGGCAGTCCCTCCGAGGATGTTAGGCCATGTGGTTTCGGCTGCATGGGCCTTAGTGGGGTCCTAGTGGTTTCGGCTGCTTGGACTCCTATACTCTTTTCCCTGCCAGGAGCCTAACGCCCCGGGGGATCAGAGCTGGGTCTTCTTCGGAGGACCATTGACGATGGCACCCGTCGCAGTTTTTTGTGTTTCACTCTTTATGTGTGTGCACATTTTTTCCTGCAACGGGTGAAGTTTTTGGGTTGTGTTTTGCACGCCACAGGCTTTTCAATAGAAAAAAAAAAAAAATCAGTGGATAATATAGTGCCCCATTGTTGGTGTCAATGGGAGGAATAGTGCCTCATGTCAGTGTGAGGAATTGTGCCCCAAGGGCCAGATAAAGGCTAGCAAAGGACCACATCTGGCCCTCAGGCCACAGTTTGGAGACCCCTGCCCTAGGGAATAAAATGGCGGTCATTGCAACTTTTTTTCTCGCACGGTATTTGCACAATAATTTTTCAAACGCCTTTTTTTTAATCACTTTTATTCCTATTACAAGGAATGTAAACATCCCTTGTAATAGGAATCGCTGTGTCAGGTCCTCTTTATGGAGAGATGCGGGGTCAATAAGAAAACCACATCTCTCCTCCAGGCTTACAAGCATGAGATGTTGAAAAAAAATCCACCGATCTCATGCCACCAGCCACGATTGCAGCTTTGTTTACTTCCGGGTACCAGGCGTGACGTCATAACGTCGCACCCGGGCCTCCGACGGTCATAGAGATGACTGGTGACCAGCGCCGGCCGATTCGCTCTCCGGGCCCCCGATGGCACGGGAGAACCCGGAGAAGCACCGGATGGTGGCAGGAAAGGGGCGACGTCCCCTTCCGCTGCCTATAAGAACGATCAAGTGGCGGAACTGCTGCTTTCTTATGGTGCGCAGAATCGGCTGCTGAAGACGGTGATATCTGAATAATGCCTGTAGCTGCACCCATCATTCAGATATCACCGCACAAAGTCGAGAAAGTCCATGGACGTCCTCGGTTGTTAAAGGAGTTGTAAATGAAAAAAAAATGTTTTGCCTAAAATGAATGTCTGCAAGGTAGACACACAGAATGATTCTGTTAAGAAACGAGTAAATACCTATTAAATATCACCTCCGGCGTTCTAATTTCTGTTCTCTCATTCACTTCCTGGTTTGCGGCGCTCGTTCATGTAAGAACTACATTTCCCAGTATGCATTGCGGCACGCCCAGTAATTCACACCTTTTTGAAGTCTCTAACACGTAGAGAGCGTCCTGCCACACAGATGTAGTTCCCAGGAGGGGGCGAGCACGTCACTGACCACCGCAGTAAAGCCTCCCTTCACGGTGGTCAGTAAACTCAGACAAGCAGGAAGTGAACAGATAAGAAATAGAGCAACTTCTGAGCAAAAACGATCAATGAGGAAGTGAAAAGAGGAATATCTGCGGGTAAATTATGCTTATTACGATTGCAGGTAAAGGACCTTGCCCCTTTTTGCGATTCGGCACTGTGTCGTTTTAACTGACAATTGCGCGGTCGTGCGACGTGGCTCCCAAACAAAATTGATGTCCTTTTTTCCCCACAAATAGAGCTTTCTTTTGGTGGTATTTGATCACCTCAGCGGTTTTTATTTTTTGCGCTTTAAACAAAAATAGAGCGACAATTTTGAAAAAAATGCAATATTTTTTACTTTTTGCTATAATAAATATCCCCCAAAATATATATAATTTTTTTTTTCCTCAGTTTAGGGCGATACGTATTCTTCTACCTATTTTTGGTAAAAAAAAATCGCAATAAGCGTTTATCGGTTCGTTTTCGCAAAATTGATAGCGCTTACAAAATAAGGGATAGTTTTATTGCATTTTTATAAATTTTTTTTTTTTTACTACTAATGGCGGCGATCGGCGATTTTTTTTTTTTCGTGACTGCGACATTATGGCGGACACTTCGGACAATTTTGACACATTTTTGGGACAATTGTCATTTTCACAGCAAAAAATGCATTTAAATTGCATTGTTTACTGTGAAAATGACAGTTGCAGTTTGGGAGTTAACCACAAGGGGGCACTGTAGGGGTTATGTGTTCCCTGTGTGTGTTTACAACTGTAGGGGGGTGTGGCTGTAGGTGTGACATCATCGATCGCGTCCCCCCTAAAAGGGATGACGCGATCGATGCTGCCGCCACAGTGAAGCACGGGGAAGCCATGTTTACACACGGCTCTCCCCGTTCTTCAGGTCCGGGGACCGATCGCCGCACTCCAGCGGCGATCGGGTCAGTGAGTCCCGCGGTCCCGGTCATGGAGCTTCGGACCGGGCCGGGAGCGGCGGGCGCGCGCCCGTGACCCAGGGCTGGGTACAAGAACTGACGTAAATATACGTGGATGTGCCCAGCCATGCCATTCTGCCGACGTATATGTGCAGGAGGCGGTCCTTAAGAAGTTAAGTGGTTAAACTTGACCTAGAACTTTTTTGGGTAGATGGTCTCCAGCAGATGAATGGGGGAGTCCAATAAGGTAGGTACCAACAGCAGAGGGGACTTGCTATTTAGAAAAACCTGACGGGTTCTCTTTAACTCATCCTTTCTCTGAGCTCTATCACTAGATAGAATCTTCAGGTTGGTGTCCAGTATAACCCTCATTTCCACCATCTCTTCCTCAGCAACATTCCACGAACTACAACCCCTGACATACGCACTTTCACAGACACACTTACTCCAGGTTCTGCATTTCAGGGATTTTTCACTATTTCATTTTCTTTTTCTTCTGCTGTCAGCGATGGCGTCTGCGGATCTGAGGAAGGAGCTGGACTGTTCCATCTGTCTGAACATCTATACGGATCCTGTGACTCTGCGGTGCGGACATAACTTCTGCCGGGTGTGTATCGATCACGTGCTGGATTCCCAGAAAGGGACGGCGCATTACGCCTGCCCTGAGTGCAGGAAACGGTTCAGGAGCCGTCCGACGCTGCAGAAAAACATAACGCTATGCAACATCGTGGAGAGCTTCCGTTCTTCTCAGCCAGAGCAGAAGGAGACCGGCATCTCCTGTACTTACTGTATTCACGCCTCTGTACCCGCAGTGAAATCCTGCCTGCTTTGCGAAGCCTCTCTCTGCGACAGTCACCTGAACGTCCACAGCAACTCGCCAGAACACGTCTTATCTGACCCCACCGCCTCCCTGGAGAACAGGAAGTGCCCCGTCCATAAGAAGGTCCTGGTGTACTACTGCACCGAGGACGCCATCAGCATCTGCGTGTCCTGCTGTCTGATCGGAGAACACAAAGGGCACCAAATCGAATCCCTCGAAGAGACTGCCGAAAAAATAAAAAAACAATTGCAAAACGCTATACAGAAGCTGGGGACCAAGCGGGAGAAGGCCGAGAAAAGGATCCAAAGTCTGCAGGAGCGCAAGAGGAAAGTCCAAGGCAAAGCGTCTGAGGAAACGGAAAGAGTCGCCGCCCTGTTTAGAGACCTCAAGAGACAGTTGGAAGAGCTAGAGATGAGGGTCCGGGGAGAGATCTCTGGGCAGGCGGAGCAGGTCTCGCGTTCGGTCTCCGATTCCATCCAGCAGCTGGAGGCTAAGAAGGACGAGCTGTCCAGCCAAATGCGTCAGCTCGAGGAGCTGTGCGACTCGACGGACCCACTGATTGTTGTACAGGAATCGGCCCAAGGTGGTTTGTGTGATGGAGAGGAGGGAGATAAAGAAGATGCAGAGAGACAGAATAAATTCCTCCTTACAGCAGGTGATCTGGACGTGGCTTCGATCTCGCACGCGCTGCACACGGGCTTATCGGATATAATATCGGGAATCAACGGGGCAACCTACGTGCAGGAAATCGCAGACATACTACTGGACGAAAACACGGCAGGTTATTACCTGCACATATCAGACGACCGAAAAACCGTATCCTGGTCAGACATAAGCCAGAACCGCCCGGAAACCCCGGAGAGGTTTCAGTACGCTCCTCAAGTGCTCAGCAGCCGCAGCTTCTCCTCGGGGCGCCATTACTGGGACGCCGAAGTCGGCGGCTCCGACGAATGGCGAGTGGGGATGTGTTACCCCAGTATAGAGAGGAAAGGAATTAAAAGCCAGTCGGCGATTGGAAGCAACAACAAATCCTGGTGTCTGCACAGGACTGAGGACCGGTATTTGATGATCCATGACGGGAATAAGATCCAGTTGGCTGACAGTAACTGCATTGAGCGGGTCAGGATATACCTGGATTACGAGGCCGGGCAGATCTCCTTTTATGATCTGTGCGACCCGATCCGACACCTTCACACCTTCACCGCCTCCTTCACCGAGCCCCTGCTTGTTGCATTACGTGTATGGGAAGGTTATGTAAGGATATCCGGGGGGAAACAAGAGATGTGAGACAACATGTGGATCTGATTGGTGGGATGTTCAGCCAGTAAGAGAATAAAGTGGGTGTAGAATGTTTTATTAAAAAAGTGCATTTGAACCTGAGATTTCCCCACCTCCATCAAAGAAGCACAGAGCATGCTGCTCCCAAGCCTAGGATCGCCCTTCAATGGAGTCGGGTACTAAAAACTTGGTTGGGGGCCCAGTCTTTGCTCCTCCTGAAAAATGTATGCTAGCATCTCTCAAATTCAACGCTGGCAAGCTTTATTGATCCAAACAAAGAAGTCCCAAAGAAGAACCTCCTTCTCTGATGCTCTTCAATGGTCAAACCAGGCTTAACCACTTACTGCCCGGCATGGACCTCCAGTTCTGAGGCATGCATGTACTTTGGACCCAGCTGATCACAGATTGTTGTAAAGGGCCAATGACCGCGTCCTTTTACCACGTGATCAGCTGTGTCAAGTCACAGCTGGTCACATGTAAACCGATTTGCAAGTTAACAGCGCTTATTTCCTCATACAGAGACAGGGTGTGAGGAAAGGAGAGCTAATCTGACAGGGCACAGTGAGTACATTGTTTACACTTATAACCAGGGCACTAATCATCTGTGCCTTGATTATCAGTGCAGAGCTCGGCGAAAGTGACATTACTGGGGAGCAGCGATGCGTTTCCGAGCATGCGCACCAGGGAAATACACAAGCTGCTCGCTCCTTTCTCAAGCTAATCAGTTCAAGCCGGAGTTGACAACAGTGAGGCCAATCAGGTATAACGGAAGGAAGAGACAGATTGCAGGCACAAGCTGGGGTCAGTGCAGGAGGAGTTTAGATGTAGTCATAGGCAGGCAGAGTCAGCGATGAATGGATTAGCACAGGAATGGGTTGCAGCAGGAGCTAGGAGATTAGTCAGAGCTCAGGCCAGGGTCAGCAACGGTGAGGGGATCAGGCATAATGGAAGGCAGAGACCATGGGCGTCCGCTGAAATGTTTTTAGGGGGCGGCGTTTCCACAGCGGCTATACACATTTAACCCTTTCTTCAAACGCTAGCAGGGGTTAAAAGCGCCTTGCTAGCTGCCGAACATCTAAAACGATGGCAAAGCTGCACTTTTTAGCGGCACTTTACCGATAACGCGGCCAGTTGGCAGTGTGAAATAGGTCTTGAGCTAATTCAGCTTCACTCCATGCCCATATAAATATAGCCTAGAGAATGGACAGACCCCCCCCCCCTTCTGCACAAACCCCTCGATTCTGCACAGATGGACCCCCCTTTCTGCACAGACCCCTCCATTCTGCACAGACCCCCCTTCAGAACAGACCCCTCCATTAAGCACATCCCCCCCTGCAGCACAGATGGACCCCCATTCAGCACAAACCCCCCTTCGGCACAGATGGACCTCCCCCCCCCCCCCATCCCATTTAGTACCTCAGATCAGGCATCAGCACAGCCGGGTCACAGCAGGTTCTCTACCCCTGTGTACACATAAACACTGGAGGGGGAGGCGGCTTCACTCTGCTCGCTGTGTCTGTGTGACATCCAGACCGGGACCGCTCAGACAGCCCATGGCCGCGAGACTCTTCAACGCCTTCTCGATTTTCCGGGGGGGGGGGGGGGCGGGTCAATTTCTCCCCCTTGCCCTATGGAGCGGACGCCCATGGCAGAGACGGATACCAGGCACAAGCCTGGGTCAGTGCAGGTGGCATTCAGGCATAGTCCAAGGCATGCCGGGTCAGGAAGGAATGGTCAAACACAGGAACAGGTTTCAGCAGAAGCTGGGAGATTAGTCAGAATTCAGCAATGGTAAAGGGGAACAGTTATAAAGGAAGGCAGAAATGGATGCTAAGCTGAGGTCAGAGTTTAGGTAGTCAGAAAGCAATTAATCAGTGCAGCAGCTCTTTTTAAATACAGTGGAACCTTAGATTACAAGCATAATCCGTTCCAGGAGAATGCTTGTAATCCAAAGTACTTGCATATCAAAGCGAGTTTCCCCATTAAAGTCAATGGAAATGAAAATAATTTGTTCCGCATTGACTTCTATGGCATGCAATACCGCATGTGGCCAGAGGTGGGGGGGTGCCGGAGAGCTTTGGAAAGACTCGGGACGGCTCGCCTGAACTCGGAAAGGCTCAGCAATGGAGTATTTCCGTTTGGCTCTGGCGCACCCCCCACCTCAGGTACTGCACCGCTGTGGCTTGAATCCTGCTCATTTTGCGAGACAACGCCCGCAAACTCTCGTTAAGCACGTTATTTACAATGCAAAGGTTTCACTGTAGTCCATTTGGTGGCAGTGTTGGAGACAGGTGTGTGCACATGCACAGCGGCCCGTGCCTACGCATTGAAAGCACCATCTGTTCTATGGGCAAGACCTCCCTGATGCAATGTAACTATGTATTTGCCATACCTGTGGCAGTCGGAAATCACTGTAGTAGGCACCGTTGCTACACCACTACAACAGTGATTGCCCTGACTTCCAGGTCCCATGCCAAGCAGCTGTCCTTCTTTGTTGTGAACACAGGCGCCATTCAGGAAACACTTTTCACTCAATGAATGCAAGTGTTATAATTGGATGAGGTGGGGCAGTGACATGATTCCTACCTTGTCCAAGCAAAGAACACTTTGCGTTTACTGAGAAAATGCAAAGGCCCGGATTCACTTAAGACTTACGCCGACGTATCTAGAGATACGCCGTCGTAAGTCCAAATGTGCGCCGTCGTATCTATGCGTCGATTCACGAAGCTAGATATGTCGAAAAATAAGGCTTCAGCCGTCCGACGTAACTTGCCTACGCCGGGGTATCGGGGGCGCATAGTTACACTGGACAGGGAACGTACGCCGTCAAATTGACGTATCTTAGGCAGTTTTTTCGACGTGACTGTGAGCATGCGCACTGGGATGCGTCCAAGAGACGACGCAGTTCGTTTCTTGAAGCTCAGCCCATCATTTGCATGGGGTCACGCTTCATTTTAATATATCATGCCCACTTCCAGCTACTTTGACTTACGTTGGCTTACGCCGACAATTATACGCTACACTGGCACAACGTTGAGCGCATTTTCTTTGTAAATACCATGCTTGCTTCTCAACGTTGCGCCGACGTAGCGTAAAGAAGATACGCTACGCCCGCACAAGGATGCGCCGAGGTACGTGAATCTACCTGTATGTGTTTTCTGAATGGCACCCATACTGAGTGAGCAACGTGTCCTATGTATGTGGTACTAACATCCTATGTTCAGTTAGCAGCAGGGCAGCCAATTGGCATGAGACACGGAAGCCACCAGCGATAGACAGCGCTAATAAGGTGATATTCAACTTCCATAGAGATCTCACAGGTACGGCACATACATACTTACATTGGACCAGTGTAACTATGTAAACATTGCCATACCTAGAATTCAGCTTTAACTGTAGAAACACCAGTTCCCTACGACCGTTGCCTCTACTAATAAGCCCGGTTTGATGGGGCTCTTAGACGAGGACTCTTCGTTTGTCTGGATCAAAAGTTTTCCCAGCGGTGAGTGCCACTGGTATAAGTTTTTCCAATACCTTGTCCATTATTTGAAGCCAGCATTAGGCCCCGTACACACGACCGATAAACTCTTCGGGTGAAACCCATCGTTTTTCTCGTCAAGTTTATTGTTAGGCTTGTCGAGAAACTCGACAAGCATGCTTTGCGTACACACGTTAAAGACCAAATCTCGTCGTTCTCAAACGCGGTGACTTCAACACATACAACAACAGGGGAAGTTTGATTCCATTGGCACAACCCTTGGGGCTGCTTTTGCTAATCTCATGTTACTGAAAAGTTTGGTAAGAGACATTTTCACATTTCAGTCTGTTACAGCGTGACAAATGTGCTATTTCCATTACAAACGCTACTTTTACAGAAGGTGCGCGGGTTTCTTAGCATACACTCGCTCAAATTTCTCGTCGGAAACCAGCCCGACGAGCAACTCGGCAAGCCAAATTCGACTCCCGTCGAGAAAATAGAGAACATGCTCTCTTTTTGGCTCGACGGGTTTCTCGATGGTTTTCTCGGCGAAAAGTGTACATACGACCGGTTTTCTTGGCAGAATACGTCTCCCATCAAGTTTCTTGATGGATTCTGCTGAGAAAACCGGTCGTTTGTACGGGGCCTTAAATATCTTCATGATGGATCACCATGTATGATGTGTATGACCTGATCCAACAACTCCACCAAGCCTCACCATGCTCCATTACGGGTCCGGGAAAGTTATATAATAGTATCTGGGGAGGCATGTAGACATTCCGCCCAAACTGATGACATCACAGGAATGGGAGGGGTAATCCGGTTGGTGGAATTTTAATGCAATCTGGCAGTGGGTGTGGAGCCCTTTAGGGGTTTCTGTTACAATTATGATTAACCTACCCCTTCCTCCACACATTGCTTTATTTGGCTGTAGCTAAACACTGTTCAAAAGAGTCAAATCTGTGAGCCCCAACCAAGCATCCTTCAAAATGTAGACGCCACAGGTAATTTCCACCACCAAGGGGTCACGAATGGAGGCTTACCGGAAATCCATGACTCTTTTATGACAGAGAAGTCATGGAAAGCAAGTAGTATCTATGGTCATATATTGGCTGGATCAACACATTTGTTCAGGGTTGCATAGTTATTTTGTTAGTCAGGTTGGAAAAAGGCACAAGTCCATCTAGTTCAAAGACTTTAAAAACAAAAGCAAAGCATGATCCAATTTGCTAGGGTATAATGTTTGGCCCACAAATATCAATGCCACTATGAATCCAACAGTCTTAACTAGGGATGCATTGAAACCGATACTGGTATCGGTGCTGATACTTTTTTCACGACGAGTAACGGTACTTGCGAAAATGCTCCGATACCGGGAGAAAACGTCAGTTTGGGCGGGACACCCTCTATAGGGCTAGGACAGGGGTCTCCAAACTACGGCCCTCCAGTTCAGAAACTACAATTCCCATCATGGAAAAAACAAGGGGGGTGGTGTCTGCGCTGTGAAAAGTGGGTGAAATCCAAGGGTGGTACGGGAATAAATCCCTGGGCTGGTGAACGTGGGGGGGGGGGGGGGGGGGGTGGTGTTTTTAGAACAGAGTGATAGCGTACATAAGTTTAGTGTCAATACGTAAACCGTCAAAATGTAGCACAAAAGATAATATTGAATACTAAACAATGGCAAGTGACAAAAAAGGAGTACAAATTCACAAGCAGTAAAATGTACACAATGTGCTGGTCCAAGTAATGTGAAATCAGGGAGAGCTACCGCTAGGGGCGCCCCTGAATGTGTAACACAGTGAACAATACAAATAATAATATATAAATCAGTGAAGAAATGCAAAAAAGTCTCTGAAAGTGTTTCCCAAATGTCCCAGAAGACAGGTTCCAAAGATGTCCCAGAAGACAGTTTCTAAAAGATGGAGGAAATGGTGCTGGGAAAAGACGTGGTACAGTGAACACCTCAGGTGGTCCCTAGCCCCTCACCTCACGGCTATGGCACGGATAGCCAAATAAAACCACCTCTGGCAGGGGGAGGAGGAATACACTTCAATGGACAGAAACGACATCAGCACTCAGCAGTAAGGCATGGAGAAGATACAAAGTAAGTAGGATATGGTGTTATGGAAGTGTCTAAACAGGCAACATCATTCACTCATACATCCACTCACATGGAGGTGATGGATGGTGGGCCTATCTCCCACGAACACCGAGTTCGTCCTAAGTCCTGGATGCACACCTGGCTCCTCTTCTTCTGTGTCTGAGCTGGGTGGACACTTGGAGCAGATAGAGGGGACCCTCACACAGCATATAGGATGGGAGAAAAAAAGACCATAGTACAGCCCCGCAAAAATGGAACAGCTTTATTAAAACATATAGGTGCACTCACATTTGGATGATAAAAACTGGGCACAGAAACCAGACGGACGGCAGGGGGGTCTTGCTGCGTCAGGCGTGTGGACTCTGATGCTCCTTGATCCCTACGCGTCTCGTCATGTCACATGACTTCCTTAGGGGATCATGTGACATGACGAGACGCGTAGGGATCAAGGAGCATCAGAGTCCACACGCCTGACGCAGCAAGACCCCCCTGCCGTCCCAGCACCATTTCCTCCATCTTTTGGGACATCTTTGGAACCTGTCTTCTGGGACATTTGGGAAACACTTTCAGAGACTTTTTTGCATTTCTTCACTGATTTATATATTATTATTTGTATTGTTCACTGTGTTACACATTCAGGGGCGCCCCTAGCGGTAGCTCTCCCTGATTTCACATTACTTGGACCAGCACATTGTGTACATTTTACTGCTTGTGAATTTGTACTCCTTTTTTGTCACTTGCCATTGTTTAGTATTCAATATTATTTTTTGTGCTACATTTTGACGGTTTACGTATTGACACTAAACTTATGTACGCTATCACTCTGTTCTAAAAACACCACCCCCCCCCTCCCCCACGTTCACCAGCCAAGGGATTTATTCCCGTACCACCCTTGGATTTCACCCACTTTTCACAGCGCAGACACCACCCCCCTTGTTTTTTCCATTTGCTACTTCTCTCTGCCCAGGACAGAGTGTCAGGTGTTTGCAGCAGTGACCCCATCCCACTCCACCACCCCCCTCGGTAGCGCAGGAGCCTCTATCTACAATACAATTCCCATCATGCTGAGTCATGTCTGTGAATGTCAGAGTATTACAATGCATCGTGGGAAGTGTAGTTTTGCAACAGCTGGAGGGCCGTAGTTTGGAGATCCCTGGGCTAGGAAATCAGGCATGGCGGCCAGTGTAGCAGTATTGGTATCCCACGTGAAGCCGAGCACAGAGCTGCTGCAGCCGGCTGCAACTGTGGTGAATTAACCCCCTTACATGCAGAGTGATTGGCTGGATTTTAAAGACACAGGCTGGATCTGGATGCAAGCGGGACATGTCGAGACACAGGCTGGTTGTGAGAAAGGGACAGCGGCAAGCTTTATCAGCGAGACACACCCTGAATGAGGGGTGACACAGGGACAGAGGCTGGATGAGGGGGGAAATTGGGACAGAGGCTGGATGAGGAGTGACACAGGGGGAAACGGGGTGGATGAGGGGTTACACGGGGGACACAGGCTGGATAAGTGTGGACACAGGGTGGGTGAGGGGTTACACAGGGAGGATGAGGGGTTACACAGGGAGACACAGGCTGGATGAGGGGGGACAGAGGCTGGATGAGGAGTGACACGGGTCAGATGAGGGGTGATACAGGTGGACACAGGCCAGATGAGGGGGGACACAGGGTGGATGAGGGGGAGACACAGGCTGGATGAGGGGTGATACAGGGGGACACAGGCTGGATGAGGGGGGACATTGGGACAGAGGCTGGATGAGGAGTGACACAGGGGGACATGGGGTGGATGAGGGGCTACACGGGGGGACACAGGCTGGATGAGGGGTTACACGGGGGACACAGGCTGGATGAGGGGTTACACAGGGGGACACAGGCTGGATGAGTGGGGACACAGGGTGGATGAGGGGTTACACAGGGGGACACAGGCTGGATGAGTGGGGGCACAGGGTGGATGAGGGGGTTACACAGGGAGACACAGGCTGGATGAGGGGTAATACAGGTGGACACAGGCCAGATGAGGGGGGACACAGGGTGAATGAGGGGTGACGGGAGACACAGGCTGGATGAGGGGTGATACAGGGGGACACAGGCTGGATGAGGGGGGACACAGTGGAGATGAGGGGTGACAGGGGGACACAGGCTGGATGAGGGGGGGACACAGGCTGGATGAGGGGGGACATGGGGACACAGGCTGGATGAGGGGGGACACGGGCTGCCCTCATTTACCCCTCTACTTCCCACCCTGCCCTCACTCCAGCCTCGCCCAAATCCCTAACAACCCCCCACCAAACCACCCTCCTACCTACGTGATAGGTATCAGTAATTGGTATTGACGAGTACCTGAGGTAATGTATCGGTACTCATACTCGGTGTTAAAAAAGTGTCATCGGTGAATTCCTAGTCTCAACGTCTCCAAGCGCACTCAAAAGGAACATGCGCTTCACTAAGTGCACAATCCCATATAAAACTTTAAAATTCTCTTGCATCCAAGAGTAAGCATTGCGCAATGAAAGGAATCGCAGCCAGTAAAACAGACTCGCTTCCGAGTCACTTCCGGTAGCGCGATGATGTCGGCATGAGGCTTCGCCCTATGCGTTTCCTCTCGCTCATCTGTATCGTAGATTAAAAATAAAAAAAATTGTGGAAGGGAGAGTTAGATTTCAAATCTTCATCTCCAGGGCCCTGTAGATGTAGGAGGTGTAATGAGCTATAATTTGAATGTCACAGTTATGCACACTCACGTGTTGGGAGACGGCATATAAGGTTAGATGTACACTCAGCCTTTGGGTGACTGCTGACCCCATCGACGGTTAAGGGTTTAGAAACTATTTTTATTTACCTTTTATGCTGGCCAAACTGGTGACCATGTCTTGTCAGGTTCTATGCCCAGCAATGCAGTCTGAAGACAATAGAAACTATTCTGTAGTATAGAACTTATTAGAAGGCCCTCCCATTGTATCTTGTATTCAGTAAGCTGTTATTTTACGTTTGCTGTCTGTTACATTTGTTTTATTTCTGTGTGAAAATAAGAAAAACGAAATAGAAAAAGTATATAAAAAAACCCCACCAGTGACACAACTAACAATGGTGGCCTATTGCAGTTCTGTTGTATCTGTGGAAGAACTGAGCTATAATTCATGTATATAGCATTACTATGCATATTTTCTATTAGTATTATGTACAACAGAGTGCAGGGGTTAGGTATAAGTAATGGCAGAGGTCAGTAGTATGTAACGCAGAGTGCAGGGGTTAGTAGTATATAACACACAGAACAGGGGTCAAGAATAAGTTATGCAGAGGTCAAGTAGTATCGCTTCTCGGCCTTTTGGCTAAGATCAAGTGTAGTATCTGTTCTTATAAGTTGCCAATAGGTGGTGCTAAACTGACTGTCCCCAGTACTCGGCGAGGGGGAAAGGGATGGCAGTCGGTGGACGCTAAGCCTGTTGGTGTAGAGGCGAAAGCCTTCTGATCGGGGCAGAGAGGCATGAGGTCGAAGCTGAAGGGCCGGGACCCTGGCCTTTGGCCTGGATTCGGTGGTGTCTGCCCCAGTCAGTTGTTCGGCGAGGGAACCTTTGCTAATCCTTTCGGGGAAAGGCGGGTAGTACTTCCCGAATGTAATTAGGTGGGAGAGATGGGGGTTGTGGGTAGTAGTCAGCTGCGGCTGGCTCCCCCAACCTCTTCTCCTACCTTCCTGGCTGGGAAGGGTGCTGCCGGTCCGGACCGGGGGTCAGGGTCCGTTGAAAAGCCTGTGGAGATAGTGCCCCTGGAGTGGCAGTCCAGGGGTGCCATACATTGCACTGAGTGTTGAGGGGCACTCAACGTGTGGCACCTTAGGTCACATATCTCCACATACACCTTTTTGACACCTTTTTGACACCTGCCTCTAGGGCCGAGCCTTTTGGCTAGGACCAGAGGAATTTTTGTTCCTGGCCGGAGGGCCGGCCATTGTATTGCACGGTGGCCACTTTCTATTTACCATTCCCACCTTCCTTTTCCCCCACTTTCTTTTTTATTTTAACCCCCTGTTCATCTTGTTTGTCACTTTTTCTGTTGGTGCTTGCACTTTAGTGTGGCGAGTAGGGTGCTGGTCCTCGGGCCTGACTCTGAAAGTCTTGGGAGTAGGTGGACATGGCCTTCTGGCTTAGTTCACCTGCTCTCATGGGGTCTCCCTTCGGGGGAGCCTCACCGAGGAGGGTTCTGTTTCGGCAGTCCCTCCGAGGATGTTAGGCCATGTGGTTTCGGCTGCTTGGACTCCTATACTCTTTTCCCTGCCAGGAGCCTAACGCCCCGGGGGATCAGAGCTGGGTCCTCTTCGGAGGACCATTGACGATGGCACCCGTCGCAGTTTTTTTGTGTTTCACTCTTTATGTGTGTGCACATTTTTTCCTGCATCGGGTGAAGTTTTTGGGTTGTGTTTTGCACGCCACAGGCTTTTCAATAGAAAAAAAAAAGAGGTCAAGTAGTATGTAACACACAGTACATAGGTCAGTATCAAGTAACGCAGAGTTCAAGGGTTAGGAGTATGTAATGCAGAGCGCAGGGGTCACTGGTATAGAACACACTGTGTAGGAGTGAGGAATAAATAATGCAGAGTGCAGGGGTCACTAGTAAATAACAACAAAAATCTGGGGAATGCCCATAGAAAAACCAAGCCTCCTTATCGTCCAGCCTGCAGAACAACCAATTAACCTGTCTAACAGTATGCGTTAAAAGCAGGGGTTTTGTCCGCACGCATTTGCAAACGCATGCGTAAGCCACAGATCCGCGCCAAGGCACCCTGTAATCTGTGGTCCTTACACGTGACTAAACAATGACTATCCCCACAGTGGAGGCACATGCGTTCTAATGGATAGATAGGGGCAGGTGGACTGAAGGGGAGCCACTCCTCCTTAAAGGTACAGGAGCACACCAAACACCCAGCATATAGCACAATGGCTGCAAAGGTGCTGGTGCACTGCTGGACCAATATAAGCACTGCAGGTGAAACATAAACGTGTCCACCGCCCCATCTATAGCTGGCAATCGCAGTAAGTGGCATTGGAAGGCTAAAGCAGATAACAAAAAAAACAACCAATTAACCTGTCCAACAGTATGCGTTAAAAACAGGGGTTTTGTCCGTATGCATTTGCAAACGCGTGCGTGAGCCACAGAGCCGTGCCCAGGGCCGTCTTAATAGCATCATGGGGCCCTGGACAAAGTAATGCTCTGGGGCCCCTACAATGATGACAGTGCAGGTAAACAAACATCAAGTAGGTAGGAGGCAGATTGCCTCCCCTGTGTATCTATCACTCTTAGTGCCATCATGGGCCCCCCAATTTCGGGACAGCGTGGGCTCAAAGACCAGCTGCTTTGGGGAAAGTGCAGAGGCCCCTGGGCAGTGCCCAGGTGTGCCCTCTCATTAAGACAGCCCTGGCCGCGCCAAGGCGCCCTGTAATCTGTGGTCCTAACACTAAACAATGAGCGTCCCCACAGTGGAGGCACATGCATTCTAATGGATAGACAGGGGCAGGTGGACTGAAGTTATATATAATAATGCACAGTAAAGGGGTCAGGAGTAAGTAATGCACAGTACAGGGGTAAGTAATGCAGAGGTCAGTAGTATATAATGCACAGTACAGAGGTCAGAAGTAAGTAATGCATAGTACAGGGAGTAAGTAATGCAGAGGTCAGTAGTATATAATGCACAGTACAGGGGTCAGAAGTAAGTAATGCACAGTACAGGGGTAAGTAATGCAGAGGTCAGTAGTATATAATGCACAGTACAGGGGTCAGAAGTAAGTAATGCATAGTACAGGGGGTAAGTAATGCAGAGGTCAGTAGTATATAATGCACAGTACAGGGGTCAGAAGTAAGTATTGCACAGTACAGGGGTAAGTAATGCAGAGGTCAGTAGTATATAATGCACAGTACAGGAGAAAGTAATGCACAGTACAGGGGTAAGTAATGCAGAGGTCAGTGGTATATAATGCACTGAGGAATCCCTGAAGAAGTCACGTGACCAGTGACGCAACGCGTCGGGTGAAGCCTTGTGACGTCAGTTCTGGTGGAAATTTAACAGAAGTACGGTGAGGACGCATGTGTGTCGCTACTCCCATTGCTTTTTACTGCGGTTTTTATCCTTACTTGATGTAAGCAGTCTTTTTGCTAAATAAATGTACTTTTCATTTGTCAATATTACACCATGGCTGTTCTTTGTTTCCTTTGAGCACCATGTATACAAGGAGTGCCATTCTTTGGAGTGAGCTGTTTCCTCTATATGTGGAATTACCCATCATGTTTTGATGCCAAGTTTTGGACGTAGTTCTTCGTCTTCGCCTGGAACCTGGATGCCTTTACAGATCCATTAGCAGGATTCCTTATCTGACTATCTGATGAGCCTTGTTTAACCCTTGGGTCATTGTTGGAGATGAGCGGACAGATACCGAAAGCCAGATACAAGTCCAAAGGAGACAGGAGATTCGCTTTCCAAGGTTTCCAGACTATGGAACGCCTTACCAGCCAGTATTCGGTTGGAGGAGAACTACTTAGTCTTCAGGAGAAAGATTAAGACTTGTCTCTTTTGATCTCAAAGGAGACAGGAACAACAAGCGCCCAGAGGCGATTTACTTCGCATGTGCTGCGCTATATAAGTTTTCATTCATTCATTCATTCATTCACAATTCATAAATTTAACAGTCGATGCTTGGATTGATGTTTTATCTGTTTTTTTTTTCTTCTATCAAGTTATCTCTATGAGATTTTTGCCTTTATATGAACTAACTCCTACCACTGGGCTTTAGTTGGACTTTATTCACATTTATTTATGTATTTGTATGTTTGGATACTCAGCATATTCTTTCTTTAAGTATACTACTTTATGGCACATTATTGAATAAGCGCCCAATTCTCATTTTTTTTTCTTTTACATACAATGCACAGTACAGGGGTCAGTAGTATATAATGCACAGTACATGAGTAAGTAATGAACAAAACAGGGGTAAGTAATGCAGAGGTCAGTGGTATATAATTCACAGTACAGGGGTAAGTAATGCAGAGGTCAGTAGTAAATAATGCACAGTACAGGAGTAAGTAATGCACAATACAGGGGTAAGTAATGCAGAGGTCAGTGGTATATAATGCACAGTACAGGGGTAAGTAATGCAGAGGTCAGTGGTATATAATGCACAGTACAGGGGTAAGTAATGCAGAGGTCAGTGGTATATAATGCACAGTACAGGGGTAAGTAATGCAGAGGTCAGTAGTAAATAATGCACAGTACAGGAGTAAGTAATGCACAATACAGGGGTAAGTAATGCAGAGGTCAGTGGTATATAATGCACAGTACAGGGGTAAGTAATGCAGAGGTCAGTGGTATATAATGCACAGTACAGGGGTAAGTAATGCAGAGGTCAGTGGTATATAATGCACAGTACAGGGGTAAGTAATGCAGAGGTCAGTAGTAAATAATGCACAGTACAGGAGTAAGTAATGCACAATACAGGGGTAAGTAATGCAGAGGTCAGTGGTATATAATGCACAGTACAGGGGTAAGTAATGCAGAGGTCAGTGGTATATAATGCACAGTACAGGGGTAAGTAATGCAGAGGTCAGTGGTATATAATGCACAGTACAGGGGTAAGTAATGCAGAGGTCAGTGGTATATAATGCACAGTACAGGGGTTGGGAATAAGTAATGCAGAGGTCAGTAGTATGTAACGTACAGTACAAAGATCAGTAGCAAGTAGCTCAGAGTTCAAGGGTCAAGAATATGTAATGCAGAGGTCAGTAGTATGTAATGTACAGTACAAAGATCAGTAGCAAGTAGCTCAGAGTTCAAGGGTCGGGAATATGTAATTCAGAGGTCAGTAGTATATAATGCACAGTACAGGAGAAAGTAATGCACAGTACAGGGGTAAGTAATGCAGAGGTCATTGGTATATAATGCACAGTACAGGGGTAAGTAATGCAGAGGTCAGTGGTATATAATGCACAGTACAGGAGTAAGTAATGCAGAGGTCAGTAGTATATAATGCACAGTACAGGGGTCGGGAATAAGTAATGCAGAGGTCAGTAGTATGTAATGTACAAAGATCAGTAGCAAGTAGCTCAGAGTTCAAGGGTCAAGAATATGTAATGCAGAGGTCAGTAGTTTGTAATGCAGGGGGTCAGTATTATGTAAAACACAGTGCAGGGATCAGGAATAAGTATTTCAGAAGCAAGCAGTATGTAAGGCACAGTATAGAGATCAGTCTTAACACAGAGTTCAAGGGTTGGGAGTGTGTACTGCAGAGGTCAGTAATATGTAAAACCACGCAGGGGACACACTGAGAGAACAGACAATCTTTCCAGCAACAAACGTCCTACGTGGCTAATCCAAACGTGTGTAAATAAGTCCATCAGATTAAAGTACAAACGCGCATGCTCAGAACCAATGCTAAAGATCAGACAACAATAGCACAAGTTGTCCAAAGGGTGGCGGTAAAGAGCAGAAAAAACACGTAGTATGTCTATTACGTTACTAGGTTCATGTTTGTTGGCTGAAAAAGTCCTGCCGTGTGTATGCAGAACAAGTTCACGGACGATGCCCTTCGTACGGAAATCCACGGAAATGTCAGATGGAAGTCCGATCGTATTATACGAGGCTTTAGTCAGGGAAGGTCGGCCTTCTTTAGTTTAAAATATTTTTTGTTGCTATCTATTTCTGCTTTCTGGGGAGGCAATTAAAATTAGTTTTATACAAATCTGCTTGTAGTTTTTGTCTTTATCTACTTTACACATTTCAGAGGTCTCCTTGATGTCAACGCTTCGGTGTGGAGATTTTTTTAACAAGGAGGCCCAATCCATCACTTCTGCCAGTGTGTCACATTGTGTGATGTATTGTTTGATATGTTTAATTAACCACTTAAGCCCCGAGCCTGTTTTTCAGATTTCGTATTTGCGAGACTAAAACATTTTTTTTTTGCTAGAAAATTACTTAAAACCCCCAAACATTATATATATATTTTTCTAAAACCCTAGAGAATAAAATGGCAGTCATTGCAATACATTTTGTCACACCGTATTTGCGCAGCGGTCTTACAAGCACACTTTTTTTTGAAAAAAATCACTTTTTTGAATTAAAAAATAAGACAACAATAAATTTGGCCAATTTTTTTTACATATTGTGAAAGATAATGTTACGCCGAGTAAAATGATACCCAACATGTCACACTTAAAAATTGCTTCCGCTCGTGGCTTGGCGTCAAACTTTTACCCTTAAAAATCTCGATAGGCGACGTTTAAAAAATTCTACAGGTTGCATTTTTTTGAGATACAGAGGAGGTCTTGGGTTAGAATTATTGCTCTCGCTCTAACGACCGCGGCGATACCTCACTTGTGTGGTTTGAACACCGTTTTCATATGTGGGCGCTACTCACGTATGCGTTCGCTTCTGCGCGCAAGCTCGTCGGGACGGGGCGTATTTATTTTTATTTATTTTTTAATTTTTAACACTGAAAAAATAAATAAAAATTATCACTTTTTATTCCTATTACAAGGAATGTAAACATCCCTTGTAATAGAAAAAAGCATGACAGGTCCTCCTAAATATGAGATCTGGGGTCAAAAAGACCTCACGTCCCATATTTAGGCTTAAATGGAAAAAAAGAAAAATAAATAATGTAAATTGTGTCTTTAGGACGCTGGGCGGTACTGACGTTTTGACGTCACTTCTGCCCAGCGCAGCTATGGAGACGGGTAAGGGACATTTTTCCCTCACTCGCATACCCGGACAGCTGCCGAATGGACCCGATCACCTCCGCCGCTACGGTAAGCGGCGGAGGGCGCGGGAGAGTGGTGGGAGGAGGGGGCCCTCTCCCGCCACCGATAATGGCGATCTCGTGGTGAATCCGTCGCGGAGACCGCCGTTATCGTGTGTAGGTCCACCCACTGTGAACATGGATACTTCGGTTTTGGCAGCAGCTGCTGCCGTTACCGCGATATCCATCTTCAAAAATAGGACGTATATATACAGTGGGCGTTAAGTGGTTAAAGCAGGGGGTTCACCCTAAAAAAAATTCTAACATTACAATGAGCTGACCTGTGTGTCACACATGCTGGTCTTTTTTTTTTTTTTCGTACATACCGTTTTATCTGTGTTTTCCCCCCCGGATACCCCGCGGGAGTGGGCGTTCCTATTAACAGGGTAAGTGATTGACGTTCTTCCGTCCGGCGAATACAGCGAGTTGCTGAAAGAAGCCGAACGACGGTGACCATCATAATGTCCGTGTCACAGGTTAGCTCATTGTAATGTTAGAATTATTTTTTAGGGTGAACCCCCGCTTTAAGGAGACCTTGTAGCCTGGCACAAACGGGTAAAAGTGACAGGGTCTCTTGAAAGCCCACATCTGGATCAAGTTAAACTTGCATTTGTAGCGCCCACAGCTCATGAAAACCCCAAATCCACAATCTACGAAAATTTGAATATTAGGAAAAGGTTCTACTTATGTTCAGGCTCTGTGCACTTTTTGTCGTAAAAGGAGGAGCAGCACTTCTTCATCCCAGACAGAAAGGGGGAGGAGAGAGAAACAGAGAGACGAAAGAGGAAGGAAGGAGTGAGAGAGGAGAGAGAGAGACTGAATAATAGGAGAGAGAAAGAGGGAGACGAGAGGAGTGTGAGAGAGAGAGGGAGTAATAGGAGAGAGCGAGAAAGAGGGAGGAGAGGGGAGATAGAAAGGAGTATAAGAAAGAGGGGAGAGAGAAGGATGAGAGAGGAGAGAGAAAGCAAGAGAAGAGAGGCTAGTGTAAGGGAAGGAAGAGAGGATGGTGAGAGATTAGAGAAAATGAGAAAGCCCGGGAGGGAGGCAAGAAAATGTAAGAGGAGAGAGAAGATAAAGAAAGGAGAGAGACAGTAGAGAGAGAGAGACAGAGGGAGCAAAACAAAAGAGGGAGGAAAAAGGAGAAAATTAGAAAGGAGAGAGATGAAGAAGAGAGATGGAGGAGAGACAAAAAATAAGAGGAGAGAGAGAGGGAACAGTGAGAGAGAAAGAGATGGAGAAGAGAGAGAGGAGAGACAAAGAGGGAGAAGAGAGAGAGAGGATAGTGAAAGAGAGGGAGGAGAGAGAAAGTAAGAAGAGGGAGTGTGGGAGGAGAGAGAGGGGATAAATAAAGGAGAGAGAAAGAAAAGGGGAGGAGAGAAAGAGAGATCAAGAAGAGAGAGAGGATAGTGAAAGAGAGGGAGGGGGAGTGAGGCGAGTGTAAGTGAGAGGCGAGAAAGAGGGAGGAGAGATAAAGTGAGAGACGGTATGCTTTGTTCATATTTTATATCACTTTAATTCTATTAACAGTTTATACTTTAATTCTTGAGATTAGGTGCGTAAATTGGGGCATGCTGGTAGGGTCCCCAAGTGCATTACTTTGCCCAGGGTCCCATGATGCTTTTAAGATGACCCTGGCTATGGACCCTACTCTGGTCTTGCTGATGTCAGGTTCCTAGACCATATTCTTGTACAATGAATATCTACCTTGACACATTGTGTGCTGATTGGATGAAGGTGTCGGAATTACTTGTGTGGCTGGGGTATGTTCCTGATACTCATTGCGGCTGAGGAAGCCACCAGCTGCGAAACGTCTTCAACATTACAGAACAAAACCAGTTACATGGGACTAACTACTATTAGTTATACCATGACCTGGATTGATGAGAACCTTCATAGATATTGAAAGCACACAAATCGTCATGGTGTAGATTGGAATGATCATTTATTAGTCATTGACATTAGTCATTAGTTATTTATTAGTAATTGACAGGGAAATGTCCCCACGGGAGAGAAGAACTAATGCCGTTCTCATCATCTGGAAGACCTTGTGACTTGTCCCGTCCTGTTATGACTTCACTCTGGATGAGGAGACAATGAAGGCAGGCATTAGCAATATAATCCAAACACATTTCCACTCAATATGTCATATAGAAGTGATACTCGAAAAATTACAATATTGTGCAAAAGTTCATTTCTTTGGACATCGGGTGCTCTTTCCTTCTTTTCCGAGTCTACATGCGGAAATGACCGTAAGGCCGAATCGGAAAAGGTAGCAGCCCAAGCCCTAGGAGAGTTCACCGTCCACCATTGGCTTGATGTACATGTAGCGACATGTACATCAAGCCAATACGTTTCGGGGGAAAAAGGACATCCCATACGCAAGGCTGTTGTTGGTATGCTATGAGGAAGGCTGTATAAGCCGAAACACATTGCATTTCTCTTTAGTTCATGGACGGACACAGCCTTTATTCATTACTGTAGGGTTATATACCTTCCTCTAGGAGATGTTAGGCAGAAACTTCTAGAAGTGTTAACCACTTGCTCCTACAGCTCCTCCCAGGGAGCGTGGTCCCCCGGGTATATAACCCCCACTCAGCCACAGCTGCCTCAGTTATTTTCTGCCTAATCTCAGGAGATCAAGGCCTGTGCTGGAGCCCTGGTGCTCTGGCCTTTTCTTGATCGTACATCACGGGACACAGAGCGCATAGTCATTACATATGGGTTATATGGAGTACCTTCAGGTGTGGACACTGGTGTAATCAACTTCACAGGAAGTTCCTCCCTATATAACCCCCTCCCACTGAGAGTGCTTTAGTTTTTTCGCCAGTGTCTTAGGTGTTGGTCACGTCTAGCTGTCCCTCGGAGGTCTCGGGACCCAGGATAGCTAGCCGGATCCGTCCGAAGTGCTTCAGAGCCAAGATGTACGGTACCCGGGCCCTGCTGGAGTGGGGTTGTGCCTATAATGCCTCTCCTTGGAGGGCTGGATTCTGGGCTCCAGTGCCTTAGTCTCTTCCAAGAACTAAACGCTACTGATGCCAGGATGCTATATAGGTCCAGGGGTGTGGGTTCCTTAACACAGGACCCCGGTCCCTGAAGGTCCAAGACAATACCCACGGAGATGGGGGAAGGCTGGGCCTCTTGCATTTTGCAATACCCTGCGGCGTGGAGCAGGTAAGAGGGAACCTGCGGGACTTGGTTCGACAGTAGGTATCCCCCTGGGGATTCTGGGTTGGCTAATGGTATGCTTGTGCATCAGCCACTATCTCCACTATGTCTGTTGAGGCAGGATGGGATTCTAATGTTTACCCAGATAATATGTAAATATATGTATACTTGTGTAAGTTATATATTTGCTACTCACCCCAGGTCTGCCTGTTAACACTGATACTGCAACCCCACATGTTTTAATGAGGAAATGGCTGGTAAAAAACTCCTGTTTCTTAGGAAGCCCATGGGGACAGCTTCCTCGCGGTGTGTGCACTACAATAAGATTAGTGCTTACCTGGTGTCTGTTGGTGCTGCATAACGCTGGTCCATGTTGTTCCTCTGCTCTGCTTCCTCCATGTGGGTTCAGCGTGGGGCGCGCGATCATGCGCGCGATCGTGCGCGCGCATACGCGCGCGCGTGCACGCCGCCTTTTATAGCATCGGCGTGCGTCGGGGGGGCGGGCCAGCAGCGTCAGGGTCTGTATAAAGGAAAACTTTTCTCTGGCTGGTCTTTCCCTCCTGGAGGCAGAGGAAGAAAGGATACAGAGCGTGCAGCTGGGTCTTTTGGCCACACAGGGACACCTAGTGGCGGTTTTGTGGATCTTCAGGTCTAGGACTTAGGTCCACTATTGACCAGAAAAAAAAAAAAAAGTTTTTTTGCTTAAAGGGACTCAGCCTTAGATCCAGCAGTATCTGAGTCTACCTTGGACTCCGGCTAACGGGCATTGGTGTGTCAATACTCACAGGCTTCCTTGGTATTGCCACCTCCCAGGCGGGTAAAAAAAAAAAAAAAAAAAAAAAAAAATTTTTTGAAAAAAAAAAAAAAAAAAAAGAGAAATATAAAAGAAAAAGAGAGAAATTAGTTCTTTTTCATTTTTCTCATACCTGCCCTCATATTGGTTATTCCTAGCTGCAACAGTCAGGTGTTGGCTATAGGGGTGACCCAAGGTTGTACAATGGCTCCAAAGGGATCTGGACCAGCCAAGGCTGCTAAAGGTGCCAAAAAGCAAAAGGGGTCTCCATCGGGGTCAGAGGATTTGGGCCAGGCTTCTACGGCCCCACCCTCGCCAGTCAGGACACCGAGTGGCATAGTACAAGAGCCATTGGGGGTGCTGGGGGCAGAGGCGGCCCCCGATCCACCCATTCCCGTTTACGTGACGGAAGAAATGCTAGCAGCCACCATGAGTGGGCTAGAGAAAAGGTTAACTGCGTTGCTTTCCCGTCCTTGCCCAAGTAGCAAGCGGGCTAGATCCCCCTCACCCAGTGTGGGGTTTTCAGATGCGGAGGTCTCCTCTTCAGAGGAACGGGACCCACAAGGGGATCAGGCAGACCCAAGTCCCGACGGTTCAGACAGGGAAAATTCCACTATAGATGAATACTTTTCGGCCTCTCAAGCGGAGGGCCTGTGGATCCAGTCTTTGACAGATATGGTTCGCACTGCCTTTAAACTTCCAGTGCCAGAACTAGTAGCCCCGGAGGTATCCTCATTGGGTTCTTTAAAGGCCCCATTAACTGGTGCATCTTTTCCAATGCACCCCCTTCTGCGGAACGTGATTTACCAAGATTGGGCTCGACCTGATAGAATCTTTGTCCCTCCTAAAAGATTCTCTATTCTCTACCCTATGGAAGAGGAATATGTAAAGAAATGGGCTCTCCCTACAGTGGACGCAGCCATTTCCTGCGTGAATAAATCCCTGACTTGTCCAGTTGAAAATGTCCATATGTTCAAGGATCCGGTCGACAAGAAATTCGAGACCCTACTGAAAGCAACTTTCACCTCAGTAG
The DNA here is from genome assembly GCA_029574335.1 of Rana kukunoris. Classification (NCBI taxonomy): domain Eukaryota; kingdom Metazoa; phylum Chordata; class Amphibia; order Anura; family Ranidae; genus Rana; species Rana kukunoris. Next base: position 26,844,562 of record CM056052.1, on the reverse strand, counting down.
GTGCCATGGTTCAGCCAGCAGTAGCAGCCATTGGTGTTTGTCAGGCCCTGAAGGATCAGGCAAAGCATATATTGAAGGACATGCCGGCTCAGCATACTCATGAATTGGCAGAATTCCCTAGGGCTCTCTGCTTTGCAGTAGATGCTATTAAGGACTCCATCCAACAGGCATCCCGTTCATCTCTACTGGTGGTTCACATGCGTCGTCTTTTGTGGCTAAAGAACTGGTCAGCAGAGGCACCCTGTAAAAAGCTTTTAGCAGGGTTTCCCTTTCATGGGGGAAGACTATTCGGGGAAGACCTAGATAAATATATCCACACCATATCAAGTGGAAAAAGTACTTCCTTACCGGTCAAGAAAAGACCGCGTGGGCCCACGTTTAAACGACAGGCCATTGTAGGCTCGGCCCCTTCGACTTCCCGTCAGTATCGACGGCCTCCCGGGCGGTCAACAGTTAAAAGCCGCCCACAGGGACAAGCCGCGGCAAACAGGAGGCCCTGGTCTCGCAAGCCGGCTAAACCAGTCATCAAATCAGATTCATGAAGGGGCGCCCCCACTCTCTTGGGTGGGGGGAAGACTTCAGTTTTTCTCCGAAGTCTGGAAGGCCAGAATTCCCGACTCTTGGGTTCGGTCCGTAGTAGCCTCAGGCTACAAACTAGAGTTTCGAGAAATCCCCCCTCCTCATTTTCAGGGGTCAAGTCTTCCAAGCGACCCGTTAAAGAGGGCCTCTCTCGTAAAGGCGTTGGATCGCCTCTTGCTCCAAGGAGTAATTGTAGAAGTACCAACCCAAGAAAGGGGTCTGGGATTCTACTCCAACCTTTTTGTTATACCAAAACCCAATGGCGACGTCAGGCCTATATTAGACCTCAAACGCCTAAATCGCTTTCTAAGGATTCAGACCTTCCGTATGGACTCCATACATTCAGTGACAACCAGCCTGCATCAGGGCGACTTCCTAGCATCTATAGACATAAAGGATGCATATCTGCATGTGCCGATTTACCCAGCACATCACAAGTTTCTTCGTTTTACGATAAACCAAAGTCATTACCAATTCGTAGCCCTCCCTTTCGGGTTGGCAACAGCTCCACGGGTATTCACAAAGGTGTTAGCCCCGGTACTAGCCGTCCTAAGGACAGAAGGCATCTTGGTCCTAGCATACCTGGACGATCTCCTGGTTATCGACAGTTCAGCTTCCAACCTCAATCATGCAGTAGTCCGCACAGTGCGGCATCTAGAAGAGTTCGGGTGGATTGTGAACCAAGAAAAATCAAGGTTACAACCCACAAGACAGTTGGAATATCTAGGCTTTCGGTTAGATACAGAATGCCAGAGGGTATTTTTACCTCAAGAGAAGATCAGGTCGTTGATTCAAACGATTCAAATAGTCTTAGGCAAAAAGAAGCCGACTATTCGCCTATGCATGCGACTGCTGGGGAAGATGGTGGCCGCCTTCGAAGCAGCGCCCTATGCCCAGATCCATACCAGAATTCTGCAAGCAGCTATTCTCTCTGCTTGGAACAAGTCCATACAGGCATTAGACCGTCCATTAGTTCTTTCTCCAGGAGTCAGGCACAGCCTGTACTGGTGGTTGATCCCTCAAAAATTATCAAAAGGGAAAACCTTTTGCCCCATCTCGTGGAAAATAGTAACCACAGATGCCAGCCTAACAGGTTGGGGGGCAATCTTAGGAAATCGGACCCAGCAGGGACAGTGGTCAGAGGCAGAAAGTCTGCTTCCCATCAATGTCCTAGAGATCAGAGCTGTTCGGTTGGCCCTGGTTGCCTGGACTCTCCCCCTGCAGGGTCTGCCAGTAAGGATACAGTCCGACAATGCCACGGCGGTGGCATACATAAACCACCAGGGGGGCACAAAGAGCCTGGCGGCTCAAAGGGAAGTAAACCTAATTTTTGCATGGGCCGAAGCCCATGTACCCTGCATCTCAGCAGTGTTCATCCCAGGGATAGACAATTCTCAAGCAGATTTTTTGAGTCGTCAACAGTTACTCCCGGGAGAGTGGTCTCTTCACCCCCAGGTATTCCAAGAGATTTGCCAAAGATTCGGAGTTCCCGATGTGGACATCATGGCAACAAGATTCAACAAGAAATTGGACAAATTCGTATCCCGAGCCAGGGACCCCTCGGCCTACGGGACCGATGCGTTGGTTTGCCCCTGGCACCAGTTTTCTCTCCTGTATGCGTTCCCTCCACTACAGATGATTCCCCGCCTTCTACGAAGGATCAGGGTGGAGCGCAGGCCGGTGATCCTGGTGGCCCCAGCCTGGCCCAGAAGGGCTTGGTACGCACTCATCGTGAGGATGTCAGTAGGGGCACCGTGGCCACTCCCCCTGCGCCCAGATCTGCTGTCTCAGGGCCCGATCTACCACCCTGCTTCACAGCAGCTAAATTTGATGGCTTGGCGGCTGAATCCCTAATTCTTAAGGGCAGAGGCCTCTCAGCCCAGGTCATATCTACGCTAATTCAAGCTAGAAAACCAGTTTCTAGAAATATCTATTACAGAGTCTGGAAGAACTATGTGGAGTGGTGCGAGTCTCAAGGAGGGCATCCTCGCAAGTTTTTTATTGATAGGGTCTTGCGATTCCTACAGGTTGGCGTTGACAAGGGGTTAGCTCTTAGTACTCTAAAGGGGCAGGTCTCTGCCTTAGCGATATGGTTTCAAAGGCCTTTGGCCACACATTCGCTTGTGAAAACCTTTTTGCAGGGGGTCTTGCATGTAAATCCCCCTATTAGAGCTCCCCTCTGCCCCTGGAATTTAAATCTGGTCTTGTCAGCTTTACAAAAGCAGCCGTTTGAACCTCTGACAGAAATCCCTCTTGTGCTGCTAACCCGAAAGTTGGTTTTCTTGGTGGCTATGGCTTCGGCCAGAAGGGTCTCCGAGCTGGCAGCCTTGTCTTGCAGGGAACCGTACCTGATTCTGCATAAGGACAGAGTGGTTCTGCGGCCTCAGCCTTCTTTCCTTCCTAAGGTCATATCCAGTTTTCACTTGAATCAGGACCTAGTCCTACCATCCTTCTTTCCTACTCCCCAGTCCAGAGAGGAAAGACTGCTTCATACTTTGGATGTGGTCCGAGCCATGAGAGTTTATCTCAAGGCTACAGAAAAGATTAGGAAAACAGATGTGCTTTTCATTCTTCCGGATGGCCCCAAGAAGGGTCAGCCGGCTGCCAAGTCTTCCTTGGCTAGGTGGATTAAGCAGCTGATTTTTCAGGCCTATGGTCTGAAGCGCGTTCCACCGCCCTTATCAGTTAAGGCCCATTCTACGAGGGCCATGAGTGCCTCTTGGGCGGCACACCATCAGATCTCTATGGCACAGGTTTGCAAAGCGGCAACCTGGTCTTCCGTACATACGTTTACTAAATTTTATAAGTTGGACGTCACAAAGGCTGCGGACGCAGCATTTGGGCAGGCGGTCCTACGGGCAGCAGTATAGAATCCTCTGGCCCGGTTCACGCCCCCTTTTTTCTGTTGGTGGAGCTATTTTACCTCCTGATATAGTTTCTGTTTGGCTATTTTTGGCCTTACGGTCTCCCTCCCTTCATGGAGCATTGCTTTGGGACATCCCATATGTAATGACTATGCGCTCTGTGTCCCGTGATGTACGATCAAGAAAAAGGGATTTTTAATAACAGCTTACCTGTAAAATCCTTTTCTTGGAGTACATCACGGGACACAGAGCTCCCACCCCTTTTTGTGGGAACATTGTGTAACCTCAGAGAAATTGCTTGCTACAAAACTAAAGCACTCTCAGTGGGAGGGGGTTATATAGGGAGGAACTTCCTGTGAAGTTGATTACACCAGTGTCCACACCTGAAGGTACTCCATATAACCCATATGTAATGACTATGCGCTCTGTGTCCCGTGATGTACTCCAAGAAAAGGATTTTACAGGTAAGCTGTTATTAAAAATCCCTTTTTTTTCTTCTTCGCGATTTCTTTTAGTTTTCTTATTTTGTTCCTGCCATTTTTGGATCCTGTGATCTTCTAGCAACTGCCGACAGGGTGACAAGCTGGATCTGGAATCCTTGTAGTCGACCCTGTTCGTCCATCGAGCGTGTGCCGGCCTCAGCTCTGCTCGAGTCCGTCCACGACAGGCCCCGTTTGCTCCAGGGGTGGCCGGGGGAATCTGGTTCTAGGGCACGCATATGACCGACCTTGACGGCTGTGTCACAGCGTGTCTGGCCGACTGCCATGCCGTTCGCGGATGTTGGTTCAGTCAGGGAGGTCGCCAGCCGGTGGTCGCAGGACGGGGAGGGGAGGTCGTCTGAGGGTCTGCCCTGCTTTCCTCTCTCCGCTCCTCTACCTCACTTCCTTTGCTGAGTGACTTTGGATCTGCTCTGGGGAGGGCACCATTTTTCCTGGGTTGTGTCTGAGGCGGTCGGGTGTCTGGGCCTCCTCTGTGACTAGCTGCGTCATGTCTCTGACTGGAATGCGCCGTTTCGGCGGCCATCTTGGATGTTGCGCTTTCGATGTGGAATTGAATGTGCCGTTCGACGGTCGTTCTAATGCATTTCTATGTTACGCATTCGCGTCGGAATCGAATGTGTTGATTCGACGACCATGTCAATGCTGCGCGTTAGCGCAGAATCGAATATGCCGATTCGACGGCCATTGCCCTCTCTATTGTGAGGGAAAAAAGCCTGCGAATTTGGCGGGACAACGCAGCATAGGAGCGGCAGTCACGGTCTCAGCTCCCTACGCTCTTCACAGCTCGGGTGGGGTGGTGAGTTCCCCTGGGGGTCCCCTACTCTCTCATTCAGCCGGGAGGTGTCCTGTGGGTTTGTTTGCTCTGCAGTGCTGCGGTTAGAGCGGTGGATACAATGGAATATGATACAGAAGTCTCCCCCCTTGCTGTACCACAGTTAACTCCTCAGGCCTCTGCCTCTGCTGCATCCTCTGATACTGCGCGGCAGTTAACCCCTCAAGCGTCTACCTCTGTGGTAACTCTGGAGGCTATGACAGCGGTCCTGGAGGCGCTCTTCGACCGGGTCGGGGCACCTAGGGCTCAAAAGGGGGGTAAAAAGTGCCCTCTCCCTGAGCCTGTTTCAGGGGATGGTTAGGATGCTGAATCTGACCATACCGCAGCTTCTGCGTCTGGGTCTGTCAGGTCGGCTGAGGATTCTACCCACGCGGACAGTGAGGACGACTCCGAGTTGGAGTCGGGGCAAGATGAAGCCTTTTTTTTTTTTTTTTTTTTTTTTTGGAGCTCTTATGTATTTTTGTGCTCTGAGAGAGAGGAGCGGTGCAGGACGCTTATAAATTGGAAGATCTGGCGACCCTCCCCCCGAGGACCCTCCTTCTCCATGGGGTGTTAAGGGGGGCCTTCCCTTTGGGTTCCGCAAGCCTGCCCGCACCGCAAAAGTTTTTCCCTGTGAGGGGGCCTCCCGCCAGCCCCGTTCTTGCCTCTCTTTATTTTAAGACAAACTGTTATACAATTTTTTTGGGAATGGGTGGTTTTTGTGGGGGGGGGGTGGGAGATGCCGCAAAAACCACCGGGAGCCGGGCTCCACCAAACTTTTTCCGAGACCGGGATGTGCCAGAGGTGAATGGCAGATGTTTGAGCCACCACAGCTGCGGCCCGTTATCCGTTTCAGGAGGACTTTGTCAAAAAATGGACATCTCCCCCCCGTCTGTGGACCCTCCGGTGTCCAGACTGAGTAAGGCCACCACATTACCGGTGGAGGGGGCTCCTGCTTTTAAGGATCCTGCCGACAAGAGAGTGGAGGCAGTGGCCCGCTCCTTGTTCACCGTGGTGGGTTCGGCTGTCAGACCGGTTTTGGCTGGGGCTCTGGTGTCTCAAATACTCAACAAGAGGGCCAAGTGCTTATTGCAAGAGCTGGAGGCACAAAATGCCCCTGAGATATGTGTGGACCTGGCTGAACAGATTGTCCAGGGTCTAAAATTTGTCTGTGAGTCGGCCTTGGATACGATTCCCTTGCTCTCCAGGGCCTCCTCCTTTGCGGTGGTTATCCGCCGCCTGGTCTGGCTTAAATGCTGGTCGGCGGACCAGTCCTCAAAGAAGGCCTTGGTTGACCGGCTCTTTGGGGCGTCTTTGGACGAAATCATTAAAGCCGCCACGGGTGGCAAGAGTACGCTGCTTTCACAGGTGGGAAAGGGGAGGAGCCTCCCCGTAAGCGGGGGCCTGCCTTCACTACCCCTAAGTGCTTTTTTCGAGCGCCTGCCGCAGCAGGCAGGGGTTTTCAGGGCTTCAAGGCGCCTGCTGGGGGCCAGAAGCGACCCTGGACCCGTAAGCCCGGCAAGCCCGTGGACAAGCTCGCCTCTACATGATGGGCTGCCCCCACCCGGGACTCGGGTGGGGGGACGTCTTCGCGAATTCGCGGCTCGGTGGGATTCTCTTCTCTCCGATCAGTGGGTCTACGAGATTGTTTCCTAGGGGTACAAGATAGAGTTCCTCTCTCTTCCTCCACACAGATTCTTCCCCTCCAACCTCCGTCTCCCTCCGGGGCGCCGGGAGGCCTTAATGGCTGCTGTCCAGGATTTACTGGTCAGAGGGGTGGTGGTACCGGTTCCCTTGGGGGAACGGTTTTAGGGATTTTATTCCAACCTGTTTGTGGTACCCAAAAAGGATGGGGTGCGCCCGATCCTGGATCTCAAGGCTTTAAATCGCTTTGTCAAGGTGCGCCACTTCCGGATGGAGTCGATTCGTTCGGTGATAGCTTCGCTCCGTCGGGGGGTAATTATGGCGTCCCTGGACATCATGGACGCATACCTCCATGTCCCCATTTGCGTGAAGCATCAGAAGTATCTGCGATCGGGGAGGATCACTTCCAATTCGTGTCCCTTCCGTTCGGTCTGGCTTCGGCGCCTCGCGTTTTCACGAAGGTGCTCGCTCCGGTCCTGGCCCTCCTGCGACAGCGCGGGATCGCTATAGTGGGGTACCTGGACGACCTCCTTCTGAGAGCTTCCTCAAGCTCAGAATTAGGGAAGGACGTGTCCATCTCGTACCAGACTCTTCGACAGTTCGGTTGGCTTCTGCATGTGCAGAAGTCTGTTCTGGTCCCGTCTCTGCGTCTGGAATATCTGGGATTGATCCTGGATTCCACGGAGGCGAAGGTTTTTCTCCCTCCAGAGAAGCTTCAAAAGCTGCAATCGGCAGTGCAGTTGCTGTCGACCCGGAGGTGGTCTTCCCTTCGGTTCTGCATGAGGGTTTTGGGGCTGATGGTGGTCTCTTTCGAGGCAGTACCGTTTGCTCAGGCTCACACCCGGATGTTGCAGAACGAGATTCTGTCGCGTTGGGACAAGCTTCCTTCGTCTCTGGATGTCCAGATCCAGCTGAGTCCTCTGGCCAGAGCCTCCCTAGTGTGGTGGCTGACCTCTCCATTGCTTCGAACCGGGAGGTCCTTTCTCCCGTGTCATTGGACGGTGGTCACGACGGATGCCAGCCTCTCCGGCTGGGGGGTGTCTGGGGTCTTCAATCCGCCCAGGGACGCTGGACTCGGGAGGAGTCCTGTCTTCCGATCAACGTTCTGGAGCTCGGTGCGATCAAGCTGCGCCTTGCCAGGTGGTCTCTGAGCCTACAGGGCCAACCGATCAGGATTCAATCGGACAACGCCACGGCTGTGGCGTACGTGAATCATCAGGGAGGCACGCGGAGCTCGGCGGCGGCGACCGAAATCGCTCACGTTCTTTGATGGGCCGAAAGGTCCGTGCCGGCCCTATCGGCCGTGTACGTTCCGGGAGTGCTAAATTGGCAAACGCTCCACCAAGGGGAGTGGTCGCTACACCCGGATGTGTTTCAGAGTCTGTGCGACAGGTGGGGCACTCCAGATGTGGATCTGCTGGCGTCCCGCCTCAATCGCAAGGTGCCACGGTTCGGGACCCGTGGGCAGACGCATCAGATGTGCTGGTGGCCCCTCTGGGCGACTATCACCTGATCTACGCCTTTCCTCCGCTACAGTTGCTTCCGCGCCTGCTGTGCAGATTGGAGGACGAGGGGGTTCGGACGATTCTGATCACCCCGAATTGGCTGCGCCGGCCCTGGTACGCAGATCTGGTGCGTCTGGTAGCAGGCGTACCCTGGCGTCTGCCCCTAAGAGAGGATCTCTTGTCGCAGGGTCCTGTCTTTCATCCTGCTTTACAGTCGCTGGCTTTGACGGCGTGGCTGTTGAAACCCAGGTTCTGAAGGACCGGGGCCTGACGGGCCCGGTGATCTCCACCATGCTTCGGGCATGTAAGGCTACTTCTCGCAGGATATACCATCGAACGTGGAAGGCCTACATTTCTATGTGTGAGGAGATGGGCTGGCACCCCCGTATGTACGTGATGTCTAGGATCCTGCTGTTCCTACAGCGTGGGATGGACCAGGCCCTTGCCCTGGGTACGGTTAAGAGTCAGGTGTCGGCCTTGGCCGTTTACTTTCAACGACCTCTAGCGGCGCACTCCTTGGTGCGTACCTTTGTACAGGGGGTGCGACATGTGGTTCCCCCTGTGCGTCCTCCTCTTCCTCCTTGGGACCTGAATTTGGTCCTCTCGGTGCTTCAAGAGGCTCCCTTCGAAAAGATCAGGGAGATACCATTGTTGACATTGTCCCAGAAGGTAGTTTTTCTGGTTGCTATTACCTCGATTAGACGAGTGCCTGAGCTAGCGGCCTTATCTTGTAAGCCGCCTTATTTGGTCATCCACAAAGACAAGGTGGTGCTGCGTCCCTACAGTAATGAATAAAGGCTGTGTCCGTCCATGAACTAAAGAGAAAATGGGATTTTTGTACTTACCGTAAAATCCATTTCTCTGTGTTCATGGACGGACACAGCACCCTCCCCTCCTTGGTTTGTACTGCTTGGTTACGAACTGAGGCAGCTGTGGCTGAGTGGGGGTTATATACCCGGGGGGACCACGCCCCCTGGGAGGAGCTGTAGGAGCAAGTGGTTAACACTTCTAGAAGTTTCTGCCTAACATCTCCTAGAGGAAGGTATATAACCCTACAGTAATGAATAAAGGCTGTGTCCGTCCATTAACACAGAGAAATGGATTTTACGGTAAGTACAAAAATCCCATTTTCTGATGCTGTGTCATTTTACATGTAGCCACAAAAAGGATTTCTCCCACCAATTCATCTCATTAATAACTTATCACCCCGTCAGCTCTTCTCTACATTCAACTCTCTGCTTTGGCTTGATAATATAGATCCTTGTAGTCTCCCCAGTCCGGCCATCGAGCGTAAGCAGACCTTTAAATACGCGCGGGGCCAGCCGCGACATACCCCATTGCTCCAGGGCTGGCCGGTGAGCTATATGTTTCGGGGTTCACTTATGACCGGGCTACTGCTGTCCGTGTCCTGGTGGGCCATGGCTGACAGCCACTCCATACTGGTCGGCAGTGGGTCTGTCAGGAACGCATCCAGTGATCGCCACGGACAGGTAAGTAGAGTTCCTCCTGTCCTGGCAGGATGGGACAGATGGGCATTCCTGTGGTGGTCGTTTAGGGGGTCTCTCGCCCTCCCTTTCCTCTCCCCCATCCCTTCCCTCCTTCCTATGCATTGCTGGGCCTGCTTTCCCAGGGGTCACTGGGGAGGGCTCCGGGTCCTAAACTGTAGGGCTGTGTGGGGGTCCGCTAATGGTGTGAGTGGTCTGCTATGAGGGGGCCTCCGTTCGGAGGCTCTGCATTTTCTGCCTTTTACCTCAGGGATTCGCGCCGGTGACGTGTCATATTCGGCTCCCCCATCACAGAGTGCTCCGGAAGTGCTGCGTCGGCCAACTGCACATGCGCGATGCGTTCCAAACGCATCTGCGATGCGTTCCAATGGCTTTATGACACTGCACACCAGCGAAGCCATCATTCAGAGCGAAGTGGACTTAGGAGAAAGTGGCCAGTCGGCCTCACGTCCTCGCTTCGCTCGGACGGCTTGCTGCGCTCGCTCGGCCTCCTGGCTCTTTTTTTTAACATCCTCCAATCCATGGGGATGTTAAGGAAAGAGCCTAGATGCCGAACGACGGCTTCGCTGGTGTGCACTGTCGTAAATGCTTTGGAACGCATTGGATCGCTGCGCTCGCTCGGCCTCCTGGCTCTTTTTTTAACATCCTCCAATCCACGGGGATGTTAAGGAAAGAGCCTAGATGCGGAACGACGGCTTCGCTGGTGTGCACTGTCGTAAATGCTTTGGAACGCATCGCAGATGCGTTTGGAACGCATCGCGCATGCGCAGTTGGCCGCCCAGCACTTCCGGAGCATTCTGTGACGGGGAGCGGAAAATGACAACACACCGGCACCATTTTCTTGTAGCCGCACTGTATAGCGATACAGCTGGTGGATATTTTCTTGTAGCCGCGCTGTTTCTAATGCTATTACAGCCGACAGCCATTTCTTGTAGCTTCGTTTTGAATACTTGTAAATGCCCGCGCCGCCATGTATAGACACTCCCCCTTGCTTGGTATTGGACGGACCTACATGGCTTGCAATATGGGGGACATACATGGCTTGCAATATGGGGGACATACATGGCTTGCAATATGGGGGACATACATGGCTGCAATATGTGGGGGACATACATGGCTGCAATATGTGGGGGACATGCATGGCTGCAATATGTGGGGGGACATGGCTGCAATATGTGGGGGGACATGGCTGCATTTGGGGACACATTTAAAAAAAGTATCGGTATTCGGTATTGGCGACTACTTGAAAAAAAGTATCGGTACTCGTACTCGGTCCTAAAAAAGGGACAACCCTAATAGCAACTAGTGCCCCAGCACCTGCAGTAACGGTGGATGCGTTGTCGGCGGTCCTGGAGTCATTTGTTGCCAGGATGGAAGCGGTGTGTGGGTGTAAGGGGCGTAAAAAGAGCCCCCTCCCCCCACCATCATCTGGGGAAAGCTCTGATTCAGACTTAGGTCTGGCCCTTGCGGAGGGCCCCTGTTCTGAGGTGTCAGAGGATGTGGATCAGGACCTTTGAGACAGTGAAGAAGACTCTGTGTCAGGGGCAGCGCAGAAGGCGCTTGTTGCGGCACTTTTAATCGCAGTGTGGGAAACCCTCAAATTGGAGGATGCGACTGGGGCATGAGAACTACCGCAAAGGACCTTTTGCGGTACCAAAACACATGGTGGTCCGTTACCCTTTTGAGAAAAGCCTTTTGAAAAATGGGCACCCCCCCCCCCCCGGTTATGAATCCCCTGGTGTCTAGGCTGAATAAGTTTACCCCAATTCCGGTAGATGGGACCACTGCATTCAAGGACCCTACTGACAGGAGGTCTGAAGCGGTGGCCCGGTCCATATTCACCATGGTGGGGTCAGCTTTGCGACCAGAATTGGCAGCGGCCCTGGTGTCACAGACTCTTACTGAGTGGGCAAAGTTGTTGCACCACGAGCTGGAAAATCAACAGGCTTCCCCAGTTTGTGAGGAGTTAGCCGACCAGTTAGTGCATGGCCCTAAGTACGTCTGTGATGCAGCATTGTATACAACTCTCTTGCTCTCCAGACCCTCAGTATCTGCTGTTGTTCTACGTCGCCTGATTTGGCTAAAATGCTGGCACGCAGACCAGATTTCCAAGAAGGCTCTGGCAGATTTGGAGCCTCGCTGGATGACATTTTTAAAGATGCCACTGGGGTAAGAGCACGTTACTCCCACAATCCAGAAAAGGTAAGGAGCCACGCCGTAAGCCAGGACCCTCCTTTTCTGCTCAGAAGCTGTATTTTTGCCAGTCTGGGCCCACAGGTATGTGTTCCCAGCTTGTACAACCCCAAAGCATGATTGATCCACCCCCATGCTTAACAGTTGGACAGAGGTTCTTTTCATTAAATTCTGTGCCCTTTCTTCTCCAAACGTACCTTTGCCCATTCCGGACAAAAAGTTCTATTTTAAGCTCATCAGTCCACAGAACTTGTTTCCAAAATGCATCAGACTTGTCTATATGTTCAATTGCAAAGTTTAAATGCTGATTTTTGTGGTGAGGACGTAGAAGAGGTTTTCTTCTGATGACCCTTCCATAAAGACCATATTTGTACACGTATCTCTTTATAGTGGAATAGTGTACCACAACTCCAGTGTCTGCCAGATCTTTCTGGAGGGATCGTGCAGTCAAACGTGGGTTTTGAATTGCTTTTCTCACAATCCTGCAAGCTGTTCTGTCTGATATATTTTTCTTGGTCTTCCAGATTTTGCTTTAACTTCCACTGTTCCTGATGACTGCCATTTCTTAATTACATTCCGAACAGAGGATATTGACATCTTAAAAACGCTTTTCTATCTTCTTATAGCCTTCTCCAGCTTTGTGAGCGTCAACTATTTTCAGTTTCAGTTTTCTAGACAACTGCTTAGGAGAACCCATGGTGCTGATTGTTGGGGCAAGGTCAGATGAGTCTGGGCATTTAAAACCTTTGAGATTGACATCACCTGGTCTTCCCAGACGATGATTGAGAACAATCCATGACACTGGCAGGTCTCAGCTTTGCAAAGGGGGCAGTGCATGCTATAAATTCTGCAGGGTTACCAAACTTTTGCAGATGCCATTTTTTTGTTTCCTGTAATTGTGAAAGTGTAAATGATGGAAATAAAATCTAACTTTTTTGGCATATTATAAGAATGTACAATCTGTAATGTGATGCCTTTTGGAGATTTTTAATACTTTCCTTGACTTTGTTATGCACATTAATACAATTTTTTACTTGGGGTGCCCAAACTTTCGATTCCCAGCTGTATCTCATCCCAGAACCCTGCACTCTGTACATAGCTCATCCCAGAACCCTGCACTCTGTACATAGCTCATCACCACTTAATATCTGATCACAGTCACCCACTTACCGTTGGGTTCCCTGCAATCAAATGCACAGCCTACATCACAGCACTTCTTTGTATCAAGACAATCCCAGTCTGTGTCACATTTCCTGGGGGTGGGGCCCTCGCATTCTTTAACGTTGTTAACCACGATACATTCGCCCGGTTTCTCCTCCACTGCAGAAAAATACACATTTATTATTATTTTATTATTTTTACAGGTAGTTATATTTACCTAGCGCTTTACAGATACATTGTACATTCACAGCAGTCACTGCCCTCCAGGATATAACAATCCAATAGCTTTAATCTACCTAAAACCACTTTAAATCTACCTAAAACTCGCATTTCTCTCCATCTCCTGTCTGTTCAATGTTCATAAACAAGTTACTTTGTATCTCTCCATCTCCTGTCCGTTCAATGTTTATAAACATTGTTTTTTTTAAAAGATATTTTTGTTGAAGTTTTTCAACAAACTGACAAACAGGAAAAAAACAATACACACACCAAGAAAAACACAATCACCGTACCAGGTGGACTGGTTCGCAATGGTAGGCAATATGCTCAGACATAGGAAAATAAAGAGATACCAATACAAAGGATATACAGTAGGCACACCAGGAAAAGGTGCATGTAGACCAATACGGGCACAGCAAAGGTGGGAGTCTATACATTAGAGATCCTTAGGGCATTGTCCAACACAAGTGTACTTCAGTTAGTGCTGGGAAAGAGTAAGTGGGCTAGCCAGCCACCTACGCCAAATTTTATGAAAGGTTTTGGTGCGTTTCCGGATTTCAAAAGTAAGCTTATATAGCCGGATGGAGTCTGTAACTGTCAGAGGTTAACACCGTTTACGATATTCCATTCCACCAACCCAAGGCTAGTTTACATGACAGTAGCAGACTTAATTACCCCCTTAACAGTCTATGTTCCACGTTGAATGAGACACTCTCCTATTGACCTGTTGGGTTCAGAATTAACCACCTGTATTATTTCAAGATATCCTGCAATACATTGTTAATTATCATTACGGTTCCATCTCATGTAATTCAAGATATCATTTCTCAGTCATCCTATGCCCCTAGTGGACATAGGATGACTTTAGACACAAGAGTCATTGGTGAACCAGAAACAGAAATACCCCACATTCTTCAAGAGCCTCTAGGTCCCATGGGCCATACCAATACAGAGTCATTAATAAGTTTCAGCCAAAGGGCTTTCAAAAAAGGTCTGTGCACCCTTCCAGGACAGATAGAATGTTTTTTTAGCATAAAAATAAAGTATACAGAGCAGTCTCTTGGAATGCGTTGACAGGTGTAAGTCACCAAAAATGCCTAGTAGGCAGTTCTTGGGGTGAATTATATTTGGGAGGCCCAACGCTGAGGAGACAAAGGCACCCACCTCCCCCCAGAAGTCCCGAATTATTGGGCATGACCAAAAACAGTGTTAGAATTCAGCCTCCTGGCCGCAGCCGTGGAAGCAAGCGGCCGAGGACAGGAGACCCATCCCATGCAACCTCGCCGGAGTGAGGTGGGTCTGGTGGAAAATCTTAACTTGTATTATTTGGTCTCGGGACGCAATGACAGACGTTTTGTGGGTATCACTGAATTCCGACCAGTCCTCGTCCTCTAAGGAGATATCCATAGAGGTCTATTTGTCTTGAGCTCCATGGAATCTGGGGTTAGAATCGGGCAACAGGGTTGCGTAATAAGTGGAAATAAGTTTAGTGGGAGCAATTTTTCCAATGGTGGCAGGTCAGTGAGGTCTTTTAGGGAACCAAACTGGGCCTGTATAGCATGCCGAAGCTGGTAGTAGTAAAATAAGTACGAGTTTGGTAGGTCAAAATCTAAGCGTAGTTGAGAGAAAGTTCTGAAGCCCTGAGCGTTATATAAGTGACATAGGTATTTAACCCCCTTGGAGTACCAGCGATTGGGTTCGGGAAGAGAGTACAGTTCCTGCAGGTTAGGGTTGAACCACATAGGACTGCAACCAGGTATGCGTGGATGCCTTCTTGACAATGTAATGGAAAAATGAAAGGGAGGTGGCCAGTAGAGAGGTTCTGGAGCGATCAGGGACTGCTGTTGATGATGTTATGCAGAGTCTCCAGGGAGGACGCTATAGCCCCCTCTGTGGAGGTACAGGCATTTGCCGGGACTGGACACAGCCGATCATGGACGTGCACCAGCTGGGATGCTAAGTAATAGAGGAAGAAATTCGGAAATGCCAGGCCTGCCAAGTATGCCAGTAATCATAATGTTTCAAGTGCCACCCTGTGGGAGCCGCCTTTCCACAGGAAAGTTGTGCATATTGGCCTGGATTCACATACATCGGCGCATATACAGTGCGGAAAATAAGTATTTGAACACCCTGCTATTTTGCAAGTTCTCCCACTTGGAAATCATGGAGGGGTCTGAAATTGTCATCGTAGGTGCATGTCCACTGTGAGAGACATAATCAAAAAGAAAAATTCCAGAAATCACAATTTATGAATTTTTAACTATTTATTTGTATGATACAGCTGCAAAGAAGTATTTGAACACCTGTCTATCAGCTAGAATTCTGACCCTCAAAGACCTGTTAGTCTGCCTTTAAAATGTCCACCTCCACTCCATTTATTATCCTAAATTAGATGCACCTGTTTGAGGTCATTGGCTGCATAAAGACACCTGTCCACCCCATACAATCAGTAAGAATCCAACTACTAACATGGCCAAGACCAAAGAGCTGTCCAAAGACACTAGAGACAAAATTGTACACCTGCACAAGGCTGGAAAGGGCTACGGGGAAATTGCCAAGCAGCTTGGTGAAAAAAGGTCCACTGTTGGAGCAATCATTAGAAAATGGAAGAAGCTAAACATGACTGTCAATCTCCCTCGGACTGGGGCTCCATGCAAAATCTCACCTCGTGGGGTCTCAATGATCCTAAGAAAGGTGAGAAATCAGCCCAGGACTACACGGGAGGAGCTGGTCAATGACCTGAAAAGAGCTGGGACCATCGTTTCCAAGGTTACTGTTGGTAATACACTAAGACGTCATTGGTTTGAAATCATGCATGGCACGGAAGGTTCCCCTGCTTAAACCAGCACATGTCAAGGCCCGTCTTAAGTTTGCCAATGACCATTTGGATAATCCAGAGGAGTCATGGGAGAAAGTCATGTGGTCAGATGAGACCAAAATAGAACTTTTTGGTCATAATTCCACTAACCGTGTTTGGAGGAAGAAGAATGACGAGTACCATCCCAAGAACACCATCCCTACTGTGAAGCATGGGGGTGGTAGCATCATGCTTTGGGGGTGTTTTTCTGCACATGGGACAGGGCGACTGCACTGTATTAAGGAGAGGATGACCGGGGCCATGTATTGCGAGATTTTGGGCAACAACCTCCTTTCCTCAGTTAGAGCTTTGAAGATGGGTCGAGGCTGGGTCTTCCAACATGACAATGACCCGAAGCACACAGCCAGGATAACCAAGGAGTGGCTCTGTAAGAAGCATATCAAGGTTCTGGCGTGGCCTAGCCAGTCTCCAGACCTAAACCCAATAGAGAATCTTTGGAGGGAGCTCAAACTCTGTGTTTCTCAGCGACAGCCCAGAAACCTGACTGATCTAGAGAAGATCTGTGTGGAGGAGTGGGCCAAAATCCCTCCTCCAGTGTGTGCAAACCTGGTGAAAAACTACAAGAAACGTTTGACCTCTGTAATTGCAAACAAAGGCTTCTGTACCAAATATTAACATTGATTTTCTCAGGTGTTCAAATACTTATTTTTCAGCTGGATCATACAAATAAATAGTTAAAAAAATCATACATTGTGATTTCTGGAATTTTTTTTTTTTGATTATGTCTCTCACAGTGGACATGCACCTACGTTGACAATTTCAGACCCCTCCATGATTTCCAAGTGGGAGAACTTGCAAAATAGCAGGGTGTTCAAATACTTATTTTCTGCACTGTATATGCCGCAGGAGCGTATGTCTTTTACGCTACGCCAGTGCAGCGCAGAGAGGCAAGCATCAAATTCACAAAGCAAATGCTCCCAATGTTGCGCCGGCGTAACGTAATTTCGTAGGTGTAAGCTGGCGTAGGTGGAAGTGGGTGTAGCGCCATGCAAATGATGGTCCGAGCGTGGTGCAATGTTTTATGCCCGGCGTATCATGAACGGCGCATGCGTTTGCCCCGCACACCTATGCGCATGCTCACTACTACGCCGGCGCAACTTCCTGAAATCCGCCGGCCCACCGGCTTATGCCGAGCACGTAAATACGCCCGTCCAGCGCAAAAGTACACCCATTTACTTGCTTTCCCCGTGGAGCACAGTACTTTTGCAGAGGCATGTCTGATCCTAAGGTGGACAAGGAGAGGAGGAAGAAAAACTTCTCCTTGAAAGAGAGGGCTATCCTGACCTCTGCAATAGGCCAGTATGATGCCTACCTCCATGGCGCACAGAGTGCCAAGACAAGCAAGGCCAGGAAGAAGGAGATCTACCAAAAGATCACCCTCGAGGTCAATGCTCTTGGGCATGAGACCAGGACCCCGAGGATATTAAAAAAAAAATTAACGACATGCGTCGTCGTGTCCGGGATAAGCTGGCCAGCATGAGAAGGCACCTCAGGGGCACGGGAGATGGACCAACCAGTACTATCGGGCTGATAGCTGAGGAGGAGGTCATCGCCAGCTGTCTGGAGCAGGAGCAGGTGGAGGGCATGGAGGGCTTTGACTTCACTGACCAGGACTTGAGGAGAGGTAAGTGTGTTTTATCCCCCATTCTGTGTGTAGCATGTGAGGGGACACGTGGCAAGTGTGTGGGTCCCCCAACATGTGAATGCTTTGTGTCATCCACAGATGGCAGCTGCCTGGGCACAGATTGGCATTTCCCTGGTGGTCTAGCTGGGCATATCTGGTGGTCCGGTGTGAGTGCCCATCCCTGGTGGTCCCGGCAGCATCGTGGTGGTCCTGGGCGGGCATCTGAGGGGGAGCTGCGCTGATAAACAGACCCCTCTGTCAGGAAAGCAGCTGATCAGCTCTCTTCTACTCCCGTCTGTCAGAAGCGAACGAGGAAAAGCCGATCCACGGCTCTTCCTGTTTACATCGTGATCACCCGTGATTTGACACACCTGATCGCACAGTAAAGAGCCTCCGACAGAGGTTCTTTACCGAGTTTGGTGTAGCGGTGTGTCAGAGTGACACACCGTACCACCGGTCCCGCAATGCGAGCCCCCACAGGCCACGCAGCGGCTGTTATCCTGCTGGACATCATATGACGTCCAGTCAGCAGTGCCGGGACAAGGTCAACCAGCACCCAGGGCAAACATGCCGAGCTGCGCCCCCCATAACCAATTATCTTACACACACACACAAATATATATATATATATATATAGATATATATTTGTACTCGGAGTCTCAGGTGATCGTGCTAAGGAAAGGTCTGAGGGGAAAACAGGGAAATTGATCTGAGGTGGGAAAGTGACCTGAGGTGTGCCGGGGTCACGTGGTCAGTATGCCTAAAAGGGGGCATACCCAAGTAGAAGTAAAAGAAGAAATAGCAATAAAAAACGGGATGGATGGGTGGGACACAAGAAAACCGACGCCCAGAAGGAGGATGGAGGGCGGGTTTAAATACCTCCCGACTCCTCCTACAAACCCAGGCTGACCTTCGGTCAGCCTTTCACATATATCTATATATATATATAGTGCAGAGGTCAGAATTGGATAAATTACAAAATGCAAGGATCAGGAGCAGTGTGTACAGTGTGCAGAGGTAGAGTATGTACAGTAATATACAATATCACATACATGTGGGACCAAAATCCCTGTGCTGCAAAAACATTTTGTGAGGGAGATAAGACCACACTCCTGGTACTGTAAAATACTATAACATATAATGTGAATAACTCCCAAATATTCAAATAACTCTAGTCAAATTCTTATGGTTTATTTGTACACAATTTGGTTTTGGAGTTACTACCAAACTCCCAATGCTGCAAATCAAACACACAGTGCAAAGTACTATTAAAGTGCACTTTAAACAAACAGTCCACTAGAGCAGTGGCCTCCAAACTGCGGCCCTGGGGCCGGATGTGGTCCTTTGCTTGCCTTTATCCGGCCCTTGAGGAACAATTCCTGTCACTGACATAAAAAAGGGGCACTATTCCTCCCAACGACACCAGATCGGACATTGTTAACTCCCACTGGGCACAGTTTGGCCCCCCTGAAGTCTGAAAGACAGTAAACTGTCCCTTTCTTTAGAGAGTTTGGAGACCCCTGCACTAGAGAGCAAGTGCTCTTGTGCACATGGTTCGAGATGGGGCTCAAGGAAGTGGCTAACAGATTCCTCCATCCACACAAGCGGGGTGGATGTGGGAATCCCCCCTCACTGGGACATTGTTTTCTGACAGCAGGGACTCCCCCCCCCCCCTATCAAAATACACTGATCAGCACTGCTTCTTTTTGGCTGCAAACAGCTAATTGAACAAGGATTTCCAGCAGAAGTGGATATAAGAATGGGTTTCTGTCTAACAGAGAGGATTACACACCGATCAAAAATTCCCTGCCCCTGCTGAACCCAATGAATTCTGATCTGTGTACTTTTCTTCAGTGGGCTCTCTACAGTTCTGTTACTGGTCCCCTGCAGCTCCTGTGTCAGTTAGGAGTGACAGTGGGCACACTCCAGCCTCCACTTTGGACCATACAGGGTTAATCTTCCTCTATATGTCATAGGGAGGAGGAGGAGTAGAGCACTAGAGCTGGCTGAAGCATAGAATTAAAGCGGGGGTCCACCCAATAAATGTTTTTTAACATTATATTCAGCCGAGTTGTGAGATAGAGATTACGGCAATGAAATGAAAAACAGCGTACATACCGTATTTTCATTGCGGCTTCCGGGTATGTAATCTGCGGCATTGGGCGTTCCTAATTGATTGACATCCTTCCGACCGGCGCATACAGCGCGTCACAAGTTGCCGAAAGAAACGTCGGTGAGGCTCTATACGGCGCCTGCGCACCGACATTTTGGCTTCTTTCGGCAACTCGTGACGCGCTGTATGCGCCGGTGGGAAGGATGTCAATCAATTAGGAACGCCCAGTCCCGCAGATTACATACCCGGAAACCACGGTGAAAATACGGTATGTACGCTGTTTTTTTTTATTTCATTGCCGTAATCTCTATCTCACAACTCAGCTGAATATAATGTTAAAAAATTTTTTTTTGGGTGAACCCCCCGCTTTAAGTAAAAAAAGACTATACTGTACCTTCATTCTCCCCTCTCCCCCACACTGCAAGAGTGGACTTTCTTGAAGTTGGGCTGGGATAAGAAATCACATCCTTTGCTGTGTAATGCTTATATTCTTCAACAGGTTAGGAATTAGTGTGACATTTCATAGATGTAATCCACATACACATTATGGGCCGACATACACATTATCCCCGATACGTTACGCCGCTGTAAATTTTGGCGCAAGTTCTGTATTCAGAAAGAACTTGTTTACGGCGGCGTAGCCTATGTGTTGCGGCGTAAGGCCGCGCAATTCAAATTTATGAAGTGGGAGCGTGATTCATGTAAATGGCCACGTAATTGACGTTTTTACGTGGACGTTCCCAGTGCGCATGTGTGAAATCACGTCGCTTTTTTGTCAATGTAAACGACGTGAACTAACTTAACTAACTAACTTAACGTCAAACCCCATTCCCGAACGATTTACGCAAACAACGTAACCGACGTACAATTCGACGCTGTCCCGACGTCCATACTTAACATTGGCTACGCCTCCTATAGCAGGGGTAACCTTACGCCGCTCTAACACTAACGCCGCCACAAGTACGTTCGAGAATTGGCGTAAATAGCTCATTTGCATATTTTACGCGGAAATGGCCGTAAGCGCCACCTAGCGGCCAGCGTAAATATGCAACTAAGATACGACAGTGTAAGTGACTTACGCCGCTCGTATCTTAAGAGAAAGCCGGCGTATCTTGTTTTCTGAATACAGAAAAAAGATACGCCGGCTATTCTTAGGGCCAGATTCTCAGAGGCGCTACGACGGAGTATCTCAGATACCCCGTCGTATTGCCGTTTTTTTTTTGCCGGGTATCTATGCGAGTGATTCCTTGAATCACTTTGGCATAGATACGCCTGAAGATCCGACAAGTGTAATACAATTACACTTGCGGATCGTAGTTGTAATGACAACTCCGGCCACTAGGTGGCCTTTACGTTGTTTTCTCATTTGCCTATGCAAATGAGGCTACTACGCAGCTTCCCGAACGCTTTTACGCCGCCCCGTCGTCGCGTACGTCGTTTTCGTCCGCGTAAGGTTACCCCTGCTAATATGAGGGGTAATCTTACGCAGTACCGTCGGATGCCGTCGGATGCCATGTTAAGTATGGCGTCGGGTCGGCTTTTTCCATCGGGAAATAGGGCATTGCGTAGTGACGATCACGTCGTTTTGACGTCGGTTTCAACAACGCTTTCCGACGAGAGCTGGAGCATGCGCACTGGGCTTTTTTCCCCGGCCGGCGCATGCGCAGTTCGAACGACGCGGGGGCGCGCTTAATTTAAATACAAGCCGCCCCCTTTGAATTACGCGGCCTTATGCTGGGCCATTTACACTACGCCTCCGCAAACTACGGAGCAAGTGCATGGAGAATACGGCACTTGCTCTGTTAAGTTGCGGCGGCGTAGTGTAAATGGCTTATGCTACGCCGCCGGAATTATGTGAGGATTTGGCCCTTAGTATTTACGCGGCGTATCTATAGTTACGCCAATGTAAAATACTTTTCTGAATCTGGCCCTATATCTTATTAAAAATCATTATTTTTAGAAGATATAAAGTGTATGTGGATTACATCTATGAAATGTCACACTAATTCCTAACCGGTTGAAGAATTTTACTTTCACTTTCAATAAACTTGTACTGAAAAGTTTGTAATCACAGTATGGAAGGCAGAGCAGTCAGACTCACAGTAGAAGAGGATCCAGTCTGTCACCCGTGATTAACACATTTTCACTCTGCCCTGGAGGAGTGCTTTTCTGTGTCCTGCTGGGCTGGAACCAAAGATCCATGCTGCAGTGTTGTGAGTTTCTCTTCCTATTCCACCCACATGCACTTTCACTGGGACTATACCTGCTCCGATCCAGGGGGGGGGGGGAGACTCATAGGAACTCATGAAGGGAGCCTGGAAAGGGGTGCAACTGCTACCGCAGAGCAGTGAGCAGGAGCGCATAATCCTTGATTTAGGCAGGTGACAGGGGCATACAAGTTTTACAGCTATATTTTGTGGACAGTATCGCCCGCCCACCCCTTGTACCGTCTCTGCCAGTCAGGATAACTGAACCACCGCCCAGCTGTAATTTTTCTATAAGCCAAGCGGTAGGTGGTTAAATGAGAGACTGTTTCTTTAATTGTTTTTTCATCACTTGTATGTCTATCACAAGAAATGTAAACATCATTTATTATAGAAATAAGTGTAGCGCCCCCTTTACTTTAAGTTCGGGCGCTAGTTTAAATTTAGCAGGAATGGGAGAGCTACCTTGCTCCTATTCACACAATTGTTAGAGGGTGACCCCTGTTGTTTCAGAAGTGTCCTCTGAAGTGTCCCCGTTCTGGGGATGTGTCGTCATTAGTGTTGCTCACGAATATTCGCATTGCGAATATTCGCTACGAATATTGCATATTCGAGTATTCGCGAATATCGCGAATATCGCGGCGAATATTCGCTATTTCGAATATTCGAATGTTTTAATTTTTTTTTTAGAACAGATCACATCCTAGAGATCCCCATCGACGTCTAAAAGCATTGCTGGTATGATTAGAGACCTTGGGCCGAGTAGCTGCAGCGCTCATTTTATATTGCCGAAAAATCGCAATGCGATTATTCGGCAAATAGCGATATCGCGCGATTATTTTATATTGTAATATATCACGAATATTCTGAGCCAATCAGAGTACTCCATTCCGCATTTCTCGAAATTTCGAAATTATTTTGTATTGTAATATATCACGAATATTCTGAGCCAAATCAGAGTGCTCCATTCCGCATTTCTCGAATATTCGCAATTATTGTGTATTGTAATATATCACGAATATTCTGAGCCAATCAGAGTGCTCCTTCCGCATTTCTCGAATATTCGCAATTATTGTGTATTGTAATATATCACGAATATTCTGAGCCAATCAGAGTGCTCCTTCCGCATTTGCCGAATATTCGCAATTATTTTGTATTGTAATATATCACGAATATTCTGAGCCAATCAGAGTGCTCCTTCCGCATTTGCCGAATATTCGCAATTATTGTGTATTGTAATATATCACGAATATTCTGAGCCAATCAGAGTGCTCCATTCCGCATTTCTCGAATATTCGCAATTATTTTATATTGTAATATATCACGAATATTCTGTGCCAATCAGAGTGCTCCATTCCGCATTTCTCGAATATTCGCATTCGCAATGCGCAATTCGCAATCGCATTCGCATTCGCGATAGCGAAAATTCGCAATCATTTCATTTCGAAAATATATCACGAATATTCGTATTTAGCGAATATCTGTCGAATATTCGACTATATATTCGAGATATATCGCGAATTCGAATATGGCATATTCTGCTCAACACTAGTCGTCATCTCTGGTCAGCAGTTGACGACAGAGGGGTTTCTGACAGAGCAAGCTTTCCCTGTGACAGGTGTCATGTGCTCAAGGCAGTTCTGCGGGTTCCAGGTGTGGCATCCACCTTCAGGGTGCGCGCATCCATGGACCATCCAGGTGGGCCACGCATCCAGGTGGGCCACGCTGGCCAAACTCACAGGCTATACTGGACCTCAACCGGAGGTCAGAGGGGACCCCAGTACTCTACTAGGTTCCCAGTTCTTTTGAGGAGATCCCAGGCTGGGTGCCGTACGATTGGGGGATCGGCTTCAGGAGAACCCGGAGGCAGGTTGTCCAACAGGGCTTGAACGAACCAATCGGGTATCTGGTGACTGGGATGCTGACAGGTACACTTTGCTGTCACCCGATGACCTATGCTAAAGGAAATTTACTGGGAGGATTCGCTCTGGTCACCCATCCAACTTATTGAAGAAATTGGCCGGTTACAAGAGCCTTAGGCCGCGTACACACGGCAGGGAATCTCGACGGGCAGAACACATCGTTCCGCCCGTCGAGGTTCTCTCCCGGCCGTCGGATTCGGCGACCCGCCCGTCGGGAATGGCAACCAGCCATTCTTCCAGGCGGGCCGTCGAGGAAATAGAGAGCGTGCTCTCTATTTCGGCTCGACGGGCTTCCCGACGGGAAGCTCGCTGAGACCGTACACACGGCCGAGGTCCTCGCTGGAATGTGCATTCCAGCGAGGTTCTCGCTGATTTTCAGCGAGAACCTCGGCCGTGTGTACGGCGCCTCAGAGCCAGATCTGAGTTAGAGAGATCTGTTCCTCCCAGCGATCCGAAGTGACGTCTCGGCTGCCAGGTTAGTGTGGGAAACCTGCCCGTGGGTACTTTATACACTCCACTGGGGAGTGGGGACAAGTTCAACTATTGCTATTGTCAAGGGTAGGCCTGCCCTGTTCACATCCAGGCCTGATACCACAAGGTTCTCTTATCCTTCCTTCATCCACTTTCCTTTCCTTAAACCGAAGATGATGTTTGCCTTGTTGGCAGCAAAATAAAAAAAGGCATTGAAGGAAACTTTATTGATTGTCTGGACAGTCGCTCATTACTCCACCACTGGCATTTCACCCCTAGACATCACTAGGGTAACTTGGTGTGCCAATCCCAGTAATTAACCAGCGTCTCCTTCGGTGGTAGAGCTACATAAGGCATGACAAGTCCTCATTATGGAGACATCTGGGATCCTCTACTCTGGAAAGTATGAGATCAAAGAAAAAAATATTGATCTCTGCTTTACAGAAAAAAAAAATGTCAGTATGGCATCATGATACCACTTCCGGCCTCCCAGTATCATACAGATGGCCGGGGACCATCCAGCACCCAGTCGGCTCTGTGGTAACTCTGTAGCACTGCCTGATCGGATTCTGGGCTTCTTGATCGGATGGGAGACCCCACAGATGCAATGAAACATTGCCTTTTACTGCCAGTAAAAGCATTCCAGCGACTAATCAGCCTTCAGGAAGGCTGTATTGTAGGGAATCATCGGCGGAAAAGAAAGATACCGGGATGATACCTGTAGCTGCAGGCATCATCCCGATATCTCAGGTTTATTTTGTTGCCTGTGTCCCATTGGGGAGATCTCCCCTTACTTCCTATTGCAGAGTAAGAGGAGATCCCTGTAAAGTGAGGAAAATTCCCATATTAGTTGCCACCAAAACAGGTGCCCCCACCAGTAGATTTTCTTAAGACAATGGTCACCGGGTCAAACAGTGAGGGTGATTCTCCTCAGCTGGGGCAATAAATAACCTTTCAGGGGTCCAATCCCCTTCCCACTCCATTCAAAATAAAACATGTTGGCTAGAAATATCATTTACATTTAAAAAACACAATATGGGGTCACTCATGGATTCACACAGCATTATGGGTCTTTCAAAGAAGGCACAGTAGACCATGTTTGCGTTAAGATTGTCTCTCTCTTATTGAATCTCCATGCAGCCTTTGAACAGATTAGGTGGAGTGGAGGAAGTCTTTCTTCTGATTAAATCTGTTGTGCATGTTAATCTGATCATTCTGTTCCAGCATGACTGTGCCACCCATGTGCACAAAACCCACTAAGACATGGTTTAAACCATGGGTCTTCAAACTACGGCCCTCCAGTTGTTCAGGAACTACAATTCCCATCATGCCTAGTCATGTCTGTGAATGTCAGTTTTACAATGCCTCATGGGATGTGTAGTTCCACAACAGCTGGAGGGCCGTAGTTTGAGGATCCCTGGTTTAAACAGTCTGGTGTAGAGCAAATCGAATGTCCTGCACAGATCCCTGATCTAAACCCTACACCTTTGGACTTCAACCCTGCTGAACACTTTTTGGACCTTAACCATACTGAACACCTTAGGGTTTGATCTCTACTGAACACGTTTGGACCTCAATCCTACTGAACACATTTGGACCTCAACCCTACTGAACACATTTGGACCTCAACCCTACTGAACACATTTGGACCTCAACCCTACTGAACACATTTGGACCTCAACCCTACTGAACACATTTGGACCTCAACCCTACTGAACACATTTGGACCTCAACCCTACTGAACACATTTGGACCTCAACCCTACTGAACACATTTGGACCTCAACCCTACTGAACACATTTGGACCTCAACCCTACTGAACACATTTGGACCTCAACCCTACTGAACACATTTGGACCTCAACCCTACTGAACACATTTGGACCTCAACCCTACTGAACACATTTGGACCTCAACCCTACTGACCACATTTGGACCTCAACCCTACTGAACACATTTGGACCGCAACCCTACCGAAGTCCGACTCCTTTTGTACCTCAACGCTACTGAACACATTTAGACTTCAACCTTAAGATACATCTTTGAAGGTCAACTCTAATGAAAGCTTTTGGACCTCAACCTTTCTGAACATCTTTGGACCTTAACCTTACTGAACACCTTTGGACCTTAACCCTACTAAAAACCTTTGGACCTTAACCCTACTGAAAACCTTTGGACTTTAACCTTACTGAACACAGTTGGACCTTAACCCTACTGTACACCTTTGGACCTTAACCCTACTGAACACCTTTGGACCTTAACCCTACTGAACACCTTTGGACCTTAACCCTACTGAACACCTTTGGACCTTAACCCTACTGAACTCCTTTGGACCTTAACCCTACTGACCTCGTTTGGAGCTTAACCCTGCTGAACACCTTTGGAGCTTAACCCTGCTGAACACCTATGGACCTTAACCCTGCTGAACACCTTTGGACCTTAACCCTGCTGAACACCTTTGGACCTTAACCCTGCTGAACACCTTTGGACCTTAATCTTGCTGAAGTCCTTTGTACATCAACCATACTGAAGTCCTTTGTACATCAACCATACTGAACACCTTTTGACTTTAACCATGTGGTACATATTTGGACCTCAACCTTAACAAATGCCTTTGGATCTCAACATTACTAAACACCCTTGGATCCCAAACCTACTGAACGGTGAACACCTTCGGACCGCAACCCTACTAAACACCTTTGGACTTCAACCCTACTGAACTTCTTTGGACCTCAACCCTACTAAACACCTTTGGGCTTTAACACTGTGATACAATCCCAACAAATGCCCTTGGATCTCAACCTTCTAAACACATGACCTTTGCAAAAGGGCACAAATTCCCACAGATCATTTATAAAATCTTTTGGATAGCCTTCCAAGAACAATAGAGGCTATTTTAGTAGTGAAGGGGGGGTGGGGGGGGTCAACTCTATAATAATAGCCATGGTTCTGGAATGAAATGTCCAATTAGTTTATATATGCGTGATGGTCAGGGACAAACTATGGGACATATAGTGTACAGTTCCTGCATGTTATAAGTGGTACTGTAGTGTTCCATGCTACTCTATGCAGTATCCTCTTCATATTTTGGACTATTATAGTTACACATATTTATGTTTTTTTTTTATTATTAATATTTATTCACTTTTAGGGGTTTATTTATCAATGTTTTCACCCAAGAGTCAGGCCCCGTACACACGACCTATTTGCTCGGCAGAATATGTCTCCCAGCGAGCTTCTCGCTGGATTCTGCTGAGCAAATAGGTCGTGTTTACACTTTCGGCGAGCAACCCGTCGGGAAGCTAGTCGAGCCAAAATAGAGAGCATGCTCTCTTTTCCTTGTTGTTCAATGAGGAAATTTGGCTCGACGACCTTTTTGACCGCTCATCGGGAACCTCGTCGGGCGGAACGATGGGTTTAGCCCGACGAGGTTCTCGGACGTGTGTACGCGGCCTCACACAACTTTCTCCCAAGATTCACCAACCTTTACATAAGTGAACTAAAGAATACAAGAGGGAAATGACAAGCCAGCCCAGATTCTGGAATACTTCACTAGTGATTGGGGGTGATTATTTAAAGCTTGTCTCTGTCTATAAACATACAAAGGGGTTATCAGCACTTCAGAGAATGAGGGTTGCTCCCTCTTGCTCCTTTTTTGGGTCCTCCACACTCATTCTGATTTCTCATTTCAGTTGGTATGCAAGGATAGTGCCTATACAACCCAGGGGCTCTGTTATCATGTATAGGGTCAGATGGATTTTGTGTTACACGGGTTCTTTGCTTACATACAGGCTCTTTACAGGTCTTGTGACATTATAAATGTATAATGGGGGGACATTAGAGTGTAAGCTCCTCTGGTACAGAGACTGATGTGACTGGCTCAGTGTTCTCTGTACAGCACTGCGGTATATGTCAGAGCTATATAAATGTATAATAATAATTATGTGTGACTGTGAAGGACATTGGAGTGTAAGCTCCTCTATTGCAGAGGCTATCCCAGTTCACTCTACATACAGCACTGTGGAATATGTCAGAGCTATAGATACATAGTAGTCCCAAAGGGTTACTAAACCCTTGTTTTATTTTTATCAAATAACAAACATATCATACTTACATTAAGGTGAAAAACCTAGAGGGTTTGCAACCCCTTTAACACAGTATCACATAGCTGCAGTCAACACTTGGAGCTGTAGCACCCCCAGGAAGATATGTAGTACAGTGACTGATGTGAATGGCTCAGTGATCTCTGTACAGCACTATGGTATATGTCAGAGCTATACAAATGTATAATAATAATAGTATGTGACTGTGGGGAGACATTAGAGTGTAAGCTCCTCTGGTACAGAGACTGATATGACTGGCTCAGTGTTCTCTGTACAGCACTACAGTATATGTCAGAGCTACAGTATATAAGTGTGTAATATTAGACTGTGACAGTGTGAAGGACATTAGAGTGTAAGCTCCTCTGGTGCAGAGACTGTCCATGTTCTGTCTGTACACAGCACTGTGGAATATATCGGAGTTATATTTGTAGTAGCCTTATCATAGAACCACATACCTTGAGCCACCACTTGGAGCAGTAGCACCCCCAGGATGATCGTTAGTGTCAGTCCTGCCAATCTCATGTCTGCGGTCTGGATGGAATAAATCCGTAATCTGTGGATGGTTTTTATATCTGTATTCTAGAAGGATGAGGTGTGGGGCTGTTCCAGAAACCTGTCATTATCTCTTATTGTTTCACCAATTTCACAATAATCAAGATTTGCATATGATGAAACACATGTTTAGCAAGCCCTATTGGATTTTTTAAATTAAATTTTAACTTTTTACAAGGGAGGAACAGCAACATTTTCTGTTCCAATAGTTTTTATTAATCTTTTAAGTAGAGGGTTTAAGTACCAACAGGTAGAGCAGCGAACAATCCTCACGTGCTTTGCAAGTATAAAGTCGTAAAGAAAAAAAGAAAATGAAAAAAACACAATAAAGAAAAAAATAAAATAATTCTGGTTAACAAACAAAAAATAAATAAAAAAATAATAATAATATGGACCCCACTCACAGTATAGGTCCGGAATTGCGGCCCACTGCATAATACAGTTAATGCTGGAGGCCAATCAGTGAACAGTATCAAGACATTGGAATTCCATGGATCTATCTGTATTCAATAATAAAAAACATTCCAATAGGCAACACGGTTCAGATAGTTAATAATAATAATAAGACAGGGGATTGGTGTAAGTGGAGTACGAGAATCCACAAAGGCATACTCAATGTGGCCCTGATTGAGGCAGGTTACAAGGTACAGGCCAGATGGTACCTGGTACCAGAACGCCTGTCCAAAATGTTCCCAGGTGCCTCGGCCCTCTGCTTCAGGGGTTGTGGACAGGTGGGCACACCACTCCACGTGTGGTGGACGTGCCCCAAGGTGCGCCGTTTCTGGATCAGGGTCCACGCGCTAAGTTAGAGTAACTAGGTCATTGTTTAGAATTCCGGTTTGAGTAACTTCAAAGCAAGAGAATCTAAACAGCTTGAAAGCAACAAGTAAAGTATATTCAACATTTATTCAACCTATTTGTCCCCAATAGGGGAACCTATAATCACCAACATAATGGAAGGGGTCCAGGTTAACCAAAGAAAATTTGTGAAGGTAAAGCCCTAGGGGTAGAAGAAAGAAGAAGAAGAAGAAGGAGAAGAGAGAAAGGTGTGTCCATCCGGGAATCTCCAATCGATCACCTGAAGAAAAAAAAAGGGTATCTTTATGTCTCCGGGGCCTGTAAATAAGTGAGCCAGGGGGACCAATTTTTTTCGAAAAGGGGTTATTTGTCATTTAAAACGCTCACTATTTTCTCGTTCAACATAATCCAGTTTAATTTACGTTTCAACAACGTTAAGTCTACAACAGGGCTTTTCCATGCTGACGCGATAGCCATTTCAGCAGCTAGAAATATATAAAATATCAAAGTCTGCGTATGTCTGGGAATATAGTCCACTGGTTTGTTAAGGAGGGCGACTGAGGCATCTTTGATGATATTCACCATTGTGATCGAAAGAATAAGCGTGTGGACCCTGATCCAGAAACGGCGCACCTTGGGGCACGTCCACCACACGTGGAGTGGTGTGCCCACCTGTCCACAACCCCTGAAGCAGAGGGCCGAGGCACCTGGGAACATTTTGGAGAGGCGTTCTGGTACCAGGTACCATCTGGCCTGTACCTTGTAACCCGCCTCAATCAGGGCCACATTGAGTATGCCTTTGTGGATTCTCGTACTCCACTTACAACAAAGTCAAACCCCTGCCTCAGGGCTAATGTTCAGGTCCCTTTCCCATGCCACTTGATATGGAAGCCTAGTGGGGGGTGAGGCCAGCTGTTTATAGAGCACAGAGATTCCCCCCCCCCCGGAGAGCGGAGTCCTGCATACACCTACTCTTGAAGGTAGTGCGCGCGGTCAAGTCAGA
Source organism: Rana kukunoris (assembly GCA_029574335.1). Lineage (NCBI taxonomy): Eukaryota > Metazoa > Chordata > Amphibia > Anura > Ranidae > Rana > Rana kukunoris. The sequence continues at coordinate 26,813,914 of CM056052.1, read as the reverse complement.
CCCTTTGTTCTCTAAAGAGTGTAGAAAATGCTGAATTTGCCATAGGTGAAGGCTCTCCGAGGAAGGCATCTCCAAGCTGCCTGTGTAGTGTGATGATGGGCGTATTCCTCTGTGGTCAAGATAATCGCCTATTCGTAATAATCCCTATCTGGGGGGAAAAGGGGATTGCCAAAGAGTGGGGCCACTGGAGCGTGTGCGGACCCCAGAGCCCATCTTCTACATCCTATTTCCCAAACATTGAGGGAATGAGAGAGTGTTGGACTCAAAATCGCTTTGCGGTGCTTAGGGCGTGTCCACAGGACAAGGTCTATTGCTAATGGAGCACATGCTTGAGCCTCCAGTATTGGGATCATTGTGTCATGCTGTGGGTGGAGTTCAGTCATTGTTCATATTTGGTTGCTGATTGTATATAAGAGCCTGATTTTCCCATTAACCACTTTGTTACCGGGCCTATTTTGGCACTTTTCTCCATTATGTAAAAAAATCACAATTATTTTGCTAGAAAATTATTTTGCCTCCATCATTTACTCCTGTGTGTTCACCGGTTTGTTCACTAAAATAGCATTAGTTCCAAACATGGGGACATATTGCTGGCCTTCCGGATTCTCCTCTGGATATTTTTTTTAGCAGACACCATGGTGTGTCCACCACTAGTTTCATTTGTATTCCTTTCATTTTTTTATGATGTGTTTTTTCATAAAATGGCGGTCATTGCAACTTTTTTTCTTGCACGGTATTTGCGCAATAATTTTTCAAACGCCTTTTTTTCATGAATTAAAAAATAACAAAACATTAAAGTTAGCCCAATTTTTTTGTATAATGTGAAAGACGATGTTACGCTGAGTAAATAGATACCTAACATGTCACGCTTTAATATTGCGCACACTCATGGAATGGCGTCAAACTTCGGTACTTAAAAATCTCCATTGGAGATGCTTTAATTTTTTTTACAGGTTACAATTTTTAAGATACAGAGGAGATCTAGTGCTAGAATTGTTGCACACGCTCTAGCGCACGCGATGATACCTCACATGTGGGGTTTGAACGCTGTTTACATATGTGGGCGGGACTTGCATGCGCGTTCGCTTCTGCACGCGAGCGACCGGGACAGGGGCGTTTTAAATTTTTTTTTTTATTATTTTATTTTATTTTTTACTTCATTTTTTTTATTTTACACTTTTTTTTTACATTTTTTTTTGTATCACTTTTATTCCTATTACAAGGAATGTAGGAGCTGTGGTGGCTCAACGTGATTGGCACTGCGCTGACAAGCCGTTCACCTCTGCAGCCAAGGATTCAGATCCCGGTCTCGGCTACATGTGAATTGAGTTTGGTGGTCTCAGCCCGGCTCCCGGTGGGTGTGCTATGCAAGGTACGCCTGTGCTTAGTACGCCCACCCCCCCTCACAAATACCACCACACTTGCACGCACACGAAATTGGTTTAACACACACACACTTTGGCCATGTGGTCTCCTAAAATAAAGAGAGGCGAAGGACCTACGGGGCTGGCTGGGTGGGCTAGGCCCCCTCACTCCCTCATAGGGGGAGTCCCTCTGCCCCATTGGGGTCCCGTTGGGAGTGACGTCATCACGTCGCGCCCGGTCCTCCGACGGTCATAGAGATGACTGTGACCGTCTGGTCACCAGTCATCTCTGTACTTTACCAGCGAGTGCCGGCCGATTCGCTCTCCAGGCCCCCGATGGCAGGGGAGAGCCCGGAGAAGCACCGGATGTCGGCGGCAGGGGGGGGGGGACGTCCCCTCCCGCTGCCTAGAAGAACACCGCTTTGATCGTTCTTATGGTGCGCAGAATTGCTTGCTGAAGAAAATATGTGAATGATGCCTGCAGCTGCAGGCATCACTCAGATATCACCGCACAAAGCCGAGGACGTCCAGGGACGTCCTCAGGTCTCAAGTGGTTAAAGAATCTATCCATTTTTGAATCAGAGAACAGAGCTGGGTCTCGTTAGTGGGGGGAATTCGTATTGGGTCGTGTTCGTTTGCCTGACTGTGGAGTGTCGATAGCTGTCGTGGGTTTGGGAATGGAATATCTTAAACGGTGTTAACCCCTGTCCCATTTGGGCTTCTGTTGCATGGCCCTAGTCAACCTATACAAGAGCCATGATCCGTGTGGGAGGCAGCTTCTATGGCTGCGGTTGCTTGTAGCAGAGCCCAGGGAGCTTCAGTGGAGCAAAGCAGTGTTCTAAAGCTCTCAGGAAGTGAATGCACTGAGAAGGAGAGCTCTAGCCCCAGGATAGATGGACTGATTACATTGTGGATGTGGAAGTTGAGTATGACCTGGACCTTTCAGGGTACTGTTGGAATGGCAGGAAGAGATACCTGTTTGCTTTCTGGAAGAAGAGGTACGTGTAGCTGAAGGGGTAACTGCCAGGGTGATCCCACTGAAAGTTTGTGGAGAGACTGTTGAAAGGTAGCCATCATTGAGGGCTCAGGAGAGGGGCCTAGGATCTGTTGGGACAGACTCTCATGGGGCCTAGGATCTGTTGGGACAGACTCTCATGGTAACAGCGCCCCTCCTGTTTCTTTCTAAACTGACATGAGCCAGCTAGTTGATAACATAGAAGAAACTATCTAAAAATGCCAATCAGAGCTATCGAAGACTCAGATTTTTCTCAGGGCAGTTGCCGACCCTATCAGAGAAGATGAGTTTAAAACCTGGATGAAGGAGGCTATGGAGGAATAAAAGTGTTTCAGAGGCTGTAAAACGACAGCGGCTCAGTGAGCGCCTCCAAGGCCCTGCTACCGATGTAATCCATAATTTGAGAATGAGAAAGAGAACTTGTATTGCTATGGACTGTATTCAGAAGAGTTAAAACAACTGCAGATCTGATGTACAAATTTAATCACACTCATCAACAAAAGGGAGAGAGCCTCTCTGGATACATCTCCCGAGCAGACAGAATGTTGCACCAAATTATTCCAAAAAGGGGTATCGATCCCAAGGGCGATTCATCAAGCTCGTTTAGATCGGGTCTTGCAAGAGGCTCAGCCAAACCATCCCATTGTCCTAAAGTTATAACTGAAAAGAAACAAGGTGGTACCCACGTATCCTGAATTAACAAGAGAAGTGCGGGAAGAGGAAGCTCTATTGGAAAAAAAGAGTCAAGGAACGAGAGAATTGAGCGCTATTGCTTCTAAGAGGGAGAAAGTAGTTGTTTGAACTGTCCATGTTAAAGCAGGTTTCACAGATGAGGACAGTGAAACAGAACAGGCTGGGCTGGCCATTTCTGATACTAACAAGCTGGTGGGAGAACTCAGACCAGCTGAGCTGATGACCCAAGTAGTTCAAGCCCAAACTCAGATGTATCATGCTCTAATGCGAGTAATTGCAACTCAAGCAAATGTCCAAGAACAAGCACTTCACCAAGGTGGATGAAGCTTTCCCAAGTGCTAGAAAAGAAATGTTATGGATGTGGAGAAGTTGGACACCTCCGCACTGAGTGCCTCAAGGCTAGAATCAGCCCACAATTACTCACGGAAGTATTAAAATCTTTAAAGAAGCTGCTTTTTCAAAAGCCAGTAGGAAACTTCAAGGGACCTCAGTAAAGGAGCTAGGCTGTAAGTCCCGAGGGAAAAGCTAAGAAAGAATCAAAAAAGTAATCTGCTACATCTTCCCCTTCCTTGCCTGTTAAAAAGAAAACTGGTCTCCCAGGGAAGGAAAGATGGACACGGGAGATCAATGCACACCAGCTGGAAATGGAAATCTGCCAAAGAACTTAGTAGGGCTTTCTTCGATAGTCTCAATACAAGTAGAGGGTATCTATACTCAAGCTTTTCTGGATACAGGACCCGGGTGACTTTTCTGTATTGTTCTATAACAAGTACTTAAGACACATCCCTTTGTGTAAGCTTGAAGAGTTGGAAATCTGGGGTAAGAGTGCCAATATGATGGTTATGTCTCTATAAAGATAACCTTTGATACTTCTTCAGCTGGAAAGCGAGAGGCTTTCGACACTTTGGCTATTGTCTGTCCGCGACCTCCTGGGGCAGGCACCAATAGCGATCTTGTGAGGGCATTGCTCACGCCGCTGGTCTTGAAGGGTGCTCCAGTAGGGAAGATCCATCCTCAGTTGCGGCAGGCTTTTCAGCGTGTATTGCAGGAAAAGAAGGCCCCCCGCTGAAGGGGTTAGAAAACTGTGGCGACTAGATAAACAAGAAAAGGTGTTGCAGCCTTGTGAAAGAACTTGCATGAAAGCCACTGTTAAGCAATCATTGGATCAACCAGGTCCCTATGTGGTGGTAGAAGCTGATCCACTGGAGTAAGATAGTGGAATAGACCTGGTCCCAGGGATCGTACTCACTGGGGCCTTACTGAGAAGTGGGGGAAGAATTCCTGTCAGTGTGAAGAATATCACCAGCCATCCAATCAGCCTGAAGCCTCGTATGTGATTGGGAAAGTGAGTGCTGCCACCCCGGTGACAGGGGATGACTTAATCCTGGAAGAAAAATGGAAGAGAGACCACTGTCCAGTGCCTAAATCTGTCCCTCAGATGGGAAGAGAGTATTAAAGCTCGGTTAGCACGATGGGAGAAAATATTCTCCAAGAATGACTTTGATGTGGGTTGCGCCAAGAGTGCTCAACACCGAATTTGGCTGAGTGAAGATAAACCTTTCCTATAAAGAGCTAGACAAATCCCTTTGTGTGACCTGGTGGACTTTTGGGAACAGTTGGCTGAACTGAAGAAGTCGGGGGTCATTAGAGAATCCAGGAGCCCTTATGGCTCTCCTATTGTAGTTGTAAGAAAGAAAAATGCCCCACCCCCTGGATGTGTATTGACTACCGAACTTTGAATTAGAGGAATACCTTAGTTCAGTACACAACCCCTCATATAGAAGAGGCCCTGCAGTGCCTATAAGGAGCTAAATGGTTCAGTGTTCTGGATTTGAAGAGTGGATATTATCAGATACCCATGCATCAGGACGACCGAGAGAAGACAGCCTTTATCAATCCTCTAGAATTCTTTGGATTCAACTGTATGCCACAGGGGTTAACAGGTCAACAACATCTAAAGGGGAGCCTTAATGAAGTGACTGCATTGGCCTATGCTGATCCCTCCAAACCGTATGAATTATACGTAGATGCTAGCAGAGATGGCCTGGGGGGTGTTATATCAGAAGTCGAAAGGAAAGCTTTGTCCGGTGGCTTATGTAAGTTGCAGTCTCACCCCTAAGAAGAATTATCTGGTGCACAAATTGGAGATCCTGGCCCTCAAATGGGCTATAGTAGACAAGCTACCGGATTCCCTATATAAAACCATGTTTGTGGTAAAAACGGATAATAGCCCTCTGACTTACTTGCTGTCCACTGCCAGACTGGATGCCCTTAGTTCAGTTTGAAATATCGGTCAGGGGTGGGAAACCGAGACGCTGATGCTCTTTCCCAAAGACCTTATGCCACAGATGCTGGTCAGAAGAGCTGGGTCCATTTTGCCCTTGAGGGAGCACTGGCTGTATGCCAAGGAATATAGCACAGGCGTGAAGGAGCAACATGGTCTGAAGCTGTGGGGGTCACCCCTGCTTGAGTGCCAAGATACTACTGTGATTTGACACAAGTGTAAAGTAAAGAACTGCCTCAATTAACTAGAGAAGACATGAGGAGAGATCAATGTGAAGAGCCACTGGGTAACCTTATAAAGAAATCCTTGTCCATTTGGGATCCTCAGATGCTGTTAAATAGTTCCATTGAGGGAGCTAAAGTGGTCCATAAAGAATGGGAATGAATGCAGTTGGAAGATTGAGTTATATACAGGAAAGGCCCTTTTGTGGAACCAGAGTGTGTTTGTCAACTATTCCTCCCTGAGAAACACTGATTAATAGATTTGGCTGCTCTCCATGATGACCATGGCCACTTAGGTCCAGATAGAACCTTCAAGCTGGACAGGGATCAATTTTATTGGCTGAAGTAGAAAGCTACTATTGTTCTTGCATCAGGTACATTCAGAGAAAGACTTTGCCAGGCAGGGCAGCCCCAATGGATCATCTACAGAGTCAGGGACCAATGGAATTGGCGTGCATTGTTTTCTTGTGTTTGGAACCTGATCTGGGCAGGTGGGTAACCCTGACACATAATCAAATATCTACCCTAACTATAGACAATTAAACACTAGCCAACCTAATGCCTGGTACACAGAGGAGAAAAGTGGACGAAAGAAAAACACATTCAGAGAATTTGTACGATAATCTATTTGTTAAATCTCAGTAAAAACTTGGCTGTGCCAGTACACTTTGAGTGTCGTGTCAGTAAATTTAAGTCTGGTAGGTTGACAACACTGGTAGTAAGTGAGGCGGAACTCAGAGGTCAATAGTAAGTGAGTTAGAGTTCAGAGGTCAGTAGTAAGTGAGGTGGAATTCAGAGGTCAGTAGTAAGTGAGGCGGAGTTCAGAGGTCGGTAGTGAGTGAGGTGGAGTTCAGAGGTCGGTAGTAAGTGAGGTGGAGTTCAGAGGTCAGTAGTGAGGCGGAGTTCAGAGGTCGGTAGTAAGTGAGGCGGAGTTAAGGGGTCGGTAGTAAGTGAGGCGGAGTTCAGGGGTCGGTAGTGAGTGAGGCGGAGTTCAGGGGTCGGTAGTGAGTGACGCGGAGTTCAGAGGTCAGTAGTAAGTGAGGTGGAATTCAGAGGTCAGTAGTAAGTGAGGCGGAGTTCAGAGGTCGGTAGTAAGTGAGGCGGAGTTAAGGGGTCGGTAGTAAGTGAGGCGGAGTTCAGGGTCGGTAGTGAGTGAGGCGGAGTTCAGGGTCGGTAGTGAGTGAGGCGGAGTTCAGGGGTCGGTAGTGAGTGAGGCGGAGTTCAGAGGTCAGTCTTAAGCGAGGTAGAGTTCAGAGGTCAGTAATAATAAACGATCAGCTTGGCTTTCAGACTAATGCGGTGCAGCTTTCCCACACCATGGCTGCAACGGAGTGTAATCGCGGTCTCCGTGTGGGTTAGTTGCACTTTGCCATAGACTTCTATTATGTCCCATGGTTTGTGAAAGTGCACCAAAACTGCCCTTTCAGTACTTGTTTTCAGAAAGCGCACCAAACCCGCAGGATCCGTGCCAAAACTGTAGGTACACTGCACTGCAACCATGAAAACCATACGGCATTAGTGTGAATGCATTGTACTGGAGGGGGGAGACCAAAAAGCATATTTTATTGTTATAGGAAGGCTTTTTTTTTTTTTTTAACTATTCCCATGTCTTTGGGGGGCACACCCTAATGCAATAGGCTGCGCACACCCATGAGCACGCAACATATTATTATTCTAAATACACACCCCAGTAAAATGTGTCACCGCCTTTAAAAGGATAAAGATCCCTGACGCATAGTGTGTGTGCTGCAAAGTCATTTCATAATACACATTTCACATGTTCATGTACATCTCATTACCAAAAATTAATTTGCGTAGTTAAAACAATGTTGGCAGGGCCGGAATGGGAATAAAAACCCGCCCTGGAAATAATTTCATACCAGCATTATTATACCAGCCCAACATCATAACGTCATTATTTTCTTGTTCATGCATTTTAAAGCACATTTGAAGAGCGTATTATATATAGATAGACAGATATGAAAGCACATAGGGCTATGGATATATATATATATATATATATATAAACAGCAAATTCTAGTTAAACGTGATAAAAGTGGAGCAATCATCAAGGGGGGCACCTGGGACTCTAGGAATTTAGGGGTGATCAGAGACCACCTTCCACAGAAAGAATACACTAAGGTAAGGGGGGGGGTTCTGATATAAGGGGAAAACCTTTATATCAGTGCCCTGAGCCCTCTTATATTATTGTATTCACTTCCCCCTTACATCAGTGACCCCCTCCTTATGCTAACAAAACAAAATAAAGTTGCGCTGCTGAAAATGTAAAAAAGAAAAAAGAAGCAGCCAGCACTAACAGTGAAACACCCTGTGAGTAGACAATGAAAGAAAAATAAGTGCAGCGCTGGCCTGGCGGTGCTATCACTGTCCTCCTCTCAGGTGCACCATGCAGGGCTCAGTCAGTCAGCTGCAGCTTGGTGGCTCTGGTTTTATCATATATAGTCTCCTCTCCACAGTCCACACACATCTGACTTCTGCCATGAACCCGATCTTGGCGGCGCTATCGCTCTTGACTCCTCTCCAGACTCCCTCAGAGACTGCAGACATGAATTAAGACAAGAGATGGTCAGAGGTTGCGGACATGATGCAAAAGATGGTTAGAGGCCGCGGGCATGGTACAGGATATGTCAGAGAATGCGGGCTTGGCACAGAAGATGTCAGAGGCTGTGGGCATGATACAGGAGATGTCAGAGGCTGTGGGCATGGCACATAAAATGTCAGAGGCTGTGGGAATGATACAGGAGATGGTTAGAGACTGAGGACATGATACTAAAGATGGTAAGAGAATGTAGACATGATACAGGAGATGGTCAGAGACTGCAGACATGATACAAGAGTTCATCAAATGCAGCCTCACTGTGACCATCAATGCAGCCCTTCTGTGCCCATCTGTCAGGAAAGGTTCCTTCTGCTGGTGACACTGCCTGATATTTGGCGTGCAGTACTGTGTGACCCACCACCAGGTGTCTCCTGGCAGTCTGGAACTGCCAGGGAAGCTCTCCGCATGGTGGTGGTATTATGTGATCTTTGGGCCACAGTTCTGGCGTCCACCAGCAGTGTGGGGTCGACATCTCCTGCGATTAGGCGTCACCTGAGACTGATTGCAGGAGATGTGTACAAATACCCGGCAAGTGCACTCACACACTGCCCTGGTATCGTCCTTGTGCCCTGATCTGTGCCTGAATATCTGAACCTGTAAAATCTGCTACCTGAGTTCCTGATCCTGTCTCCCTGTCCTGACCATCCATCCTCTCCCTGTCCTGTGTTCCTTACCCCATCTGCTGATCTCCCTGTGTATGACCTTGGCCTGGCTAACGTTTATGTTTCTGGAAGATCCATTTGTCCATTTGCCGATCTGCTGTGTATGACCCTGGCCTGGCTATTGTTTATGATTCTGGCATTTCCCATTTATTACACATATCTGTCTGTTGTTGTTTGTGGGTCTATGTCTGTTGGTTGGTTTGTTGCACTGTGTCATATTGGAGGTGGTTGTATTTATTTTATTCACTTATCTAAATAAATAATTATATTTTCACTTATATGTGTTTGGTGTTCCTCTGTTGCTAGCCACACAGTTCTGGTCACACCTGGTACATGACACCATCAATGCAGCCTTACACTGTTCATCATTGTAGCCTCTGTGCCATCCAATGCATCCAATGCAGCCTCACTGTGTCCGTCCATACAGCCTCACTGTGCCCATCAATGTAGCCTCACTGTACCCATCAATGTAGCCTCACTGTGCTCATCATTGCAGCCTTGCTGTGCCCATCATTGCAGCCTTACTGTACCCATTAATGTAGCCTCACTGTGCTCATCATTGCAGCCTTGCTGTGTCCATCATTGCAGCCTTGCTGTGCCCATCATTGCAGCCTTACTGTACCCATCAATGTAGCCTCACTGTGCCCATCATTGCAGACTCACCGTGCCCATCATTGCAGATTCACCATGACCATCATTGCAGACTTATCATGCCCATCATTGCAGCCTCACCGTGCCTATCATTTCCGCCTCACCATGACCATTATTTCAGCCTCACCATGCCCATTATTGCCGCCTCACTAGTACTACACTGACTGTGCCCATCCATGCAGTCTCACCAGTCAGTGCCTGGATTACGCAAATGTTCGGCTGCGCTGTGACAAAAGTCCCACCCTCCTCCTAGACCAGGTTGTGTGATAGATGCAGTGTTCTGTCTATCGCACAAACTGGTCTAGAAGCAGGCAGGACTTTTGGCACTGCGCGGCCGAACATTTCATGATATTTAACCACTTAACGACCGCCCACTGTATATATACGTCCTTTTTTTAAAGATGGATTTCTCGGTAACGGCAGCAGCTGCTGCCACAAACGAGATATCCATCTTTACAGTGGGCGGTTCTGTCAACGATAACGGCGATCTCCGCGGCCTCCGCCGCTTACCGTTGCCGTCTGTAGCGGCGGAGGCGATCGGGTCCGCTCGTCTGCTGTCCGGGGATGCGAATGAGGGAAACATTTCCCTCATCCGTCCCCATAGCTCTGCTGGGCGGAAGTGACGTCAAAACGTCAGTCCCGCCCAGCGTCTTAAAGAGACAATTTCTTTGTTTACCTTTTTTTCTTTTTTTTTCTTTTTCATTTAAGCCTAAATATGAGATCTGAGGTCTTTTTGACCCCAGATCTCATATTTAAGAGGACCTGTCATGCTTTTTTTCTATTACAAGGGATGTTTACATTCATTGTAATAGGAATAAAAGTGATAATTATTTTTTTATTTTTTATTTCAGTGTTAAAAATGATAAAATAAATAAAAATCAATCCGAAACCCCAATTTTTTTTTTTAAAGCGCCCCGTCCCGACGACCTCGCGCGCAGAAGCGAACGCATATGCGAGTAGCGCCCGTATATGAAAACGGCGTTCAAACCACACAAGTGAGGTATTGCCGCGATCATTCGAGCGAGAGCAATCATTTTAGCTCTAGACCTCCTCGGTATCTCAAAAAAATGCAACCTATAGAATTTTTTAAATGTCGCCTATTGAGATGGTTAAGGGTAAAAGTTTGACGCCATGCCACGAGTGGGCGCAATTTTTAAGTGTGACATGTTGGGTATCATTTTACTCAGCGTAACATTATCTTTCACAATATGTAAAAAAATTGGGCCAAATTTATTGTTGTCTTATTCTTTAATTCAAAAAAGTGAATTTTTTCCAAAAAAAAAGTGCGCTTGTAAGACCGCTGCGCAAATACGGTGTAACAAAAAGTATTGCAATGACTGCCATTTTATTCTCTAGGGTGTTAGAAAAATATATATATAATGTTTGGGGGTTTTAAGTAATTTTCTAGGAAAAAAAATGTTTCGTAAACACGAAATCTGAAAAACACCCTTGGTCCTTAAGTGGTTAAAGTAATATTTCATTTTTATTGTTTCACTTTAAGCATTATTTAAATCACTTCTCCTGAAAAAATGGTTGTCTTTTAAACTATATTTTGCATTGATACATGTCCCCTAGGGCAGGACCCGGGTCCCTAAACCCTTTTTATGACAATAACTTGCATATAAGCCTTTAAAATTGGCACTTTTGATTTTTCACATTCGAGTCCCATAGACTTTAACGGTGTTCAAACACATTTTTTGCCTGTTCGCATGTTCTGCTGTGAACCGAAGCGGGGGTGTTTGGCTCATCTCCAATCAGAACAAGGTGAGTGTTACAAACTTTCACACCTCCATGTACTTGTACAATAAACATCTGCCATGACACATTCTGTGCTGATTGGATGAAGTTGTCAGAATTACCTGTGTGGTTGGGTTATGTTCCTGACACTCGTTGCGGCTGAGGAAGCCGCCAGCTGCAAAACATCTCCGGCATTACAGAACAACACCAGTTACATGTGACTGAAAACGTGAAAAAAATTGCGCATACCCTGTGGAGAAAACAATAAAGAGCTGCGATTCAAAAATGTTATACAACATAAACAAACTGTAAGAAGGGAGGGAATCGCGCTAGGTGTGAGGCTGTACCTAATTAATGACACAGAATAAAACAATATAAATAATCAATATAGTGTGTTACCGAGACAAACACTACATTAAGTACTAATCAAAAATTAGTCCCAAAAATATTTGTGAAAAAATCATATACATTAGCTATGGACAAAGACACTCCAAAGTCCCAAAAAACGAATCCTCAATAGATCACAGAAAAAAGAAGCGCCGGCCGGCTAATTTGGAACGCGTACGTCCTCTCGTGCGGTTGCGATGACGTCGCAGCGTCTCCTCCCAACGTTTTGTCTTCACAAAAGACTTGGTCCCGTGACCAAGTCTTTTGTGAAGACGAAACGTTGGGAGGAGACGTTCCCACGTCATCGCAACCGCACGAGAGGACGTACGCGTTCCAAATTAGCCGGCCGGCACTCATTGGTCCAGATTCAGGTAGATGGGCGAATCTTTAAGTTGGAGTAACGTTTCTCATTTACGTTACTCTGGCGAAATTTTAGGAGCAAGTGCTGTTATTCATGAAGCACTTGCTCTTAAAGTTGCGGCAGCGTATCGAAAATGAGCCGGCGGAATTCAAATTGGGCGGGTACGGGGCATGTATTATTTAAACTAAGCGCGATTCCGCGGCGAACGTACTGCGCATGCGTCGACTGTCAATGCATCCCAGTGCGCATGCTCCAAATTCTGTCAGTGAACGTCAATGACGTCAAATCCCCATTCATGGACGTTTTACGCAAGCGACGCAAATTTTTTTTTTCGACGCGATGACGACGGCTATACTTAACATAGGATACTCCACCTAGGGGGCATGTATTTATTTACGCCGCGTATCTCTTACGGAAACGTCGGAAAGTCACTGCGTCGCGCCCGAATACGATCGTGAATTGCCGATTCCCGCTCATTAACATATTTTTTTGGCGTTAATCAGCGGGAACGCCCCCAGCGCCATTTTTAAATTAAAGTTGCGATGCGATGGCGAAATTCAATTACGCTGCTCGCATCGGAACTCCAACCCGGCGTTTCTTGTTTTCTGGTTACAGAAAACAGAAACGCCGGTTTAAAGTGACAGTTAGGCTGGAGTATCACTGATACTCCAGCCTAACTCTACCTGAATCTGGCCCTTTGTTTTACGCTCCAAACCCTGCATTTGTTTGTAAGTGCAATTTGTTTTTTTATACATAATAAATTCATACAGGTTCACACTATATGAGTTTTCTTTGATTCCATGTCATCCTGTGTGACTTGCTGAGGATCCGCTTTTGGCTATATATTGCGGTGTATGGTGAAGCTTGATCAACTTTATTCTTATTGCCTGTATTGATCCTGAGGGGTCCTGCCGTCTGGTAAGGGTCAGTGTGTACCTTTGGTGGTGGGTTTGGCACTGTTCTCCCCTTGCTGTACGATTGTCCCCCACGGGTGATCAACCTTATATTTATGCAATCTACACTATGCAAGTATTTTTTCTTTTTTCTGTGATCTATTGAGGATTCGTTTTTGGCTATACATGGTGGTGCAAGGTGAAACCTGAACTCCGTCATTTCCAGCGCTTATATCGATCCTGAAGGGGTCTTGCCATCTGGTAAGGGTCAGTGTGTACTTTGGTGGTGGGTTGGTACTGTCCCCTCCCCACTATACAGCTGTCCCCCACGGGTGGTTGACTATATATGCTTTATGCAGTATTACACTATGCAAGTTTCCTGCTTTTGTCTTTTCTGGTGTTATGAATCCACACTGAAATCCCTGAGTGAAGCACAAATGTGACCGAGATCGTGGTGTTAATTCATCAGAACATCTGGAAATTCTGCTCCTTTCGGCTCTACATATAGATCTCGGACTTTGGAGTGTCTTTGTCCATAGCTAATGTATATGATTTTTTCACAAATATTTTTGGGACTAATTTTTGATTCTATTAGTACTTAATGTAGTGTTTGTCTCGGTAACACACTATATTGATTATTTATATTGTTTTATTCTGTGCCATTAATTAGGTACAGCCTCACACCTAGCGCGATTCCCTCCCTTCTCAGGCGGCGTACACACGACCGAGGTTCTCGCTAGAAACCAGCGAGAACCTCGGCCGTGTGTACGCTCCTGGCTCGCCCCGCCCGTCGGGAATCCCGTCGAGCGAATAGAGAGCTGGCTCTCTATTTGCTCGACGGCCCGTCGGGATGAATGGCTGGTTGCCATTCCCGACGGGCGGGTCGCCGATTTCGACGGCCGGCAGAGAACCTCGACGGGCAGAACGATGTGTTCCGCCCGTCGAGGTTCTCGTACGTGTGTACGCCGCCTTACAGTTACATGTGACTACCTACTATTAGTTATACCATGACCTGGATTCATGAGAACCTTAAAAAGTATAGAAACCACACAAATCATCATGGTGTAGATTGGAATGATCATTTATTAGCTATTGACATTAGTCATTAGTTATTAGTCATTGACAGTGTGATGTCCCCATGGGAGAGAAGAACTAAGGCTGTTATCATCTGGAAGACCTTCTGACTTGTCCCGTCCTGTGGTGACTTCACTCTGGATGAGGAGACAATGAAGGCAGGCATGAGCAATATAATCCAAACACATTACCACTCAATATCTCATATAGAAGTGATACTCAAAAAATTACAATATTGTGCAAAAGTTCATTTCTTTGGACATTGGGTGCTCTTTCCTTCTTTTCCGAGTCTACATGCGGAAATGACAGTAAGGCCGAATCGGAAAAGGTAGCAGCCCAAGCCCTAGGAGAGTTCACTGTCCACCATCCATCATTGGGCATAACCTACTGAAACGGGATTTCTTTGTATTCACCCACACAATTTCCCATCCATTACCAGTGACTGATCCAGTCAGTCCAGCGCGGTCTCCAGGACAAACGACTTACCACTGTAGCTTGTGTCTCTGCTTCTCCCTAAAAGCTCCCCCACCAGTTTGTCATTGCTCTTCCCAAGACCATAACAAGGGTGTTATCACTCAGTTTGACTCCTACAAACTTGTCTTTATTCTACATTATGGAGAACCATTAAGGAAGGGTGACACCTTTATTTGCCTTTCTATTGGCAATGGGAGTTGGGTGGGGGGAGCAGGCCCTGATTTTGACAGGTATCCATTCCTCCACTTCTGGTGAGATCGCCCAATGATCTGAGAGGAAGTTTGGCCCCTCTCTGTGGGATCAATCACAAAGCACAACGTGGGTCTCGCATGTGCAGTTGTAAGCCGGCTGTGAAGCCGCAAGGCTTCACTGCCAGTCTCCCTTAAGGAAGATGCCGATGCCTGAACCCGATGTCAATTGTAGAATCAGGTTTTATGAGGACAGTGCTGGATCCAGGGGCAGTTTTTTTGGGGAGACTGAAACTCCTATTTAAGGTTGCAAGGGTGCCATGAGTGCTCCTTTCAGAGGACTAAACAGAAATGATCCCTACCCTTCCATGACTTCCTTCCAACGACTTGGGTAACTTCTTGTCCTTGAAGAGTAAGGGAGGAATCTCGGTAATGGTTGTCAGTGTGGTAAGTGTGGATTGGCTACATATACCACACACTTACCCCTTCTCTGTCATTCTGAATAAAGAGGACTTATGAACCGTGTACTCCTTTTCCTGTCATAGTCTTGTTTAAAGGGGTTGTAAACCCTTGTGTTTTTTCAGCTCATCACCCCCCCCCCCCCTCAATTTACTTACCTAAGCCCTGGAACTTCAGGTGGCAGTTATGTTCTTTTCCTCTGCCCAGGGGTTCCCGGCTCTTGATTGGATAGATGGATAGCAGCACAGCCATTGGCTCCCGCTGCTGTCAATCAAATCCAATGACGCGAGCGACAGGGGGCGGGACCAAGTCATACATTCGGTGGTTATGGACGCTGAACGAATAACTCGGGAGCGCACCCTCAAGGTAACCCCCCCCCCGGAAGAGCACTTTTCCTAGGGAGTTATCTCATGTGGGGAGGAGCCGTGAGAGCCGCCGAGGGACCCCAGAAGAGGACCATCGGGGCCACTCTGTGCAAAACGAACTGCACAGTGGAGGTAAGTATGATATGTTTGTTATTTTTTTTTTAAACAAAGCTTTACAACCACTTTAATCTTCTCCTGCAACCAACTTGTTAAAAAAGTTGTATTATATGATTAAAAGGGTGTCTTTGGAAGCAGGAGGGATGACTTTAGGACTCTAGAAAGTGGACATTGGGTCAGTTCTGCACCTCCTACCTTTAGGGTGTGCGCATATATACTGGCAGTCGGAGAGGCAGCACTTCTGTTTGCCTGTACATTGCTTGTCAGTGTTGCATTGATGACGATCCTTGGGTAGATTCCGCAGAGAGCAGGGGACGATGCCTATTGGAAACCTGGGACACGTTCCTGGCTTTGTCTCTGCATGGAGAAAGAGAATCCATATTAACAGAACATCAAACAATGTCAGCAGACACAGAAACGATAACAGCAATGTGTAGGGTCATCTTATCAGTTTTCTTAGGTCTCTTTCACACTACCGCTCCTGTCCATTTTGCGGGAGGACCCGATATGACCCTCCATTCTCCTCTATGGAGTGGCTGGTGTAAGTGGACGTGTGTCTGTTTACACCCACCGACATCAAATTGCTAAAAATTAATGGATGGGGATCTGTTACCCTCCATCTGGGTGGATCAGAGGGCAGTCGGGGGTCCGTTTACATCCAACTGCCCATAAAGGTGGGCAGGCTGTGTCCGTGTACTCTGCATAAGCGAAACGGCAGGGTCGCTAATAAGGGGGGACCACCAGTCCTCCTGTAGGGGGCCCGGGCACACAGGGGGGCCCAAACAGCGAAAGGAATGGGTGTGGTCGGGCAGAGGTGCAGAAAGATGCCCTGTGCAGCTCTCTGCAGCTGCTAAAAGTTGGTTTTTCTCCCTCCCGCTGGCTTTCAGCTGCTGCAGGGAGAGACACATCGCTTCCCCCGCACCGATCCCCCTTCTTGTTCTGCCTACTTCTGATCCCCCCCATGTGCACCCCCCCTTGTCACTGTGCTGCACCGCCCCTTCCATGGGACCGTTGGCTTCCCTGTCATGTTAAAAAAATGTATTAAAAAAAAAAAAAATTAATTAAATTAAACATTTTTAAAATAATAATTAAAAAAAAATGATTAAAAAAGTGTTGATTCACACAGGTTCTCTATTTTGTTTGTTTCTGCTAATAATTATTTTTGTGTATTTTTAGTGAAAATCTTGTTTTGATATATTGGTGGGGGCCCCGCCAGGTAGGTTGTATGGGGCCCTATGATTTCTAGCAACAGCCCAGCTTTCCATCTGCTCAGCAGAGGATCAGCAGACAGATCCCCCCACTGAGCAAGTGGACTCCTGATGGAGTACGCCCCATGTGAAAGGGGCCTTAACCTCAAAAGTGTGACCCGATGTCCCAAAAATGTATGCTATCACCCCATCTGTTCAAGGTGTATAAACAATGTTACTTTGTATTTCCCTATCTCCCATCTGATCAATGTTTATAAACAATGTTGATGGTGATGATAGGATTATTGGCTCCTAGGGGCAATACTGACAGTTCCACCCTCACATTTGGATGAGATTTGGTCTATACCGGACCACTTAATATCTGATCACAGTCATCCACTTACCAGTGGGTTCCCAGCAACTAATAGAACAGCCTGCTTTACAGCACTTCATTGTCCCGAGACATTCCGAGTCTGTGTCACAGCTCTAGGGGACGGGGGGATTACATGGTGCAATAGTCATAACCACGGGACAAGTGCCCGGTTTCTCCACTGCAGGAAAAACACATTTATCATTATTATTATTAATATTATTATTACAGGTACTCATATAGTGTTGTCAATTTACATATTGCTTTACAGACATAGGCCCAGATTCACGTAGGGGGGTGTATCTCATATACGCTTTGCTGACGTAACTTAGAGAGGCAAGTACAGTATTCACAAAGCACTTGCTCCATAAGTTGCGGCGGCGTAGCGTAAATTGGCCGGCGTAAGCCCGCCTAATCTATTTAAATTAATCTATTTAAATTAAGCGTGACCCCATGCTAATGAATGGCCGGTCGAACTGGGCATGCGCGCGCATGCTCAGAATCACGTCGCATATACTCCCTAAGATACGTCGGCGCAATGCCTACGACGTGAACGTTACCTACGCACTGCCCTATTCATGTAGTACTACGTAAACGGTGTACGCGGCGTAAAATTTGAAGGCGCCGTTTGAAGACATGGCTTGACCAGTCTGCTGTAGAGAAAATCAAATGTTCTGCACAGATCCCAGACCTAAATACAATTGGACCTCAACCCTACTGAACACGTTTGGACCTCAACCTTACTGAACTCCTTTGGACCTCTACCCTACTGAATTTCTTTGTACCTCAACCCTACCAAAGTCTGACTCCTTCGTACCTCAACACTACTGAACTTATTTGGACTTTAACATTAAGGTACATGTTTGGAGCTCAACTCTAATGAACGCCTTTGGACCCCAACCCTACTGAACACCTTTGGATCTCAACCTTACTGAATACCTTTGGACCTCAACCTTACTGCTAGACCGTTTCAGCAGACAGATTCGATCGTGTGTATGGGCAAACAGACGAATTTGGCCACCCGACAGATTTCAAAGCATGCTTTGAAATCTGTCGGCTAGGAACCCGTCCGCCCGACATGTCTGCTGGTTAGTACGCTAACCAGCAGACATGTCTTCTCGCACACGCGCCGAATGGTTTTGACGCATGCGTGGAAGTGTTTTACTTCCTGGTGCGGTGACGTGGCGGCGTCAACGTCACCGCCACGTCACCGACACGTCAGCGCGCTGTCTGCTGGCGGGGATTTTGGTTTGCTCGTGTGTACATGCGAGCAAACCAAAATGCCAGCAGACAGATTTGTTCAAATCAGTCGGACAGACCGTTTTGAACAAATCTATTTACTCGTGTGTACGAGGCCTAACACTTTTGGACCTCAACCCTACTGAAGCCCTTTGTACCTGAACCCTACTGAACACCTTTGGACTTTAACCCTGTTGCACATGTTTTGACATCAACCTGTACGAACGCCTTTGGATCTCAACCCTACTAAACACATTTTCGACTTCAACCCTACTGAACATGTTTGGACCCCAACCTTACTGAACACATTTAGACCTCAACCCTATTGAACACCTTTGGACCTCAAGCCTACCTTAACACTTTTGGACCTCAAACCTACTGAACACCTTTGGACTTTAACCCTGTGATACAACCCTAACAAATGCTTTTGGATCTCAACATTGCTAAACACACGCAGGGATGGACTGAGACCAAAATTTGGCCCTGGACTTTATCCAGACCGGCCCACTTTATGTTTTGCAAACAAGAACAAAAACAGTATATAAACTATACGCAACTGTGCAAAAAACATAAGTAGCATAGTCCTCACTCACCTCTTTTATTATTTCACTTATTCTCCTCTGTATTTTCCTCATTCTTCTCACATCACTGCATGAAGTGGAGAGCGAGCTGCGCAGCCATTACTTTGACAGGCTGTCACTGAAACCGGCCCACTGAGCCACCGGCCCACCGGGAAACTCCCTGTAGTCCCTATGGCCAGTCCATGCCTGAACACACGACCTTACAAATTGGCACACATTGACACAGATCCTCTCCGAAATCTTGTGGATAGCCTTCCAAGAACAGTGGAGGCTATTATAGTACTGAAGGAGTATATTAATAGCCATGGTTCTGGAATGAAATGTCCAACATGTTTATATGCGTGATGGTTAGGGTAGTGTACAGTTCCTGCATGTTATAAGTGGTGAAACAGGTTGTGGCAATAGATGGGGGAGCTAAATGGGGGAGGATGAAGTGTATCAAGTGATACTCTATGCAGTATCCTCATTATATTTTGGACTATTATGCCATGTACACAAGGTCAAACTTTTGACCGGGCAAAACTCAGTCGGAATTTCCGACGGAAAAATAGAGAACCTGCTCTCTAGTTAAGGCCGTCGGAAATTCCGACTGTGTGTACGCGGCTTTAGTTTCATATTCATGTTTTTTGTTTTTTTGTTTAATCAATATTTATTCACTCTTAGGGGCTTATATATCCATGTTTTCACCCAAGAGTCACACAACTTTCTCCCAAGATTTGCCAACCTTTATGTGAACTAAATACTGCAAGAAGGAAGCCAGCCCAGATTCTGGAATACTTCACTGGTGATGATTGGTGTTTTTTTTTAAAGCTTGTCTATGTCTCTGTCTACGAACATTTTGCCCCATACACGCGGTCGGAATTTCTGACAAGAAAAGTCTGATGTGAGTTTTTGGTCGGAAATTCTAACCGTGTGTAAGCTCCATCGGACTTTTCCTGTCGGAATTTCCGCCAACAAAACTTTGAGAGCTGGTTCTCAAATTTTCAGATGAAAAAATTCCAATCTGTAGCAATTCCGACACGCAAAATTCCGATGCATGTTACAAAACAATTCGACGCATGCTCGGAAGCATTGAACTTAATTTTCTTGGCTCGTCATAGTGTTGTACGTCACTGCATTCTTGATGGTCAAGAAGAGAACTTTTGTTTGACCGTGTGTATGCAAGCCAAGCTTAAGCAGAATTCATTTACCCAGACAAGTTGACTCTGAGCTCTTCTCACCTGCTATACAATACACATTTATCATCAATAGAAATTCACACAATACAGTGTCAATTAGCATCACATAATGAGAGGTTCTTGAGAGCCAGACTAAGGTTCATTTACATGACAGTAGCAGACGACATTAAACACCTTGGGCCAGATTCAGGATGGCGAGCGGTTCTTTCCAGCGGCGTAACTTTTCTTATTTAAGTTACGCCGCCACAACTTTACTCGCAAGTGCTGTATTCACAAAGCACTTGCATGTAAAGTTACGGCGGCGTAGCGTAAACTGGGCAGCCTAATTCAAATTCGACGGGTAGGGGGCGACTCCTATTTAAATTAGGCGCATGCGTCAACCATAGAAAAATCCCAGTGCACATGCTCCAAATTATGACGGTGTTTTCGGCGTGAATATAATCGACGTAAATCCCCATTCACGGACAAGTTACGCAAACGACGTAAACATTTTTCAATTTCCCACGGTCACGACGTCCATACTTAACATAGGATGCGCCTGCTTTTGGCTGCTTTATCTTTACGCCGGGAAACCTCTTACGGAAACAGTGTAAAGTGACTGCGTCGGGCCGGCGTATGTTCATGAATTGACGTATCTCGCTGATTTACATGTTCTCGGCGTAAATCAGCGGTAACGCCCCCCAGCGGCCATTTTAAAACTGCATTTAAGATCCGACGGCATACTACAATTACGCCTTTAGGATCTTTGCTTCAAACCGATGTATCCTGTTTTCTGTATACAGAAAACAGAAACGCCGGCGCAAAGTCAGAGTTATGCCGGCGTATCACTGATACACTGGCATAACTCTTTCTGAATCTGGCCCATTAACAGTCTGTGTTCCCACATTGAATGAATCACTCTTTCTATTGACCGGTTGGGTTTAGAATCAACAACCTGTAATATTTCAAGATATCCTGGAATACATTGTGAATTATCATTACTGTCCCATCTCCTGTAATCCAAGATATAATTTCTCAGTCATCCTATGCCCCTAGTGGACATAGGATGACTTTAGACACAAGAGTCATCGGTGAAGCTGAAACAGGAGTACCCCACACCCTGCAAGAGCCTCTGGGTCCTACGGGCCCTCCCGTTACACAGCCCATATATATACAATAAAGACATTGTTTAGGGTCAGTAACATTTTGTGTTACACGGGTGCTGTGCTTTACTTACATACAGGCTCTTTACACATATTGTTGCAAAGGGAGGGGCAGCACTTCATCGTCCCTTTACAGTCAGAGTCATCCTTACACCCGTTGGATGATTTGATATTTTTACAGAGTGCGCTCTTCGGCGGGGCTGCGGGACATGTACCCTTCTTTTTCACTAGAGAAGCAAAGAGACATTTAATTGCCCAATTCAACAACATTGACTCATGTGAATACTCACATTTACTAAGCACTAAAAAAAAAAAAAAAACATGTTTTAATGGATTCAGGCAGCTTTATTGAAGCTCTTCACCCCACACTGGGAAAGAAAATATGAACCTGCATGGCAGCTGCAGCTTAAAATAAGCTTTTAGCATTAGTCAACAGGCTTTTAGCAAGCTATATCTCTGGCCTGTAGACAACACTGAGCTTTAACTGGTTGCCAACCAGCCGCCGCAGTTATACAGTGGCAGGTCGGCTCTGCTGGGTGAGAGCACGTAGCTCTACATCACCTCGCCCAGCAGCCAATAGGGTTACAGAGCGAGGACTGGGAGCTGTGTGTGTAAACACACAGCTCCTGGTCTTGTCAGGGGAGAAATGCCTGATTGTCTGTTCATACAATGTATGAACAGCGATCTGTCATTTCCCCTAGTGAGTCCACCCCCCATACAGTTAGAACACACCCAGGGAACATACTTAACCCCTTCCCCGCCCCCTAGTGTTAACCCCTTCCCAGTTATACGGTGGCAGGTCGGCTCTGTGTGGCGAGAGCCCATAGCTCTACGTCACCTCACCCAGCAGCTACTAGGGGCGCCGCCGGGCACACATGATTGTCCGTTGCAGAGCGAGGACCGGGAGCTGTGTGTGTAAACACATAGCTCCCGGTCCTGTCAGGGGGAGAAATGCTGATCTTCTGTTCATACAATGTATGAACAGCGATCAGTCATTTCCCCAAGTCAGTCCCAACCCCACCCATACAGTTAGAACACACCCAGGGAACATACTTAACCCCTTCCCCGCCCCCTAGTGTTAAACCCCTTCACTGCCAGTGGCATTTTTATAGTAATCCAAAGCATTTTTATAGCACTGATCGCTATAAAAATGCAAATGGTCCCAAAAATTTATCAAAAGTGTCCAAAGTGTCTGCCATAATGTCGCAGTACCAAAAAAAAAATCGCTGATCGCTGCTATTACTAGTAAAAAAATAAATGTCATAAAATTACCCCATATATTGTAAACGCTATAACTTTTGCGCAAACCAATCAATAAACACTTATTGCAATTTTTTTACGAAAAATATGTAGAAGAATACGTATCGGCCTAAACTGAGGAAATTTTTTTTTTTTATGTATTTTGGGGGGATATTTATTATAGCATATAGTAAAAAATATTATTTTTTTCAAAATTGTCGCTCTATTTTTGTTTATAGCGCAACAAATAAAAACCGCAGAGGTGATCAAATACCACCAAAATAAAGCTCTATTTGTGGGGAAAAAAGGACGCCAATTTTGTTTGGGAGTCACGTTGCACGACCGCGCAATTGTCAGTTAAAGCTACGCAGTGCCGAATCATAAAAAGTGCTCTGGTCTTTGACCAGCAATATGGTCCGGGCGTTAAGTGGTTAAAGGAAATCTGTGAAGGCTGCCAAGGATATACAAATAATAAAGAATAAACCGCGCTAAATGCTACATACAACAAAGTAAAAAATGAATCATGAAAATAAATAATGAAACACAAAAAAAAACAAAAAAATAAAATAAAACACTAAAGAACTACAAAAACACACTAAAAACCAACAATCGCTGTAAAAAGTCCCTGGTAAAAGAAGGGCTTGTGCTATTGGAACAGTGTTGAAGGTCTCATACACAGTGCTGTGTGACTCCCCCCACACTCAACAACTCTGATTAGCAGCGACCCCCCACAACATCCCCCCCCCCCCCCTGCTCAACAACTTTGATCTTCGATCAGCCCGACCCCCCTCAACATCTCCCCCCCCCCCCCCTCAACAACTTCGATCCCCCCTCAACAAAAATGTCCCACAGTTGCTTTTTTAAATGTTGGGAGTTATGTAGTAGTGTGTGACTGTGGGGGGACATTAGAGTGTAAGCTCCTCTGTTGCAGAGACTAATGGCACTGGCTCAGTGTTCTCTGTACAGCACTACGGTATAGGTCAACTATATAGGTAACAATAGCGTTTTAGTGCAATATAGTATATGTCAGAGCTATATAAATGTGTAATAATAGTGTGTGTGTGTTCGGGGGGGGGGGGGGGCTGGGGGGGACATTAGAGTGTAAGATCCCCTGGTGCAGAGACGGAACTGGCTCAGTGTTCTCTGCACAGTACTGTGGTATATGTCAGAGGCTGTATATATTGTAAATGTATAATAGCAATAATGGTGTGTGGCTTTGGGGGGACATTAGAGTGTAAGCTCCTCTGGTACAGAGACTGATGTGATTGGCTCAGTGTTCTCTGTACAGCACTACAGTATATGTCAGAGCTGTATACTGTAAATGTATAATAGTATTAATGGCGTGTGGCTTTGGGGGGACATTAGAGTGTAAGCTTCTCTGGTAGAGAGTCTGGTGCAGAGGCTATCCCAGTTCTCTCTGTATACACAGCACGGTGGAATATGTCAGAGCTATAGATATTCATAGTAGTTTTAACCAGGGCCATCTTAATAGCATCATGGGCCCCTGGGCAAAGTAATGCTATGGGGCCCCTACAAGGTTGCCCCAATCTACGCACCTACTCTCAAGAATGTAAGTACAATATTTCTACTTTACAGTGTGTCATTTGCCACCATCCCCTGTCACCAGATTCAGCTTTAACTTGCCACCAAATTCAGTGTGTCACTTGCCACCATCCCCTGTCAGCAGGTTCAGCTTTAACTTGCCACCAAATTCAGTGTGTCACTTGCCACCATCACCTGTCAACAAATTCAGCGTGTCAATTGCCACCCATCCCCTACCACCATATTCAGCGTGCCACTTGCCACCAAATTCAGCACGTCAATTGCCACCCATCCCCTGCCACCAGATTCAGCGTGTCGCTGTGGAGAGCCTTAGTTAGCTGGTAGCTTTGGCGGTGATGTGGAGCTGTAAACTGCCGAAGATACCAGTGAACTTAGTCTCTCCACAGCACCAGAAACACCTTCCTCCGCTCGTAGAACATCCGCAGGACACACAGGAATCCTCCCATAGAGCGGCCGACTACTCTCATTCAGCGCACCTCGAGTGCATCAACTGACACTTCCCCCTGGCTAGTTGTATTTGTCCATCTCTGATGGGGCCCCAGGTGAGTGTGGGGCCCCGGGCTGTGCCCAGGGGTGCCCGCTCAGTAAGACGGCCCTGGTTTTAGCACAGTATTACGAATACGTATCTGCAGTCACCACTTGGAGCTGTAGCACCCTCAGGAGGATAGATAGTACAGTGACTGATGTGACTGGCTCAGTGATCTCTGTACAGCACTGAGGTATATGTCAGAGCTATATAAATGTGTAATAATAGACTGTGACAGTGTGAAGGACATTAGAGTGTAAGCTCCTCTGGTGCAGAGAC
This sequence comes from Rana kukunoris, assembly GCA_029574335.1. Classification (NCBI taxonomy): domain Eukaryota; kingdom Metazoa; phylum Chordata; class Amphibia; order Anura; family Ranidae; genus Rana; species Rana kukunoris. The sequence continues at coordinate 26,789,045 of CM056052.1, read as the reverse complement.
TGTCCATGTTCTGTCTGTACACAGCACTGTGGAATATATCAGAGTTATATTTGTAGTAGCCTTATCATAGAATCACATACCTGCAGTCACCACTTGGAGCAGTAGCACCCCCAGGAGGATCGATAGTGTCAGTCCCACCAATCTCATGTCTGCAGTCTGGATGGAATAAATCCGCAATCTGTAGATGGTTTTTATATCTGTATTCTAGAAGGAAGAGATGTCGGGCTGTTCCAGAAACCTGTCATTATCTTTTATTGTTTTCCCAATTTCACAATGATCTTTTTCCTTTGATGACGTCAGACCCGTCTTGCAAAAGCCTAATCCCTTATGTGTAAGTCCCTGGAGGTGCTGCAATAAAGCCTGTATTCCACTGTACACCTCTAATATACAGAAGACACGAGGAACTGGGGAGGTGTGCCCCATGACAGTCCTAATACTCATAGCTAATGTCTGTTTGCGTCAAAAAAGGGTCAAGATTTGCATATGTTGAAACACATGTTTAAGCAAGTCCTACGTGGGATTTTCTATTTTTATTTTAAGTTTTACAAGAGAAGAACAGCAACAATTTATTGTCAACTGAAGTACCTTAGGGCGCCAATAAAATAAATGGTTGCTTCGTGATACAGTGCCTTGAAAAGTATTCATACCACTCAAATGTTCCACATTTTGTCAGGTTACAACCAAACACATTTTTTTTTATTGGGATTTTCTGTGATTTACCAACACAAAGTGGCACATAATTGTGATGAAGTGGAAGCAAAATGATAAATGTTTTTCAAGTTTTTTTTTTTTTTTACAAATGTAGTACTACTGGTTTGCTTCCTCCATTTCCTCGCCGTCCAGTCTTTAGACTTCTTTTTCTTTGCTTTTTTTGCCAAACGTGGTAAAATAATAAACTAAGTAGTTGAAGAGGTGGAAAGGGTAATAGGTAATACGTTCAGGTGTATAACTTCTGTTCAGAAACACTCCTGCTTCCAGCAACGTAGCTTTCGTCGCCACTCTAGCCAGAGCTGCTATTGTGCACCTAGATAGGCCTCTCTCACTAATCTAACAGCCAGGATGTCACATGGAAACTTGGTAAAGTCTCTGCCACAGAACTTCCCAAAGATGGAGGTATATTCGATTCAAAATCCTCTCAGCACAGCATTCAACACCCGGATCTCTTCTGAATAACTTCTTGTGAACTTAGAACTCACAGGCGACCATCATTCAGCCCTTTCAGTAATGGTGCGTCCTTCGATGAAGTTCAAGGCCTCTCCTGAGATACCAGCCTCGTGCTCAGTGCTCTCCAAGACAGGTTCTTCATCGAGTGGCTTCCTCCCTCCAGGACGGATAGCACAGGGCCACTCTGTAAACGTAGACCCAGTCTGACTATCGGGTCTAATTAGTAGATCACAACCCCGGACCAACGTGGTCCCGGAGCCAGGAACACTTGAACACGCACCCCCAGCCATGAGGGCCACACACCGGGGGTGGTGGGACAACAGACCCAGGATCAGCGACGATCCCGGACGATCAACTCCCTCTGTTTGGCTGCCGAAGGGGAACACCCAAAACACCTTGACCTGACTGCTGCCACCCTTGGCCTGGTATGATAACAGCACCCCAGACAACAATAGTGGTCACTCACAGTCAACTAACTCTCAGACTACCCTCTAAATTTAAAGCACTGCCGGCTAGAAAGTAGAAGGCCGCTACACAAATAAATATAGCACCCTCTACCATAGGTAGGTGCTAGAATAGGTTTTTTGTAGGTTAAACTCTCAGCACAGATATATTTAGGCAGGCCTAGTGCTTTAGACTAAGGTCTGCTTGTTTTGATCTGGGGCTGGGAGTAGTTAGTGTAGCAGTGGGTGTGGCCATCTGTGCTCTAGTTCTGAGGCACCTCCCCTGTCTCTAGAGAGAAAGTTCTAGAGAAGGAGGCAGGGCCTGGGACTGGAGTGGCAGGCAGTAGACACTTGCACAGAAATGTTTTTTTGTTTTTTTTTGTTCCGTTTCATATCGTTCCGTAGGTTCGTTCCCGTTCGTTCTTCGTAAGACGCCCGTTTTCCTGTTCGTTCCCGTTCTTTTTCGTACGACGAGATTTTTTCGTTTTCCGATCGTTTCGCATTTATGTTACCGTTTTATTTTCGTACATGCGGGATGGTTGGTTATTCTGTTTAATTCATGTTCGTTACTTGTTAGACAATAATTTTTGTGAATTTTCGTCAATGATTTGCATTCTGTATTTTGAATTCCTTTTTCTGTTCGTATTTTCAGTCGTATGTTCATATCTATAACAAAAGATTTGCATTGTGTATTTTGAATTCCTTTTTTCTGTTCGTATTTTGGATTCAAAATACAGAATGCAAATCTTTTGTTATAGATGTCATATGAAGATACGACTGAAAATACCAAAAGAAAAAGGATTCAAAATACAGAATGCAAATCTTTTGTTATAGATGTCATTTTTGTTTTTTTTGAATGGGCAGTGAGTGAGTGTAGTTAGTGAAGCAGCTTCTCTTTTGTGCTGAGTACACTAGTACAGTGAGTAGTACAGTAAAGCCAAATAAACTTTTCTGTGGATTTTCATCTGAAGGGAGATCAGTTGGCCAGACTTTTGAACCCAAAAATGGTTTTCTGTTTGGAGTTTAAAAACGAACACATTTTCTGAGAACGAACGGAAAACGATAGTTTTTATGTTTGTTGTTAAAAAAGTCTGACCAAGTGTATGGGGCTTAACAATAGTTAATATGGATGAGCCGCGTGTTGAAAGTGCCGCGAATCCCGCGATACATTTACGAAAGTACAAAATTACTAAAATCATTTTTCATTTGCTATTTTCAGTCGTATGATCATATGACATCTATAACAAAAGATTTGCATTCTGTATTTTGAATCCAAAATAAGAACAGAAAAAAGGAATTCAAAATACAGAATGCAAAACTTTTGTTATAGATGTCATATGAACATACGACTGAAAATACGAACAGAAAAAGGATTCAAACAAAATACAGAATGCAAATCTTTTTTATAGATGTCATTTTCGTTCTTTTGTCGTATTTTCGTCAGATTGTTGGTTCGTATTTGCGGTTGTTCGTTATGCGGCTCATTCGTAGTCCCTTTGTTTTCGTATTTTGGTGCTTTAATTTTTTCGTATGTACACATTATTCCGCGGGTACGAAAAGGAACATTTTCGTACGAAAATAACATTCGTACAAACAGGAATGCACATATCTAGCAGGCAGCTCATGCAGGAGCCCTGACATGGCCGTCCACCTAACCTGACAGTCCGGGCAAGGAGAACATTAATCAGAGAAGCAGCCAAAAGGCCCATGGTGGTAATTCTGGAGGTAGGGTTACCACCTGTCCAGGATTCACCCAGACATTTCGGGTTTGGAATCATGCGTTCAGGTTTCAGACTGGACTATGGCTGCCCAGCAGAGTTGCTGGCTGCAGTTGTCTAAGCTGAGAATGTCTGTTACACTCTTTTTCACACTTCCCAAAGCCATCATTAACAATACTAACAATCCCCCTCATCCCCACACAGACAGGAGAGGAGAGAGGGCTTGATCTGCTCCTCTTCCTTCTACCCCTACAACTGTCAGGGCTGGGCTCAGCCCTTCCTTCTCTGAGCTGGCCGCTCAGCTGTCGGCTAATTGCCAGCTCCTATATCTTCACAGTGACTCACCTGTTGATGATGATGGGTAATCAGCCAAAAATAAACTTCCAAAATCTGAAATCATATTGTTTCAGATGTAAGATGTAGTTTCACTATTAAAAAAAACATACAGATACACTCACAAATCATAATGGATCAGAACTGAATTATCCTTTTGTAGCGGCCTGCTACTTTCATAGCTGGCGCTGCCTTAAATTTAGAGGGTGGTCAGAGATTTACCTACCTCTGACTGTATTGTTTTACCAAATTTGAGCCTCTGTTCCAGCCGTGGCTGTACTGTGAGTGACCACTATTGTTGTCTGGGGTGTTGGTACCACACCAGGCCAAGGGTGGCAGCAGTTAAGTCAGGGTGTATTGGGTGTTTTTTCTCAGCAGCAAATCAGTGGGGGTTGATCACCTCGCTGTGCATGCTGGGGGAGAGTACTTAAGGAGCAGACGTCATTAGTTCGGCGTCGTCGCAGATCCTGGCCTGTCGTCCCACCACCCCCGTGTCTGGCCCTCATGGCCGGGGATGCGTGTTCAAGTATTTCTGGCTCCGGGACCACGTTGATCCGGGGTTGTGATCTACTATGTAGGCCTGGAAGACTAGGTCTACATTTGCAGAGTGGTCCTGTGCTGTTCGTCCTGAGGGAGGAAGCCACCCGATGAAGAACCTGTCTTGGAGAGCACCGAGCAAGAGGCTGGTATCTCAGGAGAGGCCTTGAACTTCATCGAAGGATGCACGATTGCTAAGAGGCTGAGTGATGGTCGCCTATCAGTTCTGAATTCACAAGAAATTTATTCAAGAGAGATCCAAGTGCTTAATCCTGTGTTTTTTTTTTCTATTGAAAAGCCTGTGGCGTGCAAAACACAACCCAAAAACTTCACCCGGTGCAGGAAAAAATGTGCACACACATAAAGAGTGAAACACAAAAAACTGCGACGGGTGCCATCGTCAATGGTCCTTCGAAGAGGACCCAGCTCAGATCCCCCGGGGCGTTAGGCTCCTGGCAGGGAAAAGAGTATAGGAATCCAAGCAGCCGAAACCACAAGGACCCCACTAAGGCCCATGCAGCCGAAACCACATGGCCTAACATCCTCGGAGGGACTGCCGAGACAGAACCCCCCTTGGTGAAGTTCCCCCGAAGGGAGACCCCATGAGAGCAGGTGAACTAAGCCAGAAGGCCATGTCCTACTCCCAAGATTTTCAGAGGCAGGCCCGAGGACCAGCACCCTACTCGCCACACTAAAAGTGCAAGCACCTAACAAAAAAAGTGACAAAACAAGACAAACAGGGGGTAAAAATAAAAAAGAATGTGGGGGAAAAGGAAGGTGGGAATGGTGAGTGGAAAGTGGCCACCGTGCAATACGATGGCCGGCCCTCCGGCCAGGAACAAAAATTTCTCTGGTCCTAGCCAAAAGGCTCGGCCTTAGAGGCAGGTGTTAAAAAGGTGTTTGTGGAGATATGTGACCTAAGGTGCCACACGTTGAGTGCCCCTTTCAAACACTCAGTGCAATGTATGGCACCCCTGGACTGCCACTCCAGTGGCACTATCTCCACAGGCTTTTCAACGGACCCTGACCCCCGGGAGTACCGGCAGCACCCTTCCCAGCCAGGAAGGTAGGAGAAGAGGTTGGGGAGAGCCCGCCGCAGCCGACTACTACCCACAACCCCCATCTCTCCCACCTAATTACATTCGGGAAGTACTACCCGCCTCTCCCCGAAAGGATTAGCAAAGGTTCCCTCGCCGAACAACTGACTGGGGCAGACACCACCGGATCCAGGCCAAAGGCCAGGGTCCCGGCCCTTCAGCTTCGACCTCATGCCCCTCTGCCCCGATCAGAAGGCTTTCGCCTCTACACCAACAGGCTTAGCGTCCACCGACTGCCATCCCTTTCCCCCTCGCCGAGTACTGGGGACAGTCAGTTTAGCACCACCTATTGGCAACTGATAAGAACAGATTTTTTTTTTTTTTTACCCATCAGTTCAATTGCATGTCACTTTTCTTTCAAAAAGAATCGCACCAAGATCCTATCGTGCATCATGCTTCACACATCATCTAGGCATTTTTTCCAACTTTTTTTTTTTTTTTTCAAAAAAATCACAAGTATATATATACACATCATAAAAATACATTTAACCCCACCCTCCCCCACCCTTCCACCTTCCCCATCCCCAGTACACATCTGCCTCTACTTTCCCCATCCTCCTCCTATCCACCAGCAATACCACATAGAGCCTAGAAAAGAACAAATTGATACAGTCCTCCTCTGACAAAGTGTATTTCCTTCGCACCTCCCAACACCTGGCATCCCACAACACCTCCTTCAGGATACTGGTCACTATCCAAAGTTTCCTCTCTTTAATCTTATCACCGTCCACCAAACCAAAATACCAAATCAAAATGTTAACACCTTTAACCTCCACCACATTTTCCACAAAGGATATCAGTTTTTGCCGAACTCTCTTGGCAAAGAAACAACCGAACAGGGCATGTTGGGCCAGTTCAATTTCTTCACAGCCTTATCTTGGGCAAAGTTCCTCTCTCGCCAGGTCCCTTGCCTTCAAAAAGCTTTTGGTCATCAAGACCCCATGATTTGCCATCCACGTTATTTCTTTCTGTCTGTTTGACACTCCTTTTATCAAAAATTTCTTCCAGCAATTGTCTGTATGCCTTGGTCCCAGGCCAAAGATATTAGCTCTAACCTCCTCCTTCCGCAGCCACTTGACCAAGTTTGCCTTCCCAATCGCACCAACTCCTAACTCCATCAACTTAAAATTTTTAAAGAAATCAACCAACCTACGATAAAACAAGGGGGTTACTAGGGCTGTGGGTTTCAAATGGTCTCGTCCACACCATCCCCATTTTACCAGAGACCATCCAGCCAAGTACCTCATAAGATGCGCCTTCATGCCTCCACCTACAAACACTTTGTAGTGTGTCAGCCACAAATGCATGGACATAAAGGTCCCTACGTCCGGGAACCCATACCCACCATGTTCAGAGCTCATCAGCACTGTCTTCCGCTCAAGTCTCTCCATCTTGGAGCCCCAAAAGAAGACAAACAGGACACGCGTTATCTTCTGGGTCCATTTTATACCAGGGGGAAAAACTGATCCAAAGTATAATAACAATGGCAAAATAACAGACTTTACAATCAGAACCTTCCCTGTTAAGGTTAAGCGTCTGAGTTTCCAGAACTCCACCTTTTTGAGCCCCGACATGCCTCCAAATAGGCTCAGTTGTAACTCCGCCCTTTTGGCATCTCTTACGGAGGAACATATGAACGTTACATCATCCATATAGGCTACAGATTTTGCGTGGCTCCCATCACTTCCATGCACAAATATCCCTTTAAAGCATTTATACTTCTGTACATGCTTTAACAGAGGCTCAATTGCAAAAATATTAAGGGGGATAGAGGGCATCCCTGCCTTACCCCCGACCAAACAGAAAAGGATTCAGAAAGGTTCCCATTCACCAACACCTGGCTCTTAATCCCATGATACAATCCTTTTAGGGTCTTCAAAAAGGGCTCTGGCAACCCCATCTCCGTCAGTACCCTGAACAAATATGCATGAGAGACCTTGTCGTATGCCTTCTCAAGATCTATGCCCATCAGGGCTAACGGCACATTGTTCATTTGGGCATAGCACACCAGGTCTCTAAGTAGCACCAGAATATCAGATATTCGACGTCCTGGTACTGCACAAACTTGCGAATCCCCTACCATTTTATCAACCACCCTGCTCAGTCTGCTGGCCAACAATTTTGCCACCAGTTTGTAATCTGTGTTCAGCAGAGTGATGGGGCGCCAGTTTTTAATGTCCTTTCGATCTCCCTTCTTAAAAATAAGAGTAATCACACCCTCTCTCATAGAAGGGGAGACCATTCCCCTATCAACACAATATTTCACCACCTCCACCAGATGCTCCTTTAATAAAGGCCAAAATGTAACATACACCTCCACCGGAAGACCATCCCTTCCCGGAGTTTTGTCTTTCTGCATGCACCCGAGCACGTCTTCAATTTCTTTTTCAGACACTGGGTCAAGTAAGCATAGCTTCTCCTCCTCATTCAGACCCTTACCCACCACCGCACAGTATTCTGTCAGTTCTTTCTTTGGTACCTCCTTCTGCGCACCATATACATTTTTATAGAAGTTAACCACTTCCTCCATCATTTTTTCACCCTCCACCTCCTCGTCCCCTGCAATCACAGATTTCATAGCTCTATCGTTAGAGAAAACTTTCTTGAAAAAGAACCTGGTACATTGTTCTCCCTCTTCCATTTCCCGTATTTTTGCATTAAATATTATTCTTTTCCCTTTCTCTTTCAACATATTACTCCTCTCTTCTTTTACCTCCTCCAATTCTTTTGACACCTCCACACCACACCGCTGACATTTATAAAGAAAGTGCAACCTCTGTATGAGCCTTTCATCACCCTTTTTTTTCTCTGCTGCTCTAACTCTGCATATTCTTTGAAAGAAGGCAGCTATTTGTTTCTTTGCCCAGTCCCACCACAACAACACATTGGGGAACTATATACACAGTTGTTGAGACACCTCCTCCTCCTCCAGCACGGACACATTTAATTTCCACACCCCTGGGCCAAACTTTATCCCTACCCCTAGATCCAGTTTACATGAAATCAATCTGTGGTCAGAAAAAAGAACCGGAGTCACCACATACTCCTCCACCTCCAAAAATTCTGATAAAAATAAAAAGTCAATCCTTGACGAGACAGTACCCTTGTCAGAAAAAAAGGTGTGAGTGACATTATTTTTTTCTTCCTCCATAGCGGCATCCTTCAATCTAAAGTCACCCACCAGATCATTAAGTATTTTAGATGTCACATTCATACTACCTTCACCTCCAGCCCCTTGTCTTTCTTCTCTCCTCCTCACACAGTTGAAATCACCTGAGACCACCGTCGCCAGTCTCCCAGGTAAATACAATCTTAGTACGTTAAGGAATTCCTTTCTTGCATTTTTCTCTGCCGGTGCGTAACAATTAATAACTCTTAATTGCACTCCCAGGTAGTCAAGTATCACCGACAAACATCTCCCGGGTACTACTTCCTCATAGGACATCACTTTCAAATTGGGGTTATTGATGAGTATCCCCACCCCCTCGGATCTGGAGGTGCTGCTTGGGACCCACACTGCAACTCCCTTCTGCCATCCTTTGATACCACTCAAGTTTTCAATGCCACATTCCTGTAGGCATATAATGTCCGCTTTAACTGAACACAAATACTCCATAATCACAGCATTTCTGTGTCCAGATTTCATACTTCTTACATTTATTGAACTGATGATCAGCGCCATCAGAAAATAGAAAAAAGCTGCCATCATAACTTTTATTTGGTATCTGCCTTTAACTCAGCCTCCTCTAACATTTTCTGTTTCCTCCAAGTTATTGGTGAACTGGCAGATTCCTCAGAATCCCCAGGTATATCGATCTGTAAGACCCTTTTCTTGTCCTCCCCTTCATTGCGAGGTCGTTTTACAGCTGCCTCTGGTGATAGGAGCAGCTGCTGTCCATCTTCGATACTGCCGATGCTGTCCACGCTGTCCATTTCCACCTCCCCCTCCTCTTCGTCACTTGACGACAGGTTACCAATCTGGGCCTGCACAGAGTACTGACTGGGGTCGGCCTCCATACTGCCCACCATGTGCACACCCCCTTCCTGAATCACCTCCTCTCCCGGGGAATCCTCTTCGGACACACCCCACATCCATATTGTCCTCTTCACGGGGGGGACTTGCAACCACGTCAAGACCACCCGCGTGGTCTGCCTTCACGTCCTCTGCAGGTCCAGGCAGGGATGGACTGGCCATTGGGACTACAGGGAGTTTCCCGGTGGGCCGATGGCTCAGTGGGCCGGCTTCAGTGACAGGGGACCGCCGATCCCCTCTGCTCCTCTGTCTCTCCCTCCCCGCAGTGCTCACCTGGGGGGGAACAGAGAAGCAGGGGGAAGACCAGAGGAGCATGGGGGATAGACAGAGGAGCATGGGGGAGGGGACAGACAGCTGACTCAACAGCTATGGCCTGGGAGTTTCTCACTTCTAATCTTGTCCGATAAGGGGGGGGCACCAAACTGATTCTTTGCCCCGGTGAAATAATGTCTAGCTTCCCCACTGGTACTGCCTATAAGAGTACCAGTACCAGCCGTTCTACTCTAATAAAGTAGAATGACTAGTGGCAAGTGAAAGGGAAGAGGGTGCTTGGGTGGCCAGGGGGGGGAGTTGTACGGCCGCCATGGGAGAGACCTGTCAAAGTGGGCCAGTCTGGATGAAGTCCAGGGCCAAATTTCTGTCCCAGTCCAGCCCTGGGTCCAGGGGTAACAGCATCAGGGTCACCAAAGATGGCAGCTTCCGCCGCCTTCCTCCTGATGTCCCATACACTGTCACTCTTCCCATCCGCATCTTTGGGCTGGTCACCAAATACCACTGCAGTGGGGAGCATGCTGTCGGAACGTCCCGTTTCAGGGGGTCCCCCAGCCCCCTCCCGCATACCACTGGTACTGGCTTCCTGTTGCCCAGCCCCCGATTTTGCCTTTGGGTTAGTACCCCAAAACTGTCTCTTCTGGGATGTGTAAAGCGGGCATTGATTGGCCAGATGGCCAGCTTCCTGGCAAATGTCACATGTCCTAGTGGCAGTACAATCTTTGGCCTTATGTCCGATCTGTTTACAAAACCGACACTTTTCCGTAAACTCGCACTCTGATGCGATGTGTCCATATGAGAAACATTTACGGCAGTATCTGGGTTGTCCCTGATAGTATAAGTACCCTCTTTCACCACCAATCGAAAATACCGCAGGTGGGCGTTTGACTCCCCCAACACAACTTTTGTCCAACTTAAATTTCCCAAAAAAACGATACTTCCCAGTCCAAATCTTGAAAGTATTCAGAACCTTTTCTCCCCCCTTCAACTCCTCACAATAGTTCTTTAAAAAGGCTCTTACCTTCAAGACATCTGAAAAAGGGCTATACATATGGACAATGATCATCTTGTCTTCCTCCATAAATAGAGGGACGACTCCAATACCTTTCAAACTTCCAGTATCTTCCTTCTCCTTCGCCAGCTCATATACATTCCAACACACCTCGGTAGATAGAAAGGTAACATCGTAAATTCCTTGACCCGGGAAATCCTTCAGACATAATATCTGACTCACCGTTAGGTTGAAAGTATTGATCAGCACATCCACAATGATCGTCTTCAAGTTGACCTGGTCTTTCAAATCTGGCCGCACCAGAAATCGCAGGGAATCACGAAGCCCCCGATTCGCCATCTCCAAAAAGAAAGTCTAAACCCGACTGGTCTAGACTGGATCCCAGCTCGTGAACGTCCGGCAGTCCTTTGCCCAATAGCAGCAAGGGGGCCCCAATTAAGGAGACACCCCAAGGCCGAGCAAGGTTAATGCCTTCTGAAACCTCCCGACAAGAACAAGGCAGAAACTACACTTGATCAAGCCAAAAGGCAGAGAAGCGAAGCTTAATCCTGTGTTTAGACGGATTCTAGACCTAATACATCTCCACCCTTTGGGAAGGTCTGTGGCAGAGACTTTGCTAAAGTTTCCATAGCTGGCTGCTAGGCTAGTGAGAGAGACCTATCCAGGTGCACAATCGTTCAATCGTGCTAGACTTGTGGCTGGGAAAAAACCATGGGAATCAATCTCACCCTCACTGAGATCCCTTCATTGGTTGCCAGTAAAAGACAGAATTACTTTCAAAACACTCTGTTTGACGCATAAGTGTATTCTGGGAAATGCCCCCCAATATCTATGCGAAAAAATAAAAGTTTATAACCCCAATCTCGTTCTGCGATCCACCAATCAAAATCTACTCCAAATACCCAAAGCCTAAATACAAGTCCAAAGGAGAGCGAAGATTCGCGGTCCAAGGCCCCAGACTATGGAACGCTCTACCAACCAGCATTCGGTTGGAGGAGAATCACTTGACCTTCAGGAGAAAGATCAAAACCCACCTCTTCTGAGTTCAAAGGAGAAAAGGAACAAGCGAGCGCCCAGAGGCGATTCAGTTCTCATGTGCTGCGCTATAAAAGTTTTTCACTCACTCACTCACAATACCCACTTTGGCTAGAGTGGGTATAAATGTTACATTGCTGGAAGCAGGAGTGTTTCCGAACAAAGTTATACACCTGAACCTATTATCTATTACCCTTTCCACCTCTTCAACTACTACTTTTATTCTTATACCCCGTTGGGTAATAAAGCACAGAAAAAGAAACCTAAAGTGTGGACATTGAAGTTTCTCAACTCTCATCGTATACCCTAGACGGCAAAGGAATAGAGGTAAAATGCCACCCAAAACAAACCAGCAGCTCCTTCGGGGGTAGTGCTGCACTTTATTATGTATATTAATGTCATATACAGGTTTAGTGATTGTGAACTACAGTTATAATATTATGCAATTTTCCTCATCATTCTTCATCTATAGTTATATCCTTCTAGTGATGGGTGCCAATGACTGTCATCATATCTGTGATCCCAACCAAAAGGATTGTAGGACTAGTAGTTTTTCAGACTGGCGATTCTGTTGCGTGACATTACACCTGGACTACACATCTCAGGGATCCTTGCTACAACTCGAGGAGATTTCTGGGAGGAACTGTAAAAGAGTAAAGAGATCCGTCCGTGCTCTCTTCTTCCTGGGTCTTGCCGAGTGCACACCTCGGTGTGGTGGAGAGAGGAAGCTGCGGCCTACCATGCGGTGATCGTGTGATTCCCACCTGGACCTAACCCTGCTTGCTGTTCATCAGACATATACGCAGCACCAACCCATCAGGTCGACACTACGATCGTCTGCATTCAGCAGCGGTACCACTAGCCTGTTTTTAGCTATTCGGCTTTCCATTGTGCATTTTTGGATATAATCTAATGAGCTCCAACTTCCCGTGAAGACAATCAGGCCTGCATCTTGGACATTGCTGTTGTTACTATTTAACCACTTTACCACCGGGCTAATTTTGGCACTTGTCTCCTTCATGTAAAAATCTCAATTTCTTTGCTAGAAAATTAATCAGAACCCCCAAACATTATATATTTTTTTTAGCAGACACCCTAGGAAATAAAATGGAGGTCATTGCACCTTTTTTTCTCGCATGGTATTTGCGCAATCATTTTTCAAACGCCTTTTTTTGGGAAAAAAAACGGTTTTGATGAATTAAAAAATAACAAAACAGTAAAGTTAGCCCAATTTTTTGGTATAATGTGAAAGATTATGTTATGCCGAGTAAATAGATACCTAACAGGTCACGCTTTAAAATTGCGCACATTCATGGAATGGCGCCAAACTTTGGTACTTAAAAATCTCCATAGGTGAAGCTTTAACATTTTTTACAGGTGACTATTTTCGAGATTTAGATGAGGTTTAGTACTAGAATTGTTGCACACGCTCTAGCGCACGCAACGATACCTCACATGTGGGGTTTGAATGGCGTTTACATGGGGTGGGCGGGACCTGCATGCGTGTTCGCTTCTGCGCGGAGATAATGGGGACAGGGGCGCTTTGAATTTTTTATTTTTTTTACTTAATTTTATTTACTTTTTTTTATCACTTTTATTCCTATTACAAGGAATGTAAACATCCCTTGTAATTGGAATTCGTGTGACAGGTCCTCTTTATGGAGAGATGTGCCCCACATTTCTCCTCCAGGCTTACAAGCATGAAATCGGTGAAAAAAAATCACCGATCAAATGCCGACAGCCGCGATTGCTTTGTTTACTTCCGGGTACCGGGCGTGACGTCATAACGTCGCGCCCGGTCCTCCGACGGTCATAGAGATGACTGTGACCGCTTCCCAGGCAACGTCCGCTGATTCGCTCTCCGGGCCCCCGATGGCACGGGAGAGCCCAGAGAAGCACCGGATGGCGGCGGGAGGGGGGGATGAACCATCCCGCTGCCTATAAGAACGAGCGAGCGGCGGAACCACCACTTTGATCATTCTTATGGTGCAGAGAATCAGCAACTGAAGAGATGGATATCTGAATGATGCCTGTGGCTGCAGGCATCATTCAGATATCACCGCACAAAGCCGAGGACGTCCCAGGGACGTCCTCGGTGGTCAAGAGGTTAAAGGGCCCTATCTATCCCTATTCTGTCTGTTCTCTCATTGAATGAATGAATGAATGAATGAATGAATGAATGAAAACTTATATAGCGCAGCACATGCGAACTGAATCGCCTCTGGGAATTAGGATATAAAGGTTGAATAATCCAGCCTGGGTTTCCCCTTTAGTGTGTGACTGCCTGCATTAAATAGCTAACCCTTTTCTCTGCTTACAGGTCATGCTCCAGGTGGTATTTCATTGTACTGTTGAACTGTCCCTAAGCTGTCTTGTTTGGGGAATTCCTCTCCCGAGTTTGGGGCTGTTATCCAGAACTTGGTTGATCAATTACCCTTCTCTGTATACAGGGCCGGCCTTTGGGGTGTGCGGACAGTGCGATCGCACAGGGCGCCATAGCAACATGGGCGCCTGGCGACCGCACAGATTTTTTAATTTGCTCACGTATTAAGTAGTGGGCGGGGGCGTGCCGCACACTGTGGGTGTCAGGCCGGCGCCGGCGCCCCCCCCCCCCACTGAAGAGGACCTTGCCGGGTGCCTGGCTTTGCAGGGGTGGTGCCGTGCAAGCCGCATCCCAGCGAGCCGTCGGCACACCCGTGGTCTGAGTCTCGGCTGCCTGTGACTGTCTCAGTCACGCAGTTGAGCAGTGAAGCCGCCTCCCCCTTGCCTGTACTGTGCTGTGTGTGCAGCACGCGGCAAGCAGGTTATCTGAGCCTGCTTGCTTTACAGGTCTGAAGGGGGGGTCGTCTTTATTTTAGGGGGGTCTGCACTGTAGGGGTTTATCTGTATTGTAGGGGGTGGTGTTTTCTGTATTGTGTGTGTGTGGAGGGGTTCTTTATTGTTGGGGGGTCTGCACTGTAGGGGTTTATCTGTATTGTAGGGGGGGGGTGTTTTCTGTATTGTGGGGGGGTGGTTCTTTATTTTAGGGGTGGTCTATTGTAGGGGGGTTCTGTATTGTGGGGGGGGGTTCGCACTATTGTAAGGAGAGATCTGTATTGTAGGGGGAGGGGTATGCACTGTACGGGGGTCCAAAACTGTTAGGGGGTGTCTGTGTAACATACAGGTGTCCGAGGCTGTGTAATGTAAAGGGGTCCAGAGCTGTGGGGTGCTGTGTAATGTAAAGGGGTCCAGAGCTGTGGGGTGCTGTGTAATGTAAAGGGGTCCAGAGGTGCAGGGTGCTGTGTAGCATAAAGGGGTCCAGAGCTGTGGGGTGCTGTGTAATGTAAGGGGCCCAGAGGTGCAGGGTGCTGTGTAATGTAAGGGGCCCAGAGGTGCAGGGTGCTGTGTAATGTAAAGGGGTCCAGAGGTGCAGGGTGCTGTGTAGCGTAAAGGGGTCCAGAGGTGCAGGGTGCTGTGTAATGTAAGGACCCAGAGGTGCAGGGTGCTGTGTAGTGTAAAGGGGCCCAGAGGTGCAGGGTGCTGTGTAATGTAAGGGGCCCAGAGGTGCAGGGTGCTGTGTAATGTAAGGGCCCCAGAGGTGCAGGGTGCTGTGTAATGTAAGGGGCCCAGAGGTGCAGGGTTCTGTGTAGTGTAAAGGGGTCCAGAGGTGCAGGGTGTTGTGTAATGTAAAGGGGCCCAGAGGTGCAGGGTGCTGTGTGATGTAAAGGGGTCCAGAGATGCAGGGTTCTGTGTAATGTAAAGGGGTCCAGAGCTGTGGGGTGCTGTGTAATGTAAAGGGGCCCAGTGGTGCAAGGTGCTGTGTAGCGTAAAGGGGTCCAGAGGTGCAGGGTGCTGTGTAATGTAAGGGGCGCAGAGGTGCAGAGTGCTGTGTAGTGTAAAGGGGCCCAGAGGTGCAGGGCGCTGTGTAGTGTAAAGGGGCCCAGAGGTGCAGGGTGCTGTGTAATGTAAGGGGCCCAGAGGTGCAGGGTGCTGTATAATGTAAGGGTCCCAGAGGTGCAGGGTGCTGTATAATGTAAGGGGCCCAGAGGTGCAGGGTGCTGTGTAGTGTAAAGGGGTCCAGATGTGCAGGGTGCTGTGTAGTGTAACGGGGTCCAGAGGTGCAGGGTGCTGTGTAGTGTAAAGGGGCCCAGAGGTACAGGGTGCTGTGTAATGTAAGGGGCCCTGTGGTGCAGGGTGCTGTGTAATGTAAGGGGCCCAGAGGTGCAGGGTGCTGTGTAATGTAAAGGGGTCCAGAGATGCAGGGTGCTGTGTAATGTAAAGGGGTCCAGAGCTGTGGGGTGCTGTGTAATGTAAGGGGCCCTGTGGTGCAGGGTGCTGTGTAATGTAAGGGGCCCAGTGGTGCTGTGTAATATAAGGGGCCCAGAGGTGCAGGGTTCTGTGTAGTGTAAAGGGGTCCAGAGGTGCAGGGTGTTGTGTAATGTAAAGGGGCCCAGAGGTGCAGGGTGCTGTGTGATGTAAAGGGGTCCAGAGATGCAGGGTTCTGTGTAATGTAAAGGGGTCCAGAGCTGTGGGGTGCTGTGTAATGTAAAGGGGCCCAGTGGTGCAAGGTGCTGTGTAGCGTAAAGGGGTCCAGAGGTGCAGGGTGCTGTGTAATGTAAGGGGCGCAGAGGTGCAGAGTGCTGTGTAGTGTAAAGGGGCCCAGAGGTGCAGGGCGCTGTGTAGTGTAAAGGGGCCCAGAGGTGCAGGGTGCTGTGTAATGTAAGGGGCCCAGAGGTGCAGGGTGCTGTAAGGGTCCCAGAGGTGCAGGGTGCTGTATAATGTAAGGGGCCCAGAGGTGCAGGGTGCTGTGTAGTGTAAAGGGGTCCAGATGTGCAGGGTGCTGTGTAGTGTAACGGGGTCCAGAGGTGCAGGGAGCTGTGTAGTGTAAAGGGGCCCAGAGGTACAGGGTGCTGTGTAATGTAAGGGGCCCTGTGGTGCAGGGTGCTGTGTAGTGTAAAGGGGCCCAGAGGTGCAGGGTGCTGTGTAATGTAAAGGGGTCCAGAGATGCAGGGTGCTGTGTAATGTAAAGGGGTCCAGAGCTGTGGGGTGCTGTGTAATGTAAGGGGCCCTGTGGTGCAGGGTGCTGTGTAATGTAAGGGGCCCAGTGGTGCTGTGTAATATAAGGGGCCCAGAGGTGCAGGGTGCTGTGTAATGTAAGGGGCCCAGTGGTGCAGGGTGCTGTGTAATGTAAAGGGGTCCAGAGATGCAGGGTGCTGTGTAATGTAAAGGGGCCCAGAGGTGCAGGGTGCTGTGTAATGTAAGGGGCCCTGTGGTGCAGGGTGCTGTGTAATGTAAAGGGGTCCATCCAGAGGTGCAGGGTGCTATATAATGTAAAGGGGTCCAGAGCTGTTGGGTGCTGTGTAATGTAAGGGGCCCTGTGGTGCAGGGTGCTGTGTAATGTAAAGGGGTCCATCCAGAGGTGCAGGGTGCTATGTAATGTAAAGGGGTCCAGAAGTGCAGGGTGCTGTGTAATGTAAGGGGCCCAGTGGTGCAGGGTGCTGTGTAATGTAAGGGGCCCAGAGGTGCAGGGTGCTGTGTAATGTAAAGGGGCCCAGAGGTGCAGGGTGCTGTGTAATGTAAAGGGGTCCAGAGCTGTGGGGGTGCTGTGTAATGTAAGGGGCCCAGTGGTGCAAGGTGCTGTGTAATGTAAAGGGGTCCAGAGCTGTGGGGGTGCTGTGTAATGTAAGGGGCCCAGTGGTGCAGGGTGCTGTGTAATGTAAGGGGCCCAGAGGTGCAGGGTGCTGTGTAATGTAAAGGGGCCCAGAGGTGCAGGGTGCTGTGTAATGTAAAGGGGTCCAGAGCTGTGGGGGTGCTGTGTAATGTAAGGGGCCCAGTGGTGCAAGGTGCTGTGTAATGTAAAGGGGTCCACCCAGAGGGGCAGGGTGCTATGTAATGTAAAGTGGTCCAGAAGGGCAGGGGGCTTTGTAATGTAATGGGGCCCAGAGGTGCAGGATGTGTAATGTAAAGGGGCCCAGAGGTGCAGTTGTGGAGAGGGGTACACAGTAGTGACAGGTACACCTGGCAGGCCGCAGGCAGATTCTGCCGGAAAGACGGCATGGCGGCTGTCCTTGCCTTGCTATGAGGAGCTCATACGCCATGCGCACTGAGAAGACAAAGGAGGGCAAGAATCCACAGATGCAGGCAGCAGATGTAAAACCTTTTTTCTGTAAGTAAATTCTTTTTTTATAAGTGCACTGCTTAATGTCTGTTTTGTATTTTCTTTTTTAAATAGGGTGTTTCTTAAAGGAATAGTAAATACAAAAGTTAAAAAATACTTTATTGTAATTATGTTTGATATTTGATAGTAAATTTACAGGTAGTGGTATTATACCGTGTGATTTACTTTATAAGTGGCGTTATTATACTGTGTGAATAAAGGAATGGAAGGCTTTAAATGGAGCCGGTGTGGTTACCAAGGGCATAGTTACTGAGGGGCGTGGTCACTAGGGGGCGCTGTAAAGCTTTCTCGCACAGGGCGCCTAAAGGCCTAAAGCCGGCCCTGTCTGTATATAAATACCACACTGCTTACTTCAGTAAAAGCTGAGATAATATAAACATATTTGAAATAACATGAAATTAATATATTCTTATAAAAACAGGTAATGTGGCGCTTGTAATACAAGATGCTTAATCCTAAAGTTTGCAGATATTGATAAAAAAAAGGCGCCAATGAGGTAATTACATGGAAATTCCAAAGGATAGGTCCAAAGAATTAAAGCGTCCGGTTCAATCATTCTCTCATTGGGAAATTATATAGCAATTGATTATCGAACCAATGCCATATAAATGTATGATTGGCATACAACAGTAATAGAGCAATGTGAATGGGCAAAACAACAATGCAAACGGTGCCAAGGAGACGATAATCCGTGATTGTCTATAACAGAATATTATTAGGACAAAAGCCTCGAATGTGCAAGAAAAATCCAGATAGCTGATGAATCCAAAAAAAGTGAGAATGATCAACAAATAATTATAACAATTTTAAATTAATGAATGTCAAAAAGACAATAAAATTGTGCAATAAAGTGCAAAAAAAATGTGTGCAATAATATAAAATCCAAATTACATGTGAAAAAAATGTGTGCCAAAAAAATTCAGATGAATGAAAAGTCCAAAACTTGTGCAAGTACAGTCATCAATGTTAAAGTGCAGGTGCCAACATCCAGGTGTACTTTCCACTATTCAGCATGTGCCACACTATTTCCCCTAGCCTCTCACCTCATGTACCTGGACAACAAGCCTCTCACCAGACCCAATTACTGGTCGATCGATTCCCAGGTCCTCCGCTGCGGGATCACAGTCACAGGGTAATGCACTCAGTAGCTCCATAGTGCAGTAATTGATAATAAATATTGTAACTGTATTGACCATGGGACCCAGAGGCTCTTGAAGGGTGTGGGGTACTTCTGTTTCAGCTTCACCGATGACTCTTGTGCCTAAAGTCATCCTATGTCCACTAGGGGCATAGGATGACTGAGAAATTATATTTTGGATTACATGAGATAGGACAGTAATGATAATTCACAATGTATTCCAGGATATCTTGAAATATTACAGGTTGTTGATTCTAAACCCAACCGGTCAATAGAAAGAGTGATTCATTCAATGTGGAAACATAGGACCGGATTTAGAAAGACCGGCGTAACTTTGTGCGGGCGTAGCGTATCTTCTTTACGATATTCCTCCACAACTTAGAGAGGCAAGTGCTGTATTCACAAAGCACTTGCGTCCTAAGTTACAGCGGCGTAGCGTAAATGGGCCGGCGTAAGCCCGCGTATTTCAAAGTAGGCAGATAGGGGGCGTGTTGTATTTAAATTAAGCGTGACCCCATGTAGATACATGGCCGAACTAATGGCGCATGCGCCGTCCGTGGACGTATCCCAGTGCGCATGCTTCAAAATCATGTCGGAAATACTCAATACTTTCGACGTGAACGTAACTTAAGCACAGCCCTATTCGCGTACGACTTACGCAAACGACGTAAACGACGTACAATTCAACGCTGTTCCGACGTCCATACTTAACATGGGCTTCGCCTCATATAGCAGGGGTAACTTTATGCCGGTCGAACGCCTACGTAAACGACGTATATCAATATGCCGGATGCAACTACGTTTCTGAATCGGCGTATCTAGCTCATTTACATATTTTTAATGGGATCGTCTAATGCGTCCAGCGTAACTATGCGCCCACGATACGCCAGCGTAGGCAAGTTACGCCGGACGACTGAAGCCATGTTTTTCGGCGTATCTTGCTTTCAGAATCGGTATAAAGATGCGACGGCGCACATTTGAATTTACGGTGGTGTATCAGGAGATACGCTGCTGTAGATTCTTTCTGAATCTGGCCCATAGACTGTTAAGGTGTTTAATGTTGCCTTCTTCTGTCATGTAAATGAACCTTAGTCTGGCTCTTAAGAATCTTTCATTGTGTGATACTAATTGACACTGTATTGTGTGAATTTCTATTGATGATAAATGTGCATTGTATAGCAGGTGAGAAGAGCTTATCTCGGAGTCACCTTGTCTGAGTAAATGATTAGTAATTAGCTCATGTAGATTATCTCGGAGCCAGTATGTCTGTCTCCTAAAAGATGTGTATTGAGCTCCTTGTGTCATGTTGTGGGTGGAGTAAAGTCATTGTTCCTTGGGGTTTCTAACTGTATAAGAGCCTGAGTTTACCATTAAAGTGTCTATCCGTTTTGAACCAGAAAACAGAGTTGTGTGTCTCGTTTCTGGAGAATCTGTATGGGCCATGTTCGTCTGAGGAATTGTGGAGTGTCGATAAGCTGTCTTGGGCTCGGAATGGAATATCGTAAACGGGGTTAATTCCTGACCGTTACAAATATGTTTAATAAATGTAGAATAACTCCCAATTTGAAAAACGAACGCTGTGTATATAGAATATTTCTGGTCTCGGCTGGGACCGGAAATGACGTCAACCGGCTCTCTCCCCGACACATTGCGTCACTGTTCATGTGACTTTTTCAAAGGGCATAGAGTCGTGTGCACAAAGGTGACTTATAAAGCGACCATTAATTTGTACACAAAACATCCACAGTTTTCAAGATTCCTAGATAAACATCTTCATACATTTCTATTTTAAAGGTTGTAAAAATCCATGGTTATAAATAAAATATGAGGTTAGAACGTAATCCTTAATTTAAAACTTTAGGACAGCACCATCTATAATATTGTCTGAATTGCAAGGGCATCTAATAAAGATTATCAACAGAGGAGAACAACCCTGACATCTAGTGGGTGACTAGGAGATAGTAATCCCAATGGTTAAATGAAATTCATCTAATGAGCAATTCTACAGAATGAAATTTATAATATTAAAATAGATAACATGAATCCTTGATATCTAGTTCACATATCAGATCCATCCATCTATAGGCTAATATAATAGAAACAGAATAAGCTAAAATGATCAATTGTGTATTAAAATAAGGAAATAAAAAAAAAAACAGGAGTAAATCGGAGATCAGTAATTAGCGAATAAAATGTAATTAAAAGATAAGGAGTGAAACAGAGATCAGTAGTTAGGAATAAAACAATTCAAATCAAATCCCACATTGTGTCCCAGTGGTGTCAAGGTAAGGAGCTTGTGGATCAAGCGGGATTCTGATGGGCTGAGTTTTATGACTTTATTAGGGATATACTAAAACATTTAATGTGAAATTGGCTTAATGTAGCTTAACGAGCAATAAAGTGCCTAAACCTCAATCAATTGCCCTGAAACTTTGCACAGCCTAAGATGTCAACTACCCAAACATATCCTATACGTTTTGTGCTATTTGGTGTTCTACAAGGCAAACCAGGGACATTAAGCTTGTTTTTTTGGGAGCTTAATGTAGCTTAACGTATGAAAGAGACCTTAAATGTTAACCAATTTCCCCCAAACTTCACACAGTAGAAGACTCTATCCATGCCAACATATTCTAAAAATTTCAGGTCATTTGGGTTATCACACCAAAGTTTATTCACATTAAGCTATATTTTACAATGCTAAAACAGAGCTTAATGTACCATAATGTACCTTAACCTCAATCAATTGTCTTGAAACTTTGCACAGCCTAAGATCTTAACTACCCAAACCTATCCAAGAAGGTTTGTGTGATTCGGGGTCCCACAAGGCAAACTAGGGACATTAAGCTTGTTTTTTGGGGAGCTTAATGTGGCTTAACGTACGAAAAAGATAACCAATTTCCACCAAACTTCACACAGTAGAAGACTCTATCCATGGCAACATATTCTGAAAATTTCAGCTCATTTGGTTAATCATACCAAAAGTTATTCACATTAAGCTATATTTTACAATACTAAAACATTTAATGTGAAATTAGCTTAAAGGGACACTAAAGTCAGGGATTAAAAAAAACAAAAAAAAACAAACATGTGATACTTACGTCCACTGTGCAGTTCGTTTTGCACAGAGTGGCCCGGAAAGCTGTCTTCTGGGGTCCCTCGGCGGCTGTCTGGGCTCCTCCTCGCAAAAGCTTTCCCTCTTCATGCGAGGGTGCTCGCACGGAGGAAAGCTTTTGCGAGCGCGCTCCCGTTATACAGCGGCGGCCATAGCCGCCGACTGTATCACTCGGCTCCGCCCCCCAGCGCGCCGCGTCATCCGCTCTGATTGACAGCAGCGCTAGCCAATGGCTGCGCTGCTATCAATCCGCCCAGCCTAGCCAATCAACGGCCAGGCTGGGAACTGAAGAGGACGACGTGGACGCGCCCGGGATATTCGAATGGTCAGGTAAGTACAACGGGGGCTCAGGGGGGGGCGGTGCTGCTAGAGTAAAGTGCCCAAACCTCAATTAATTGCCCTGAAACTTTGCACACCCCAAGATCTCGACCTTCCAAACATATCTAAGAAATTTCATGTGATTTGGTGTTCCACAAGGCAAACTAGGGACATTAAGCTTGTTTTTTTGGGAGCTTAACGTACAAAAAAGACCTTAAAGTGGAAGTAAACCTTTCAATTTGATAGTTACAGAAAACAGTTAACATTTCCGGCATGCCGGAAATGCTAGCTGTCACATTTGTTTGTGCTCTCAACCAAACTGCCAAACCATCCAATGGCTGGTTTCATAACAGGTCACATGTACAGCATCATGGCAGTTGCAGATTAAACAGAAGTCAAGATGGCAGCTTCCTTGGCTGAAAACGATAGAAGGGTTTACTTCCACTTTAAATGTTAACCAATTTCCCCCAAACTGTACACAATAGAAGACTCTGTCCATGCCAACATATTCTGAAAATTGCAGCTCATTTGGTTAATCACACCAAAAGTTATTCACATTAAGCTATATTTTACTCTTCCCTTTCTCAGTACACAGCAATTCAGCAGCAGCTGACAAAATAAAAAAAAAAGAAGCAGGCTGGCAAAGTATCATTGAAACATTGTATCAATTGTAATGTTCTGTGTTTTGTTTCTATATAGGGATGAACTTTGATTTGCAGGTGAAGAGACTTAAAGCAACCATGACAAGGCAAAACATTTTTTTTTCTAATTACATGTTCCTCTGTTGAACCCCTTATTAACCCTTAATTTTCTCTAATCAGCACTGATTAACTCTATATTCTCCTTCTCTATTCAAATGTAATTTTCCAACCCGATGTTACAATGGGAAAGAGAACTGGGTTGTGAGGTCCCTTCCGAAACATGGTACTGCATGGCAGAAAACCTACGTAAATGCAACAGAGCTATCTCATTCAGAGAAACCCCTTTAAAGATCTTTTCCAGATGGTATCTTGTAAGCCGTGTACTGAGGTGGGCTCTCCAGGATACAGCGAAGTCACGAACGAGGAAAACAACTTTGACACCAGCTTTTGTGTAACAGGTCTATTCTTTTACTGTAGAAAATGTTAAACCAACGACCCCACAATGAACACAAAATATAAGGTACATACACCCAGCCGTAGCTGGGAACCCCTGTGCTGTACAGCAAAATGCTCCCGGGTTGGATACCAAGGAATTTGCCTATTGGCGGACACAAAGAACTGTCCACCCGTACCTGTTATTACCCTATAAGAAACGATTGAGAAATACTTAGTTTAGGGGTCCTCTGCGGTACAGCACAGCAGCTCACAACCTTATCACCTCTATACAATATGTACCTCCTTTCTCAGTATTAGTAAATGATAGTAGTACTGCAAGGCCTTGCAACAAGAATAGTCTATCTTTGATCTTCTTTCTTCTGCTAGCAATTGATTAAGTAAAGATTATAATCCAGGGGTTCTTCTGGTTAAACAAATAGAGTGAGGCACCATAAACTGTTGTTTCCTTTTATGACTGGTGTCTGTGCACTCTTTCCTATCAGCACACCTTCCACTGGCAGTCACTACGCAACCGCTTCAGGCTTGAGGCCTAAGCACATGTAGCTCTATCAGCTGAACTGTTTCGTGGGACTACAGGTGCCAGTAACTCTCTAGAGGCAGTCTAGTAAGTAACAATCAGTACAAAGTTCCGGGCAAAAAGCCCTCTCACCACACCAGGCCTGGGAACTTGTGGATCTCTGCTCCGGCGATCTCGGTCCTGCTTCCAAGTAGTACAGCCGCACTGCTACGTTCCGCAAAACAAACCGAACCGTCACTCAGCTCCGTCACACTCCTTCTTCCAGCACACTGTGGTAAGTCGAACACCAATGGTTGTTCTGCTCTGCACGAGGTAGGCCTTGCTCTGTGCACACCTCCACGGATCTCTACAGTCAGATCATGCACCCAGCATCAGAGAGGCCTAGAAAATGGCTGCTCAGCCTTTTATACCCTCACCCAGCATGCAGTTCGGCCCTGAGAGTTCAAGGGTAACTTGTTAAGATAACACCTCCCATTAATCTTAAATTGACAGCAATAATCAAGTCCATTCCACATTTCAACCACTAGATGGTGTCAAACACCTATTTACAACAGCAGTGATAGAACAACATTAATTTGGCTTCACAATCTCACATGCCACCCCACTAGAGGTTGTCGTCCTCGGCAACTTTCCCCATATAAACTCATCCTGGGCATAGCGCTGTGGGGGCACACCAGCATTGGGCCTGGTTGACCTTTTTAAAGAAAGGGACTCAGAAGTACTGGGGACATTAGGCATATCCGTCAGGGGAGGAGCTACTACTGGTTCAGTGCTCTCTCTGGGTGGCAAACCTGCCTCAGTCGAGGCCTCGTTGGGTACCTGGGCAGGAAAAACCCACCATTTCTCGTCCTCCTCCTCTGTACTCTGAGCGTGAGAAGGAATCTCCTCCACACACACTGGTCCGTCAAAATTACAACGTCTTAGCATATTACGGTGCAAGTTTCGGGAGGGCCCTCCAGTCCCCACTGGCTCTACCTCATAGACTGGAATGGCAGGGTCTACCCTCCCTTTTACAATGTATGGGACTGCCTCCCACCGCCCATCCAACTTCCCAGATGGCCGTTTGGCTTTGACCATCACTCGATCACCCGGGGCATACCCATCCCTCTGTACTGGTCTCGGGTTGGGGTGTACCACTTGCCCCAGGCGCTCCCCTACAACCTTGTGGATAGTTCTCAGCCGGCGGCGGTGTTCTTGCACCCAAGCGGTGGTACCTCTTGGTGGGGGCTCCACCGGATTGGGCATGTGGAGGTCTTTAATCTCCCGTCCAGCTCTCCCAAACATAAGCATATGGGGAGAGTATCCAGTGGTACTGTGTACCCTGTTGTTATAGGCCCACATTAGTTCGGGTAGATATTTGGGCCACTGGGCCTTTTGGCTATCTTCCAGAGTCCGCAGCATCTGGAGCAATGTGCGGTTAAAGCGTTTGCACGCCCCGTTTCCTTAAGGATGATACGGGGTGGTGCGGGAGCGTTCGATCCCATACAGCTGATACAGTTCATACATTAGAGTACCCTGGAAACACGCTCCCTGGTCTGAATGTATTCTCTGTGGGCAACCGAACACCTGAATAAAGTGTTTGCAGACCGCTTCAGCGGCTGACTCTGCTGTCTGGTCTCTGGTGGGTACAGCCACCGCATACTTGGTAAAGTGATCTGTCATGACTAGACAGTATGAGTGTCCCGAGGTAGAATATCCAATCTGCACATAATCAATCATCAGAAGCTCCAGGGGCGCTGAGGTCCGGATGGTCTGGACAGGGGCCCGCTGTTCCGTACTCTTACTCAACCCGTAGGGTCGACACTTAAGACATGCCTTGACCACCATGTCAGCCAGATCTGGACAATAAACCAGCCGTTGGAGCCATTTGAACGTTTTGTCGCTCCCGAAATGGGCTCCTCTTTCGTGGGCTTCCCTGGCGGCTTCCGGTCCCAATGACATGGGGATGACAATCTGTTGTCGGTGTTGCAGCTCTGTCTGTAAGTATATGGTTCGGCACAGGAGTCCCTGGGTAATGGTCAACTTATCCCACTGTCTCAACAACTTTTGGCCCTCTGGGGTCAGTCTGGCCCGCTCTTCCGGCCGTGGCCAGATCTTAGCCTGAACCCATCCCTTCACTTTCCACAAGTCCAGGCAGCCATTCTGGATTCTCTCCCAATCGGCCAATGTCTTTCCCAACACCAGGGACATTCCGGACGCCACCCCACTTGAATGTGCCACGTCCTGGAACAGAGGTAATCGACCAAGGTCAGGCGTTTCAGTGTCTTCAAGCTCCTCGTCGGTACTCCGATCCGACAACCCTACAGGGACTCGGGAGAGTGCATCAGCGTTGCTGTTCTCCCGACCGGACCGAAACTTGATGCGGTATTGGTACTTAGAAAGGCTAGCCATCCACCTCTGTTCAAGTGCACCGAGTTTGGCATTCTCCAGATGTGCTAACGGGTTGTTGTCCGTCATCACGGTCACCTCTGCACCTGTCAGGTATTCTGCGAATCTTTCGGTCATGGCCCACACCAGCGCCAGTAATTCCAATTTAAAGGAGCTGTAGTTGTCGGGGTTGCGCTCTGATTCCCTCAGAGACCGGCTGCCATAGGCAATGACCCTCTCACGTCCATCCTGAACTTGGGATAACACGGCCCCCAGACCATGTAGACTTCCGTCAGTGTACAACAGGAATGGGGTGTCGAACTGTGCATAAGCTAGAATTGGGGCTCTGATTAGCGCCTCCTTCACTGCTTCAAAGGCCTCTTGTTGTCTGGATCCCCACTCAATGGGACGATTCTTCGGGCCCCCCTTTGTGCCCCTTAATAATTTGTTTAACGGGCCCACCAGATGTGCAAATTTGGGTATGAACCTTCGGTAATAACCGGCCAATCCCACGAATGCCCGCACCTCTCTCAGTGTCCGCGGTTGGGGCCACTTCTGGACGGCCTCGACCTTACTGGGGGCCGGCTTTACCCCCTCCTGGGTGACTAAATGTCCCAAATAGTCGATCTGCTGCCGAAACAGTTGGCACTTCTTGGGCTTGATCTTGAGCCCATGGTCTCGTAGCCATCCTAGGACCTGTCGCAGCTTCTGGAGGTGGTCTTCAAAAGAGGCCCCAAACACTACTATGTCGTCCAGGTATATCAATACCGATTCGAAGTTGAGATCCCCCAGGCAGTGCTCCATCAGCCGCTGGAATGTTCCTGGGGCATTGGACAGGCCAAATGGCATCCGGTTAAATTCGTAGAGTCCCATAGGTAGAATGAAAGCAGTCTTCGCTTTGTCCTTCTCAGCCATCGGTACTTGCCAATATCCACTGGTCAGGTCAAGAGTAGAGAAGAATTTTGCATGGCTCAGGGCTGACAACGACTCCTCAATACGTGGAAGTGGGTAAGCATCTCGGACGGTCTGAGCATTCAGCTTCCGATAATCGACGCAGAACCGGAGACTCCCATCTTTCTTCCGCACCAAGACTACTGGAGCTGCCCAGGGACTTTAACTCTCTTGGATCACCCTGTTTTCCAACATGCTGGCTACCATATCCTTCACTTCCTGGTACATTTTAGGTGGGATTTGCCGGTAACGTTCCCTGATTGGTGCCGCATCGCCAGTGGGGATTTCGTGTTCAATGGCGGAAGCGCACCCGAAGTCCTCATCGTGTCGCGAAAATGCCTCTTGAAATTCCCAGAGGGTGTCTTCCAACAACTTTTGTCGTCCGGGAGTCAGAGTCTTACAATCCACCCCCATTCGGTCCATGATCACTCGACCATTCCACTCCTTCGTCGGAGCCTCCCTTTGTTGAGCCTCTATAGCATATGTCCAGGCTGATCTCCTATCAGGCTGTAGCATGAAACTCCGTCGTCAAGAGACATCTCCTTCGGACACAAAGACTTTGGCCAGCAGAGTGTTTCCGGGAATGGTCAGCTCACCGTCTTCAACATTGAGGCAGCGTACAGGCACACAACCCATCTTTCACAATGGCGAGGGCCCGGGCTACCAGTGGGCGAGTCTGTGTTTCCTCTTGATAAGAGGGCTCAATCAGGACCTCCAGTCCATTCAATCGTCGTCCAGCCCCCACCGGCAGCATCAAGATTCGCTCTTGTCGAGGTGGAATCTTCACCGGGGTCCTCCGCGGCACCTTCACATCTCCAATGGGCCGACCGGACATGTTACTCTTCTGCAGACTACAGCTCCTCACCATCTGTTGTAAAACTTTCTGGGTCGGCCGGGGGGTGGTGGCCCGTTGCCAATACTTCGGCCCTTCTTTGGCATAGAGTTGATGGTCTAGATCCCTCAATACATTCATACCTAGGGTCACGTCCATTCCTTTTCGAGACGGATGGTCCGACAGCACGACCCCCTTCTTGCCAATGTCTTGCCCAAACAATCGGACCCGCATCCATACTATCCCTCGGACGTCCATCTCTCGGTTATCAGCAGCAGTCAGCCTGATGACGCTCCCGTCTTCGGGCTCCATCATATGCCGTAAGTACCTTTCAAAGAACTCCAGGGGCATAAGGGTACACTCTGACCCTGTATCAACTAAGCAGCGTACCTTCTGGCCTTCCAATTCGGCTTCCATAACGGGGCTGCTGGCATACAAGTCATGTCCCTCACGCATAGGGCCTAGCTTCTGATGTACTGCCGCAGTACGCCCAGCTACTGCGGCAGTCGGAAGTTTAACGCCGGCTCGGACTTCATTTGTTCTGGGCACTCTCTGGTTATATGGCCGTACTGTCGACAAACCCAACAGAGGGGTCCTCTTTTGATGTGCCCCCGCACCTGAGTTATCCTGGATGGAGTGGTGTGGTGTACTGGGTTCATTTCCGGGGGCCGGGGCGATCCTGACTTTATCTGGGACACTTCCAGCCGGAGTTCTTTCAATTCTGCCCGCAGGGCCTGGACCGTATCCTTTAAGGAATCAGAGTCTTTAGATGCAGACTGACATTCCATAGCATGGGTGCTACTCACTACTCTTGCCATCACAGGCATGTGCTCTTCTTCTCTCTCCACGGCGGCTAGGTAGACGCTGTAAAATGTCACGTCGGCCGCCGTCCGGGTCATCTCTTGCAGCTTGTCCTGTAAGGACTTGTTAGAGAGCCCTACTATGAACTGATCTCTTAATAGCTGATCTACCTCCCGGAAGGCTCCCATGGCCTCAGGGTCCCGCTGCTGTATTTCATTGAGTGTCTCCTGTAGGGCATTAGAGTACTGCATCAGGGTCTCACCCTCTTTTTGTGGTCGGTTGAAGAAGTGGCTTCGCAGCTGCACTACTTTAGCACGGCCTCCTAGTGCTCTCTCCAGCAGGGAGAGTATTTTCTCTAGGGTGTCCCTCTCGGTTTCGGGTCTTACCATCACTGCCCGTCTGATGTCACCCTCGAGAGCTCCCAACGCAACCTCTGCCTGCAGTTCAGGGGTCAGGTTACACATTCTAACTGCACTCTGCACCCTTTCAGTCCAGTCCTGCAACGTCATGTTTTGGCCGTCATACTTTGGCAGATGACGCAGCAGCGCCCCTACGGGGATGTATCCTACTGGGGCGGGCATTAGGGGCAAGCTGGCCTTGTGCTGCGTTCCCCTCCATAACGGTCGCTGTATCCTGCCGACTACGCCAAGTTGTAAGCCGTGTACTGAGGTGGGCTCCCCAGGATACAGCGAAGTCACGAACGAGGAAAACAACTTTGACACCAGCTTTTGTGTAACAGGTCTATTCTTTTACTGTAGAAAATGTTAAACCAACGACCCCACAATGAACACAAAATATAAGGTACATACACCCAGCCGTAGCTGGGAACCCCTGTGCTGTACAGCAAGATGCTCCCGGGTTGGATATCAAGGAATTTGCCTATTGGCGGACACAAAGGACTGTCCACCCGTACCTGTTATTACCCTATAAGAAACGATTGAGAAATACTTAGTTTAGGGGTCCTCTGCGGTACAGCACAGCAGCTCACAACCTTATCACCTCTATACAATATGTACCCCCTTTCTCAGTATTAGTAAATGATAGTAGTACTGCAAGGCCTTGCAACAAGAATAGTCTATCTTTGATCTTCTTTCTTCTGCTAGCAATTGATTAAGTAAAGATTATAATCCAGGGGTTCTTCTGGTTAAACAAATAGAGTGAGGCACCATAAACTGTTGTTTCCTTTTATGACTGGTGTCTGTGCACTCTTTCCTATCAGCACACCTTCCACTGGCAGTCACTACGCAACCGCTTCAGGCTTGAGGCCTAAGCACATGTAGCTCTATCAGCTGAACTGTTTCGTGGGACTACAGGTGCCAGTAACTCTCTAGAGGCAGTCTAGTAAATAACAATCAGTACAAAGTTCCGGGCAAAAAGCCCTCTCACCACACCAGGCCTGGGAACTTGTGGATCTCTGCTCCGGCGATCTCGGTCCTGCTTCCAAGTAGTACAGCCGCACTGCTACGTTCCGCAAAACAAACCGAACCGTCACTCAGCTCCGTCACACTCCTTCTTCCAGCACACTGTGGTAAGTCGAACACCGATGGTTGTTCTGCTCTGCACGAGGTAGGCCTTGCTCTGTGCACACCTCCACAGATCTCTACAGTCAGATCATGCACCCAGCATCAGAGAGGCCTAGAAAATGGCTGCTCAACCTTTTATACCCTCACCCAGCATGCAGTTCGGCCCTGAGAATTCAAGGGTAACTTGTTAAGATAACACCTCCCATTAATCTTAAATTGACAGCAATAATCAAGTCCATTCCACATTTCAACCACTAGATGGTGTCAAACACCTATTTACAACAGCAGTGATAGAACAACATTAATCTGGCTTCACAATCTTACAATCTCACCCCCTCCAAGCTAAATGTTTTTTACCCCTCGATTCTCCCCAACTGTTTCAGAGGTTGCCAAGCTGAGGGCACTCTACTGCATACATTCTGGAGCTGTCCTATGCTGGGGCAGATTTGGGATGCAGCTGTCTCCAGATTTGAGAGTTCTTCAGGCCAGAGGATCGCCATTTCACCCCAAATCTGCGTCCTCTATGCCAAGGTCCCTGATATCCCTGCCCCATGCTCTAGGCTATTCCACTCCCTCTGCAGCTCCATCCAGTGGATGATAGCTTTCAATTGGAAAACAGACAATCTACCCTGGTCTCAGGTCCTAGACAGAATGGAGATGCTCAAGCTTTCGGAAAGAATATACCATACACTGAATGATACTATCCATATCTATAACACTAAATGGTCTTACTGGTATGTAGCCCAACAGGCATAATATCACTCCCTCCCTCTTTTCCTCCCCCCTTACAGAAATGTTTTATGAACCCTTTTTTTTTCTGTATACAGTTTGTATACCCATTTAATGTTACCTCACCTCCACAAATCATATTCGTGTATTTTCTCATGTTACTATGCTTGACCTGTTTTCTTACAATATTTTGACTTTTGAACTATATTTTTGTACGCATTGACTCTGTATTCCTATATTCTTTTAATAAACTTTTGTAAACAAAAACAAATGTAATTTTCCTGGTGATTTTTTTTTCTTTTCTATTTTATTTATCTAATTTAACTTTTTTCGGTTTTTGTTTGCTTCGCTTATTAATATTTTTTTACAACTTTTTACATATTTTTACTGCTGAAAAAAATGCCTTTTGTTTAGTTTTATTACATTTAATTGTCTAAGGATTGCAAAAAAAAAAATATTGTTGCAGGACAATATTCACAGAAAGAAAAACTTGTTTGACCTTAAAAAAAATTGTATGTATTACGTCATTATCTTAAAGCGGACTTAGATATAAAAATGGAACTTCCACTTTTCGGAATCCTCCCCCGCTCCGTGTCACATTTGACACCTTTCAGGGGGAGGGGGAAGCAGATACCTGTCGAATACAGGTATTTTGCTCCCACTCCCGGGCATAAATAGCCGCAGTACCCGCCAATAACTAAGCCAAGTCCGGCACCTCCTCCGTCCCCACACTGTCTTCTGGGAAACACAGAGGTCCCAGAAGACAGCAGGGACCAGTGGGATTGTGCAGAGCGACTCACGAATGCGTAGCAGGGAGCCAGGCTGTGAAGCAGCAAGGCTTCACTTCCTGATTCCCTTACCGAAGATGACGGCGCCTCCACCCGAGAGCCAAGGGACAGATTGTGGACAGAGAGGGGGTGGGGCCAAACCACGGCTCTGTGTCTAAATGGACACACAAAGCTGCGGCTCTGCTCGAGTTCCCTAATAGCAAGTTGCTTGCTGTGGGGACATTTGGCAGGATTGAGCGGCCAGGAGTGCCAGGGAGGGAACTGAGAAGAGGAGGATCAGAACTGCTCTTTGAAAAAACACTGTACAGAGGAGGTACAGTATCTCACAAAAGTAAGTACACCCCTCACATTTTTGTAAATATTTTATCTTTTCATGTGACAACACAAATGAAGAAATGTCCTTTAAGAGCCATAGCAGGCGTGATATGGATATTAAGGGGAACCCCGCCGTCAATAAAAAAAAATACGTGGGGGTTCCCCCCAAATATCCATTCCAGACCCTTCAGGTCTGGTGTGGATTTTAAGGGAAACTCCACCCCAAATAAAAAAATGGCGTGGAGTTCCCCCAAAAATCCACACCAGACCCCTTATCAGAGCACGTAACCTGGCCTGCCACAGAAAAGAGGTGGGACGAGAGAGTGCCCCCCCTCCTGAACTGTACCAGGCCACATGCCCTCAACATGTTGATGGGACAAGGGTCTCATCCCCACAACCCTTGCCCGGTGGTTGGTGGTATGACAACTCTTATATAGGTAAGGCAGGGCCACCCGTCACGTGACCCGTCCCCATCTGACGGAAGGGAAATCCTGTGCTTCCCCAGTGACGTAGTCAGAGGGTGCGTTAGAGGGGGATAGGTCACGTGACGGGTGGCCCCGCCTCACCTATATAAGAGCTGTCATACAAAACAGACCTCCCCCTACAAAACAGCCCCCCCAACAATACAGACCCCCCTACAACAGTGCAGACACCCCCCCCTTTCAGACCCGTAATGCACCTCGCTTGGCTCAGATGATCAGCGCGCCGCGTACTGCACACACAGCACTTGTAGACTACACAGAGGAGGGGGAGGCGGCGTGGCTTCACTCTCCTCAGCTATATGACTGCGAGACAGTCGCAGCCAAAACTTATCAGAGCCATGGCGTGGCCACGAGATAGGGGGATTGTTGCAGCCGGGACCTGGGTCTGCCAACGGGATGGGTATCACTCAGGGTGCGGCTCGCACCCCCTCCAAAGCTATGCGACTTTAGCCTGCGGTGTGTTACCCAGGCTACCGCTGCCTCCCAGTCATCATGCCATGCTGCCCTCTGTCTCTGCCTTTAGTCTTTAGTCACGGAGGGGGGGCACCGGCCTGACACCCCCTCAGTGTGTGGCACCTGGTGCAGCACCCCCCGCCCCCGACTTACTACGCCACTGCATTAGGCTCTTTTTACACTAATATGTAAAACAGGGGGGGTGCAATCAGCGCAAAAATATAAAGATCAGAAAAAAATAAAAATAATAAGTGTAAAAATGAAAAATACTCAAAGAGTGAATTTCATATGGATGCAAGCTGAACACCAAAAGAACAATCACAAAATTCCTGAAGTAAATATATCAAACAGAGCAGTGCAGCGCAAACCTAAATAGCATAATATTAATATTAAAACGAATATGCTCATACCAGTGAAGACATAGTTGAATTAATAACAGTGAAAAAATAAAATAAAATAAAAAGAAAGTCCACATTTGCAAAGTGCAAACAAATCCTGTGATCGAAACAGTCAGAGTATCTCCACCATGTGACTTGGAAAACCAATATTTCAAATATTTCAAACGTGATCCCTTCACCAGTAAAGATGGGTACTCTCACCTCACACCAAGACCCTTGTTTTACCAAAGGTCTAAAACGCTTAGAACAAATGGCAGGAAATCCAGATGGCTCAAAGATGTGCAATTGTCAGCTGAAGGACCCGGAGATATGCAAGTATCCTCAGTGGCACCAACGAATCAATATGCAAAGAAAAAAGGCCAGATCTAAGAGCTTCCATATAAACCAGGTCTCTTTAATGAGTAAAAAATGTGCAGGGTACTCACATTCAAGTAGAAAATACAGGCATAAAACACCATATCAGGCAGCTCAAATGAAGATGTGGGACATCAAGGAGTGACATGGGATGGTTCCTGACCCCGCTTTGATATCTTTTTACACTAAGCCATGTGTTTTGGGGATGTAAAAAGTGACTAACTTTTGGTGTGATTAACCAAATGTGGAAAATTAGTTGACATTTAAGGTCAGTTTTGTAAGTTAAGCTCTCCAAAGAAGAAGCTTAATGATGCTAGTTTGCCTTGTGGAACATCAAATCACAGGAAACATATAGGATAGTTTTAAGAAGTTTAGATCTTGGGCTGTGCAAAGTTTCAGGGCAATTGATTGAGGTTCAGGCACTTTATTGCTCGTTAAGCTACATTAAGCCCAATTTCACATTAAGGGCCAGATTCTCGTAGATGCCGGCGTAGCGTAGCGTAAGCTATTTACACTACGCCGCCGCAACCTACAGGAGCAAGTGCCGTATTCTCCAAGCACTTGCTCCGTAATTTGCGGCGGCGTAGTGTAAATGGCCCGGAGTAAGGCCGTGTAATTCAAAGAGGGGTGGCTTGTATTTAAATTAAGCGTGCCCCCGTGCCGAACGAACTGCACATGCGCCGGCCTTAAACGTAGGCCACTGTGCATGCTCCATCGTACGCCGCAAATACAATGATTACGACGGCAACGTAATTAACGTACAGGCCTATTTTCTAACGAGTTACGTAAACAACGTAAATGATGGAAAAACACGACGCTGTCCCAAGTCCATACTTAACATGACATACGGCGGACCGCCACCTAGCGGCCAGCGTAACATTGCAACTTAAATCCGATGGTGTAAGTGACTTACGCAAGTCGGATCTAAGCAAAATCTATGCGTAACTCATTCTAAGAATCAGGCGCATAGATGCACGGCCCCGCAAACAGAGATACGATGGCATATCAGGAGATACGACATCGTATCTCCTTTCAGAATCTGGCCCTAAATGTTTTAGCATTGTAAAATATAGCTTAATGTGAATAACTTTTGGTATGATTAACCAAATGAGTTGAAATTTTCAGAATATGTTGGCATGGACAGATTCTTCTATTGTGTGAAGTTTGGGGGAAATTGGTTAACATTTAAGGTCTTTTTTGTACGTTAAGCCACATTGAGCTCCCCAAAACAAAAGCTTAATGTCCTTAGTTTGCCTTGTGGAACACCAAATCGCTTGCAACTTCGTGGATATGTTTGGAAGGTCGAGATCTTGGGGTGTGCCAAGTTTCAGGGCAATTGATTGAGGTTCAGACACTTTTTTGCTTGTTAAGCTACATTAAGCCAATTTCAGTAATGTAAAATATAGCTTAATGTGGCATGGACGGAGTCTTCTATTGTGTGAAGTTTGGGGGAAATTGGTTAACATTTAAGGTCTTTTTCTTACGTTAAGCCACATTAAGCTCCTCAAAAAACAAGCTTAATGTCACTAGTTTGCCTTCTGGGACACCAAATCGCTTGAAATTTCTTGGATATGTTTGGAAGGTCGAGATCTTGGGGTGTGCAAAGTTTCAGGGTTCAGACAGTTTTTTGCTTGTTAAGCTACAATACGTTACATTAAGCCAATTTCAGTATATTGTAAAATATAGCTTAATGTGAATAACTTTTGGTGTGATTAACCAAATGAGCTGACATTTTCAGAATTTAATGGCATGAATAAGGGAAAATTTATATCAAATACTTACCATAATTTTCCTTTCCTGATGGACTCCATGGCAGCCTACGTGTGGGTTAATCCCGCCTCTCATACCTCATAGGACCCTACTCCCATAAAGCTTTGCGTTTCCCCATAGACTGTGTTCCGTAATATAGCCTACTCCTGCTGCCATGGAGTCCATCAGGAAAGGAAAATTACGGTAAGTATTTGATATAAATGTTCCCTTTTCCTGACAGACTCCATGGCAGCCTACGTGTGGGAAATAACTAGCCGACACACCCGGGTGGGAAATTGCTGATTAAAGAAAAAAAGGTTTAATTTACATTGTCAACAGATAAAACGTGTAAACCAAAATCGACCGACGACAAACAGGCCGGTTCTATGCAGTAATGCGTCATGAATGTGTTTAATGACGACCAGGAGGCCACCCTACAGATTACTTCCGGGGAAACATGCCGGGCGGCTGCCCATGATGTGGAGATGCTCCGAGTCGAATGCGCTGTCACCGCTTCAGGAGGAGCCAACCCTTTTGCTTTGTATGCCCCTTGGATTACTTGAACTATCCATGCAGCGATGGTTCTTGGGGAAGCACGCATTCCCTTGCTTTTTCCATGGAAGGAAAAGAACAGATGGTCAGATTGACGGAAGGCTGCTGTGGCTTCCAGATATTGTCTTAATACATCTCCGACGTCTAGAGGATGAACATTAGAGCTCTCAGGAGATCGAAAAGTGGGGATGACAATTTCCAGATTTTCGTGGAAGACCGATGTTACCTTAGGATTGGATCCCAACATGGGAATTAATACGACCCGATCAGGGAAAAAAGTAAGAAACGGTTCTTTGGATCCTAGAGAACCTATTTCTGAGACCCTTCTGGCCGATGTTATGGCCACAAGGAAGACAGCTTTTGAGAAAGGGTCTTTGATGGATAGGTTATCCGAGTGCATAGTTTCTGAAAGGAAGTCCAAAACCAAGGGAAGGTTCCATTTTGAGAACCTTGGTTTTCTCTGTGGCCTAAGCCTCATGGCACCTTTGAAAAATTGCTTGACAAGGGTGTGTTTGGCCCATGAAAACCCAGTGAAGGCCGAAATGGCCGAAACTTGAACTCTCAGGAAGCTGACTGATAAAGACAGATTCAGACCTGTCTGAAGGAAGCCAAGAACATCCTGAATCCTAGGATTACTAGGGGACCCATCCATGGAGGAGATGAAATCTGTAAACTTTGACCATATTCTCTGGTAGACCTTGTTGGTGCTTGATCTCCTCGCACTTAACAGAGTGGAGATGGCTTGATTTGGACAGCCTAGTGCAATAAGCCTTTCCCTTTCAAAAACCAGACCATCAGATGAAGACGGGATGGACATGGATGAGGTGTTACCCTTTGTAACAGGAGATCTGCCCTGTTCGGAAGCGGGACTGGAGCCCGGAAGCTCAGATAAAGCAGCAACGGGAACCATGGTCTGTTGGGCCAATAAGGGACTATCGCCACCACCTCGACCGCTTCCCACCTGAGCCTTGCCAGGAACCGGAGGATGCCCGGGACTGGAGGAAAAGCGTAGGCACTGTGAAAGTTCCACTGGTCTGTTAGAGCATTGATATGATAATTCTTCCCCTGTAATCAGTCAAACTTCAAGTGTTTCAGAAGCAAGATACTTTATTTCAGTTGCACCGGTACAACTGGATGAGATCTACATGCTAAGAGAAAAAGCAAAAGTCCCATACAGACACGAGGTGTGTGACGACCTTTATAGTGTCAACAGGAAGAATACTATTGGCTAAAAGACCACCGGTGGCTCATGACGCAAACAAGCTTTATTGCCAGTCACAGTGCCTTTTTACAATTCTTAGCAAACAATAGAATTAGGCTAGGTAAAGCCACGTGTCCTTAGAATCCATTTTACATTTCTACAAATAGTCACACAATACACATAAAAAAAACTTTTCCAACAGCATCCACTCCGAACGCTAGGGGACAGCGACCCCTCGTATAGAATTTCTCTAGTTTGAAATTGCATGGAGATGCAAATAGGTCCACTTCCGGCACAACTCCCAGGGATAGGACCCAGCTGAAGACTTCGCTGTGGAGAGACCATTCGTTGTGGTCGAGTGTTGTCCTTGAAAGGAAGTCTGCTTGGAGATTTTGAGATCCGGGGAGATACACAGCTGTTAAATCTGAGAGATGCACTTGTGCCCATGACATGATCGGATCCACTTCCTTCAGTAGGGACAGACTGCGGGTGCCTCCCTGTTTCTTTATGTATGACACAGCTGTCGTGTTGTCTATTCTTAACAGGACTGACGATCCTTTTACTAAGTGAAGAAAGGATTGAAGGGCACAGTAGGCCGCACGGAGTTCCAGGGCATTGGAACTCACACTCCGGGATGGTAATGTCCACTTCCCTTGAGCAAACTCCTTCAAGCACAGAGCACCCCAGCCTCTGTTGCTGGCATCTGATGTAATTGTGATCCAGGAGATCGGGGCTAACGAATGGTAGTTGAGGAGATTTTTCCTTAGTAGCCACCAAAGGAGACTCTCTCGCATGGACGAAGTTATTCGAATGCGTTGATCCTGAGACTTTGGATCCCACTGTTGGAGAAACCCCTTCTGAAAGGGCCGCATCCTCCATTGTGCCCATCTCACCATGGGGACTGTGGACACCATGGTGCCCACTATCTTGAGGCATTGCGAGGCTTTTAGAAAGGGAGAATCCAATGCAAGCCGGATTCTGTCCCGGACTACCGGGATCTTTATCAGGGGTAAGGAGATGGAACATTGAACTGTGTTGAATTGGGCTCCCAGAAAAATCAGAGACTGTGTGGGTTGCAGATGACTCTTTTCCCTGTTTATCAGCCAACCGAACTCGGTCAGGGTGGAAATGATCTGGATCTGGTGTGTCAACAGCTGTTCCTTGTCTTGCGAAAGTAACAGTAAGTCGTCGAGGTAGTGATGAAGTCGAATGCCCTTGGTTCTGATCAGGGCGACGACAGCCAATAGAAGTTTTGAGAACACCCGGGGCGATGTTGTGAGCCCGAACGGGAGACACGTAAATTGGAGGTGGACATTGTCTACTGAGAATCGAAGATATTTTTGGAACTCCGCTGCGACTGGGACATGGAAGTAGGCATCTTTTAGGTCTATGGACATCAGCCAATCGCCTGGTTGAACCGTCTGACGAATAGTAAGCAAGGACTCCATCTTGAATTTTTCCTTTTTGATAAAGGTGTTTAGATGTGTCAGGTCTATTACCGGTCTCCAAGAACCTGTCTTCTTTAGAACCATAAACAGGGGCAAGTACATCCCTTGACCTCTTTCGGAAGATGGAACATGTATAGTGGCGCCCAGAGCTAGGAGAGAGCTTGTGTATGACAGAAGAATTTCCCTTTTTTCTTCTGAGCCGGGTATTGTTGTGGGTACAAACTGTAGCACGGGTGGACTGATAAAGGTCCAGGTATGGCCTGTAGACACTGTTTTGACAGTCCAAATATCTCTTATTGAGGATGCCTAGACATGTCGGAACTGTAGTAACCGAGCGCCTACTCTTTCCGTCTGGGCTGGCTTTGCATCAAAAGGACTTAGGGGCATCACGTCCAGCAGACGAGGGTCCCTTAGGGGGCTTCTGTCCATAGGGCTGGACTCTCCTCCAGTTTTTCCGGAACTCGCGACCAGGTCTGTACCGGCGCGCCTCTCTTGAACGGTCCTGTTCTTGCCTGGGGAAAGATCTCCTCTGACCAAACGGACGGCGATCCTGAGGAAGGAACCCAGACTTACCCCCAGTGGCACGGGTGATGGCGCTGTCCAGCTTGTTCCCAAACAGGGAAGACCCCTGAAAGGGAATTCTACACCACCCCTGTTTTGAAGCGGGATCAGCCGCCCAAGGGCGCAACCACAGAGCAAGTTTAGCTGTGACAGAGGAGAGCATGATCCGTTCCACCAACCAGATAATATCAAGGGAGGCCTCCCCCAGGAAGACGGATGCCATTCTCAGCTCATGAATCGGTGTGCTGCTGAGCACATCTTCGGAGACGTTCGCTAAGGAAGAATCCACTTCATCCGTCCAGGATTCCATCACCTTAGACAAGGTAGCTAGGGCTAGAGCCGGATTACAAGCCATACCCGCTGTGATATATATACGTTTCAGATCTGTGTCTATCTTTCTATCTAGACCATCCGTGAGAAATGAGGCACCCAGCCATAAATAAAAAGCACATTACATGTGTACCGTAATTTTCCTTTCCTGATGGACTCCATGGCAGACGAGTACCCACCCTGTAAGCATGGAGTCGGCTAGTTACGGAACATCAGTACTGGGAGGTGAGCAAAGCTTTATGGGTATGGGGACATCTAGTATTGGAGAGGAGGCGGGATTAACCCACACGTAGGCTGCCATGGAGTCCATCAGGAAAGGAAAATTACGGTAAGTATTTGGCAATAAAATTTCCTTTTTTCTTACGTTAAGGGATATGTTTGGAAGCTGACACTTTCTGAATATATTGGCATGGATAGAGTCTTCTACTGTGTGAAATTTGGGGGAAATTGGTTAACATTTAAGGTCTATTTTGTACGTTAAGCTCCCAAAAAAACAAGCTTAATGTCCCTAATTTGCCTTGTGGAACACCAAATCGCTTGAAATTTCTTAGATATGTTTGGAAGGTCGAGATCTTGGAATGGGCACTTTTTAGCTCATTAAGCTACATTAAGCCAATTTCACATTAAATGTTTTAGGATAGAGCCTTCTACTGTGTGAAGTTTGGTGGAAATTGGTTAATATTTAAGGTCCTTTTTCGTACGTTAAGCTACATTAAGCTCCCAAAAAAACAAGCTTAATGTCCCTAATTTGCCTTCTGAGACACCAAATCAATTGAA
Organism: Rana kukunoris; assembly: GCA_029574335.1. NCBI lineage: Eukaryota > Metazoa > Chordata > Amphibia > Anura > Ranidae > Rana > Rana kukunoris. Next base: position 26,748,453 of record CM056052.1, on the reverse strand, counting down.
ACTTCTTTTTGAATATGTTTGGAAGGTCAAGATCTTGGGGTGTGCAAAGTTTCAGGGCAATTGATTAAGGTTCAGACAGTTTTTTGCTCGTTAAGCTACAATACGTTACATTAAAGCGGATGGTTCACTAGAAAAAAATATTAAAAGCCAGCAGCAACAAATACTGCAGCTGCTGACTTTTAATATTAGGACACTTACCTGTCCTGGAGTCCAGCGGCGTCCGCAGCAGAGGATGAGCAATCGCTCGTCACCCTGCTGCTCCCCCCTCCATCCACGGTGAGGGAACCAGGAAGTGAAGCGCTGCGGCTTCACTGCCCGGTTCCCTACGGCGCATGTGCGAGTCACACTGCGCCCTGCGATTGGCTCCCGCTGTGTGCTGGGAGCTGAGAGTTCCCAGCACACAACGGGGGGGCGACGGGATGTCGCCAAAAAACCCGTCTTTTGCCCGAGACTGCGGGCCGGAAGTGGTTGCAGATACCTGTCTTTAGACAGGTATCTGCACGCCCCTCCCCCCTGAAAGGTGTCAATTGTGACACCGGAGGGGGGGAGGGTTCCGATCAGCGGATCTTCACTTTAGGGTGGAGATCCGCTTTAAGCCAATTTCAGTATATTGTAAAATATAGCTTAATGTAAATAACTTTTGGTGCGATTAACCAAATGAGCTGAAATTTTCAGAATTTAATGGCATGGATAGACTCTTCTACTGTGTGAAATTTGGGGGAAATTGGTTAACATTTAAGGTCTATTTTGTACGTTAAGCTCCCAAAAAAACAAGCTTAATGTCCCTAGTTTGCCTTGTGGAACACCAAATCGCTTGAAATTTCTTTCAAGGCAATTGATTGAGGTTTAGGCACTTTTTAGCTCATTAAGCTACATTAAGCCAATTTCACATTAAATGTTTTAGTATTGTAAAATATAGCTTAATGTGAATAACTTTTGGTGTGATTAACCAAATGAGCTGAAATTTTCAGAATATGTTGGCATGGACGGAGTCTTCTATTGTGTGAAGTTTAGCCACATTAAGCTCCCCAAAAAACAAGCTTAATGTCCCTAATTTGCCTTCTGAGACACCAAATCAATTAAAACTTCTTGGATATGTTTGGAACGTCTAGATCAGGGGTGGCAAACTCAAATTCATCGGGGGCCGCATCAGCAGGATGGTTACCCTCAAAGGGCCAGGTACGCTACGTATACAGTGCATGGGTCAGGATTGCGCTATGTATACAGTGCATGGGTCAGGATTGGGCTACGTATACAGTGCAGGGGTCAGGATTGCGCAACGTATAGTGTGCATGGGTCAGGATTGCGCTAAGTACACAGTGCATAGGTCAGGATTGCGCTAAGTACACAGTGCATGGGTCAGGATTGCGCTAAGTACACATTGCATGGGTCAGGATTGCGCTACGTATACAGCGCAGGGGTCAGGATTGCGCCTAAAAATTCCTCACATCTGTACTCTCTCCTATCTTCCTACCTGGCATAGCTCTGGTACCACCATAACTGTAAAATAACAGCACACACTTTATTAAGACAAGCCACAGGACACAGCCCGCTGGATGGGGGGGGAAAATGCCCAAAAAGCTGCCAGCAATCTCTGCCACTATGCACAGTTAGTGGCATGCAAAAAAGCCAGCATCGCTGGCTGGAGGGACTGGGGAGGCGGGTTGGAGGCGGAGGCAGGGCAGTGGAGGAGGCGGAGACAGGGCCGAGGAGGCAGAGACCAGAGCGGCATTGAAAGCCGACATGGGTGGAGACAGAGTGAAGGTGGAGACAGGGTGGAGGCCAGAGTGGTAGCCTAAGCCAAGATGGGTGGAGACGCGCCGGTGGAGGCTGGGGCGGAGGCTGGGGCGGAGGCGGAGACACAGCGGCACAGTAAGGGGTAAATGTTTATGCCTGTGCTCAGACTGACTGACCGCGCATGCGCTAATTTGCTGCACCGCTCGTAGGACTGAGGGACTGGGATCCCAACCTGCCAAAATTAGGAGGCTGCTGTGCGGGCCACATTACAAGGTCCGGCGGGCCGGATTCGGCCCACGGGCCTTGTGTTTGCCACCCCTGGTCTAGATCTTGGGGTGTGTAAAGTTTCAGGGCAATTAAATGAGGTTCAGGCACTTTTTTGCTCGTTAAGCTACATTAAGCCAATTTCAGTATTGTAAAATATAGCTTAATGTGAATAACTTTTGGTGTGATTAACCAAATGAGCTGAAATTTTCAGAATATGTTGGCATGGATAGAGTCTTCTACTGGCGGAAATTGGTTAACATTTAAGGTCTTTTTCGTACATTAAGCTCCCAAAAAAACAAGCTTAATGTCCCTAGTTTGCCTTGTGGAACACCAAATCGCTTGACATTTCTTAAATATGTTTGGAAGGTCGAGATCTTGGAATGTGCAAAGTTTCAGGGCAATTGATTGAGGTTCAGGCACTTTTTTGCTCGTTAACTACTTGCCGACCGCCCGGCGTCATATTACTGCGGGACGTTGGCACTGCTACGCGGGAGCACGTAGCTCTACGTCTTCTCTTTAGCAGCTTGTAAGGCTTGCGCCGCCGGCGGCACGCGTGCGCGCCCGCGCACGTCCCCGGAGTCCCGCGCGCGTGCCCGGCAGGTACGATCGCCGCCGGGCACCCGCGATTGCTCGTTACAGAGCGGGGAACGGGAGCTGTGTGTGTAAACACACAGCTCTCGTTCCTGTCAGCGGGGGAAACGCTGATTTTCTATTCATTTGATTGAGGTTCAGGCACTTTGTTGCTCGTTAAGCTGCATTAAGTTACATTAAGCCATTTTCAGTATTGTAAAATATATCTTAATGTGAATAACTTTTGGTGTGATTAACCAAATGAGCTGAAATTTTTAGAATATATTGGCATGGGTAGAGTCTTCTACTGTGTGAAGTTTGGGGGAAATTGGTTAACATTTAAGGTCTTTTTCGTACATTAAGCCACATTAATCTCCCCAAAAAACAAGCTTAATGTCCCTAGTTTGCCTTGTGGAACACCAAATCACTTGAAATTTCTTGGATATGTTTGGAACGTCGATTTTCTGGGGTGTGCAAAGTTTCAGGGCAATTGATTGAGGTTTAGGCACTTTTTTGCTCGTTAAGCTACATTAAGCCATTTTCACATTAAATGTTTTAGTATGTCCCGGTGGATTCTATTTATCATCATTGGTCATTTAGGTTAACATTGAATCATTCAGAGATCCTCACTGAACTTCTGGAGAGAGTTTGTTGCACTGAAAGTAAAGGGGCTGAATAATTTTGCACGCCCAATTTTTCAGTTTTTTATTTGGTAACAAAGTTTGAAATATCCAATAAATTTCGTTCCACTTCATGATTATGTCCCACTTGTTTTTGATTGTTCAAAAAAAAATTACAGTTTTATATCTTTATGTTTGAAGCCTGAAATGTGGCAAAAGGTTGCAAAGTTCAAGGGGGCCGAATACATTCGCAATGCACTGTATATTACTATAATAAAGTGATTATAGACAATCTGTGAAGTCCATCAGTGGCGCTTCGTCCATGAGGGCGCACAGCGCTGCCCCCTCTCTCCAGCCAATCCCTCTATGCCCAATGGATAGATTCATGCATTGCATGAATCTATCCATGGCCGCTGCTGCCACCCCCTATTCAGGCGCTGGCCCCTTTTCGGGCGCCGGGCGCCAGAATTACAGCCACGGGAGGCTCTAATAGGCTTCAAAATAGGTGAACTGCGAGCGCCATCCTTGGCGCTCGCAGTGCACTCAGCTGTGTTAGAAAAGCGAATTACTATTTGCTTTCCTAACACAGAACTGACTCTCCGCTCATCAGGCGCTCGGGTCTGTGACCTGTCACCTAATTAGCTGAAACGACAGCTATTGGATGCCTATCAGGAGGAGAAGATGCGAGATGAGGCAGGAGACGCATGAAGGACCCTGCTCGTCGCCATCATCTACTGCCCAACGGAGACAGGGTTAGTGCTGGGCAGATGGCGAGTGGGTGTGGGTCACACTGGCAGCATTTAATGGGCACACTGGTAGCATTTAATGGGCACACTGGCAGCGTTTGATGGCACAGTGGCAGCATTTGATGGGCACAGTGGCAGCATTTGATGGACACAGTGGCAGCATTTGATGTCACCATGGCAGCATTTGATGGGCACAGTGGCTGTATTTGTTGGCACAGTGGCAGAGTTTGATGGCACAGTGGCAGCGTTTGATGGCACAGTGGCAGCATTTGATGTTTTTTTTTTTCAAAATTGTTGTTTGCCTCCCAAAAATGTTGAGCACCAGCCACCACTGGGTGGTGTACACAGTATCTAATACAGTGTGCACAGTTTCTACTACACTGCTGGTGATGTACACAGTACACAATACAGTGCAGCCGTGGTACAGTGTCTACTACTTTTGTGATGGTATACACAGTATCTAATACAGTGTGTACAGTTTCTACTAAACTTCTGGTGGTACAGTCTTGTGACACCACCACCACCACCTAAGGCCCAATTTTTCTGCCCCTGTTTAACAGGGGCGTGTAATTACAATTTGTTATATAATATTTCACAGCAGGCCCATTTCTGCACCCAACAAGAGTAACTGTGAGGGCTTACAGTATTCTGGTACCACCAACACCTAAAGCCCAATTTTCTGCAGAGTATATAGTTTCTGGGGGATCCCCACGTCATTTAAAAAAATAATAATTGGGTGTAGGGTTCCCCTTAATATCCATATCAGACCTAAAGGGCCATTTTTTCAGGTATTTTTGGTATTTTTATCTATATTTCCATGGATCAGACAATACATTACAGCCGTGAGCAGTTTTGAATTAAATGTTTTCCTTTAGAAATGTAATTTTGCTGTGACACTGTTAGGGCTATTTCACATGTGCGGACCGTATGTCCGCTTTTTCATTCATCCGTGTACAGATGAAAAAGGGACATACATTGGTCCCTATGAGATTGCGGCTGTCAGTGGATAAACATCTGCTGACACCAGATCTCACCCGGTTCCGCAATCCTCCGATTCTGCAGACAAAGGTAAACCTTATTTTTCCATCCATCTGTCCGTGTTTCTCCGATCCCCCCATAGAGGAGAGCAGAGAAATGACATGGCGGTCCCTGCACTGTGTGCGGGGACCGCCCTGTAATCCGGGGATCAGCAGAGGTTCACGGGACAGATCATCACTGATCCTCCCCATGTGAAAGAGCCCTTATAAACATGGGAAAGATGCGCTACTTTACAGGCATACTAAGGACACCCCCAGGCATGATATTTAAAGTAATATTTCATTTTTATTGTTTCACTTTAAGCATTATTAAAATCACTTCTCCTGAAAAAACAGTTGTCTTTTAAACTATATTTTGCATTGATACATGTCCCCTGGGGCAGGACCCTGGTCCCCAAACCCTTTTTATGACAATAACTTGCATATGAGGCGGCGTACACACGACCGAGGTTCTCGCTGGAAACCAGCGAGAACCTCGCTGGAAGCTGTATTCCAGCGAGAACCTCGGCCGTGTGTACGCTCCTGGCTTGCCCCGCCCATCGGGAATCCCGTCAAGCGAATAGAGAGCACGCTCTCTTTTTGCTCGACGGCCCGCCTGGATGAATGGCTGGTTGCCATTCCCGACGGGCGGGTCGCCGATTTCGACGGCCGGCAGAGAACCTCGACGGGCGGAACGATGTGTTCTGCCCGTCGAGGTTCTCTGCCATGTGTACGCGGCTTAAGCCTTTAAAATGGGCACTTTTGATTTTTCACGTTCGAGTCCCATAGACTTTAACAGTGTTCGAACACATTTTTTGCCTGTTTGCATTTTCTGCTGTGAACTGAACCGGGGGGGGTTTGGCTAATCCCTAATCAGACTTTCACACCTCCCATGTACTTGTACAATAAACATCTGCCTTGACACATTCTGTGCTGATTGGATGAAGAAGTCAGAATTACCTGTGTGGCTGGGGTATGTTCCTCACTCGTTGCGACTGAGGAAGCCACCAGCTGCGAAACGTCTCCAGCATTACAGAACAACACCAGTTACATGGGACTAACTACTATTGGTTATACCATGACCTGGATTCATGAGAAGCTTCAAAAGTATAGAAACCACACAAATCATCATTGTGTAGATTGGAATGATCATTTATTAGTCATTGACATTAGTCATTAGTTATTTATTAGTCATTATTAGTCATTGACAGTGTGATGTGCCCACGGGAGAGAAGAACTAAGGCCGTTATCATCTGGAAGACCTTGTGACTTGTCCCGTCCTGTTGTGACTTCACACTGGATGAGGAGACAATGAAGGCAGGCATGAGCAATATAATCCAAACACATTACCAGTCAATATGTCATGTAGAAGTGATACTCGAAAAATTAGAATATCGTGCAAAAGTTCATTTATTTCACTAATGCAACTTAAAAGGTGGAACTAATATATGAGATAGACTCATTACATGCAAAGCAAGATAGTTCAATCTGTGATTTGTCATCATTGTGATGATTATGGCTTACAGCTCATGAAAACCCCAAATCCACCATCTGAGAAAATTCGAATATTACATGCAATCAATAAAACAAGGATTATTGTCTCAGGGGGGCGCTATACAAATGTACCCCACACTTTTCAAATATTTATTTATAAAAAAAAATTTAAACCATTTATCATTTTTCTTTCACTTCAAAATCATGTCCCACTTTGTCTATCACATAAAATCCCAATAAAATACATTCATGTTTTTGGTTGTAACATGACAAAATGTGGAAAAATTCAAGGGGCACTGTACATTGTACATTCACATCAGCCTTTGCCCTTAAAGTGGATGTGAACCCAAAAAAAAAACATTTTTTTTTTTGATGTCACAATGTAGAGTATAAGATTTCCTATCATCTGTGCCCAGTCTTGCCACACAGAGTTAATCCAGCGCTGAGTAATCCTCTTTTATGTTCAGTGAAAACGAACAGCCTTCCAGATAAAACCCTGCCTAAATCAAAAAGTCAGTTTTCTCTCTTCTTGCTTTGAGTGAGGCGCCGTACACACGGCCGAGGTTCTCGCTGAAACCAGCGAGAACCTCGCTGGAATACATTCCAGCGAGGACCTCGGCCGTGTGTACGGTCTCGGCGAGCTTCCCGTCGGGAGCCCGTCGACATGAGAGCACGCTTTATCCTCGACGGCCCGCCCGGAAGAATGGCTGGTTGCCATTCCCGACGGGCGGGTCGCCGATTTCGACGGCCGGCAGGGAACCTGACGGGCGGAACGATTTTGCCCGTCGAGATTCCCTGCCGTGTGTACGCGGCCTGAGAGGTTATTTACATAACAGGACATGTTTATCATATGTTATGTTTTGTTTATCATAACATGAGGTGATATAACATCATAACACATCCTAGTAATATACAATGAACTTTGGATCACCTCTTGTTATGATAAACATGTGCACGCTAGATTTGTAAATAACCTGTCACTGAAAGCAATAACAGAGAAACGGACTTAACCTAATTTGGCAGGTTTTTATCTGAAATCCGGTTAATTTGCACTGGACTTTAAAAGAGGATTACTTAGCGTTGGATTAACTCTGTGTGGCAAGACTGGGCACAGATGATAGGAAATCTTATACTCTACATTGTGACATCAAAAAAAAAAAAAATTTTTTTTTGGGTTTACATCCACTTTAAGGTTATAACAAGACAATAAGGGCCAGATTTAGGTATAGTTACGCCGGCGTAACTCTGAATCTGCACCGCTGTATATTTAAGCGTATTCTGAAAGTGAGATTCGCTTAAATATAGTTAAGATACGACCAGCATAAGTCTCCTACGCCAGCGTATCTTAAATGCAACTTTACGCTGGCCGCTAGGGGCGTTCCCACTGATTTACGTTTAGAATATGTAAATCGGCAAAAAACACCTATTCACGAACGTACGCCCCTCCGACGCAGTGAATTTACGCTGTTTACATTAGGCGTTTTCCGGCGTAAAGATAAACCACCAAAAAGATGGCGCATCCTATGTTAAGTATGGACGTCGGGACCGCGTAACATTTTTCAGATTTTACGTTGTTTGCGTAACTCGTCCGTGAATGGGGCTTTACGTCGATTACATTCACGTCGAAAACAAATGCATCTTCGCGTCGTAATTTGGAGCATGCGCACTGGGATACGTCCACGGCGGCGCATGCGCAGTACAAAAAAACCCGTAAAAAATGTTAGGTCACAACACATTACCATAAAACACGCCCGCCTCATTCACATTTGAATTACCCGGGCTTACGCCGGCCCATTTACGCTACGCTGCCGTAACTTAGCTTGGTGAATACAGCATTTGCCAAGCTAATTTACGGCATAAACAAGATACGCTACGCCCACCAAACTTTAAACCGGGCTACGTGAATCTAGCCCTAACTGTTTACGCTGAGAATGAATCTTTACAACCACTTTAAACCGACCTAAAACCTGCATTTTTTTTGGACATCGGGTGCTCTTTCCTTCTTTTCCAAGTCTACATGCGGAAATGATCGTAAGGCCGAATCGGAAAAGGTAGCAGCCCAAGCCCCAAGAGAGTTCACCGTCCACCATCCACCATTGGGCATAACCTACTGGAAAGGGATTTCTTTGTACTCACCCACACAATTTCCCATCCATTACCAGTGACTGATCCAGTCAGTCCAGCGCAGGCTCCAGCACAAACCAGTTACCACTGTAGCTTGTGTCTCTGCTTCTCCCTTAAAGCCCCTCCACCAGTTTGTCTTTGCTCTTCCCAAGACCATAGCAAGGGTGTTATCCATTTACAGTTTGACTCCTACAAACATGTCTTTATTCTACATTATGGAGAACCATTAAGGCAGAGTGACACCTCTATTTACCTTTCTATTGACCATGGTAGTTGGGTGAAAATGGGACATGTAAGGGGAACCTAAAGCGGAACGTCACCCAAAAGGGAAAGTTCCTCTCTTCTCCCCCCCTCACTCCTCCTCTACATTTGGCACTTTTTTTGGCCCTGATTTTGACAGGTATCCATTCCTCCACTTCTGGTGAGATCGCCCAATGATCTGAGAGGAAGTTTGGCCCCCTCCTTCTCCTGCAGCCTTCTGGGACACATCACAGATCACAGAAGACTGTGGGACCAATCAAAAAGCACAATGTGGGTCTCGCATGTGCATTTGGAAGCTGGCTGTGAAGCCGCAAGGCTTCACTGCCGGTTTCCCTTAAGGAAAATGCCGGTGCCTGAACCCGAAGCCAATTGTAGAATCAGGTTGGATGAGGACAGTGCTGGATCCAGGGGCAGGTTTTTTTGGGGAGACTGAAGCTCCTGTTTAAGGTTGCAAGGGTGCCATGAGTGCTCCTTTCAGAGGACTAAACAGCAATGATCCTTACCCTTCCATGACTTCCTTCCAACAACTTGGGTTACTTCCTGCCCTTGAAAGAGGAAGGGATGTATCTGAGTAATGGTTGTCAGTGTGGTAAGTGTGGATTGGCTACATATACCACACACTTACCTCTTCTCTGTCATTCTGAATAAAGAGGACTTACGAACCATGTACACCTTTTCCGGTCATAGTCTTGACGAAAGGTGGCAGAGACGTTCTCTTCCTCTGCCCGGGGTTCTCGGCTCTTGATTAGATAGATTGATAACAGCGCAGCCATTGGCTCCCGCTGCTGTCAATCAAATCCAATGATGCGGGCGCCAGGAGCGGGGCTGAGTCATACATTCGGTGGCTATGAACGCCAAATGAATGACTCAGGAGCGCGCTCGCAAGGTAACCCCCCCCCGGGAGAGCACTTTTCCTAGGAAGTTATCTGATGTGGGGAGGAGCCGCGAGAGCCGCCGAGAAGAGGACCCCAGAAGAGGACCATCGGGGCCACTCTGTGCAAAACGAACTGCACAGTGGAGGTAAGTATGATATGTTTGTTATTTTTTTTTAAACAAAACTTTACAACTACTTTAATCTTCTCCTGCAACCAACTTGTTAAAAAAGTTGTATTATATGATTAAAAGGGTGTCTTTGGAAGCAGGAGGGATGACTTTTGGACTCTGAAATGTGGACATTGGGTCAGTTCTGCACCTCCTACCTTCAGGGTCTGCGCATATATACTGGCAGTCGGAGAGGCAGCACTTCTGTTTGCCTGTACATTGCTTGTCAGTGTTGCATTGATGATGCTCCTTGGGTAGATTCCGCAAAGAGCAGGGCATGATGCCTATTGGAAACCAGGGACACGTTCCTGGCTTTGTCTCTGCATGGAGAAAGAGAATCCATATTAACAGAACATCAAACAATGTCAGCAGACACAGAAACGATAACAGCAATGTGTAGGGTCATCTTATCAGTTTTCTTAGGTCTCTTTCACACTACCGGTCCTGTCCATTTTGCAGGAGGACCCAATATGACCCTCCATTCTCCTCTATGGAGTGGCTGGTGTAAGTGGACATGTGTCTGTTTACACCCACCGACATCTAATCTGCTAAAAATGAAGGGATGGGCATCTGTTACCCTCCATTTGGGTGGATCAGATGGCAGTCGGGGGTCCGTTTACATCCAACTGCCCATAGAGGTGGGCAGGCTGTGTCCGTGTCTACTCTGCATAAGCGAAGCGGCAGGGTCGCTGATAAGGGGGGACCACCAGTCTTCCTGTAGGGGGCCCGGGCACACAGGGGGGCCCAAACAGCAGAAGGAATGGGTGTGGTCGGGCAGAGGTGCAGAAAGATGCCCTGTGCAGCTCTCTGCAGCTGCTGAAAGTTGGTTTCTCTCCCTGCAGGGAGAGACACAGACACAGGGCATTGTTCCTGTAATTGCTTCCCCTGCACCGATCCCCCTTCTTGTTCTTCCTACTTCTGATCCCCCCCCATGTGCACCCCCCTTGTTACTGTGCTGCAACGCCCCTTCCATGGAACTGTTGGCTTCCTTGTCCTGTTAAAAAATTTATTAAACTTTTTTTTTATTAAATTAAACATTTTTAAAATAATAATTAAAAAACAATGATTAAAAAAAGGGTTGATTCACACAGGTTCTCTATTCTGTTTGTTTCCACTAATAATTATTTTTGTGTATTTTTAGTGAAAATCTTGTTTTGATATATTGGTGGGGGCCCCGCCATGTAGGCTGTATGGGGCCCTATGGATTTCTAGCAGTAGCCCTGCGGAGCGGACACGGACCAGCTTTCCATCTGCTCAGCAGAGGATCAGCAGACAGATCCCCCCACTGAGCAAGTGGACTCCTGATGGAGTACACCCCGTGTGAAAGGGGCCTTAACCTCAAAAGTGTGACCAGATGTCCCAAATGTATGCTATCACCCCATGTGTTCAAGGTGTATAAACAATGTTACTTTGTATTTCCCTATCTCCCGTCTGATCAATGTTTATAAACAATGTTGATGGTGATGATTGGATTATTGGCTCCTAGGGGCAATACTGACAGTTCCACCCTCACATTTGGATGAGATTTGGTCTATACCGGGCCACTTAATATCTGATCACAGTCATCCACTTACCGGTGGGTTCCCAGCAACTAATAGAACAGCCTGTTTTACAGCACTTCATTGTCCCGAGACATTCCGAGTCTGTGTCACAGCTCTTGGGGATGGGGGGCTTACATGGTGCAAAGGTCATAACCACGGGACAAGTGCCCGGTTTCTCCACTGCAAGAAAAAAACACATTTATCATTATTATTATTAATATTATTATTACAGGTACTCATATAGTGTTTTCAATTTACATATTGCTTTACAGACATATAGTAAAAAATATAATTTTTTTTCAAAATTGTCGCTCTATTTTTGTTTATAGCACAACAAATAAAAACCGCAGAGGTGATCAAATACCACCAAAAGAAAGCTCTATTTGTGGGAAAAAAAGGACACCAATTTTGTTTGGGAGTCACATTGCATGACCGCGCAATTGTCAGTTGAAGCGACGCAGTGCCGAATCGCAAAAAGTGCTCTGGTCTTTGACCAGCAATATGGTCCGGGCGTTAAGTGGTTAAAGGAAATCTGTGAAGGCTGCCAAGGATATACAAATAATAAAGAATAAACCGCGCTAAATTCTACATACAACAAAGTAAAAAATGAATCATGAAAATAAATAATGAAACACAAAAAAAAAACAAAAAAATAAAATAAAACACTAAAGAACTACAAAAACACACTAAAAACCAACAATCGCTGTAAAAAGTCCCCGGTAAAAAAAGTGCTTGTGCTATTGGAACAGTGTTGAAGGTCTCATACACAGTGCTGTGTGATTCCCCCCACACTCAACAACTCTGATTAGCCGCGACCCCCCACAACATCTCCCCCCCCCCCCTGCTCAACAACTTTGATCTTCGATCAGCCCGACCCCCCTCAACATCTCCCCCCCCCCCGCTCAACAACTTTGATCCCCCCCCCCTCAACAAGAATGTCCCACAGTTGCTTTTTTAAATGTTGGGAGTTATGTAGTAGTGTGTGACTGTGGGGGGGCATTAGAGTGTAAGCTCCTCTGTTGCAGAGACTGATGGCACTGGCTCAGCGTTCTCTGTACAGCACTACGGTATAGGTCAACTATATAGGTAACAATAGCGTTTTAGTGCAATATAGTATATGTCACAGCTATATAAATTTGTAATAATAGTGTGTGTGTGTGGGGGCTGGGGGGGACATTAGAGTGTAAGATCCCCTGGTGCAGAGACTGACGGAACTGGCTCAGTGTTCTCTGTACAGTACTGTGGTATATGTCAGAGGCTGTATATATTGTAAATGTATAATAGCAATAATGGTGTGTGGCTTTGGGGGGACATTAGAGTGTAAGCTCCTCTGGTACAGAGACTGATGTGACTGGCTCAGTGATCTCTGTACAACACTATAGTATATGTCAGAGCTATATAAATGTGTCATAATAGTGTCTAAATGTGGGGGGGGGGATTAGAATGTAAGCCCCCCTGGTGCAGAGACTGTCAGGACTGTTCTCTGTACAGCACTACAGTATATGTCAGAGCTATACGGTATACTCTACATGTATAATAGTATTAATGGCATGTGGCTTTGGGGGGACATTAGAGTGTAAGCTCCTCTGGTAGAGAGTTTGGTGCAGAGACTATCCCAGTTCTCTCTGTATACACAGCACTGTGGAATATGTCAGAGCTATAGATATTCATAGTAGTTTTAACCAGGGCCATCTTAATAGCATCATGGGCCCCCTGGGCAAAGTAATGCTATGGGGCCCCTACAAGGTTGTCCCAATCTACGCACCTACTCTCAAGAATGGAAGTACAATATTTCTACTTTACAGTGTGTCATTTGCCACCATCCCCTGTCACCAGATTCAGCGTGTCACTTGCCACCAAATTCAGTGTGTCACTTGCCACCATCCCCTGTCAACAAATTCAGTGTGTCAATTGCCACCCATCCCCTACCACCATATTCAGCGTGCCACTTGCCACCAAATTTAGCATGTCACTTGCCACCAAATTTAGCATGTCACTTGCCACCAGATTCAGCGTGTCACTTGCCACCATCACCTGCCAGCAGATTCAGCGTGTTACTTGCCACTGTCACCAGATTCAGCGTGTCTGGAAGGGGGAGAAGGAAGACGGGAGAGAAGAAAGGGGGAGAAGGAGGGGGAGAAGGATGAGGAGGGAGAAGGATAGGGGGGGAAGGGGGAGAGAAGGAGGGGGGAAGGGGGAGAAAAGGAAAGCTGGGGAAAAAAAGAGGAGAGAGGATGAGGGAGGCGAGAGGAGAGGGGGGGGAGGGGGAGAAGAAAGGGGGAGAGAAGTAAGGGGGGGGGATAGAAGGGGAGAAGGAATGGTCAAGGAAAGGGGGGAGAGGTGGGGGAGAGAAGGAAGGGGAGGGGGAGAAGAAGAAAAGGGGGGGGAGGAAGGGGGAGAAGGGGGAGAGGGGGGGGAGAGAAGGAGGGGGGGAGAAAAGGGGGAAGGGGGAGGTGGGGGAGAGCAGGAAGAGGGGAGAAGGAAGGGGAGGGGGAGAAGGAAGAGGGGAGAAGAAAGGGGAAAGAAGGAAGGGGGAGAAGGAAGACACGCTGAATCTGGTGACAGTGGCAAGTAACACGCTGAATCTGCTGGCAGGTGATGGTGGCAAGTGACACACTGAATCTGGTGGCAAGTGACATGCTAAATTTGGTGGCAAGTGACACGCTGAATATGGTGGCAGGAGATGGGTGGCAATGGGTCTGGTCACAGTGCTCACTTACTTGAATGGTCCCCGGGGGTCAGTGACTTCTCTCATTCTTGTGGTTTTTGGCTCCTTATTCTTCCCGCCCCCTTATCCACTTCACAGACGTATCGGCACACATGCAGGGAGAGAGGGGCGGGAGAAGGGATGTGGAGGGTACAGGACGGAGCAGCGTGGGGAAATAAGACAAGCTCTGGAAATAAAGATTTGGGAAAATGAAAAATTGCCATGGACAGACCACCATGCAATTATATTCAGTATTACCACCATCCCCCCTACAACAAAAACATCAAATCCAGTGACAACACACTGGACTAGATGTCAGAAGAAGCTCCACTCGGAACTCTTCAAAACGACTTTAAGGAAAAAGATAGAAACAACTCAGCCGCATCAAACGGTCGTTGAAACATTGGAAGCCATAAACTCGGCTATGCTACAGTCAGCCGACTTGGTAGCGCCAAAACGAAGAACCCGCATGGAAAAACAACCGCAGCTGGTTTAATAACCAGCTGTCGTTACTGAAGCAAGAACGCAGAAGGGCAGAATCTGCCTGGAAAAGATGTTCTTCAGAGCTAAACCTATCCATCTACAAGGCGACTACAAGAAAATACCACAAAGGAATTTTCCAAGCCAAGAAAAATTATTTTTCGGAGGCTATCAGGTGCCCTAAACCGCCCCGCGAACTCTTCAAGATGGTCACCCAGACCATGAAGCCAGGATGCATTGAAGCCCCAGTTCAGACACACAAGAATTTTGCAATGAACTATCGGATTACTTCATTAATAAACGAGGTAATCGCGAAAGCATTCAGCAAAACAATTCTCCCCCAGCCCCCCCCGCAGCCTCTCACACAGCACCCATAGAAATTCTCCGATATCAGGTAAGTTCACCCTGGAAACCCATCTCCATCGAGACCACCAAGAATGTCATTTGTACTCTGCGCAATGGCACAGCGCCAAATGACATTATCCCCACAAAACTGCTGAAGGAATGCGCCTACATCCTGGCTCCTCCCATCACGCAGCTTATCAACCAGTCTTTCTTGGAGGGCATAGTGCCCTCACAGTTGAAAGAAGGTATAATCCAACCCATCCTGAAGAAACCCTCCCTGGACCCCAAGGACCCACTCCACCGCCGTCCCATAACAAGCCTCAACGTACTCTCTAAGATAATGGAGAAAGTAGTGGTACAACAGCTGCAACTGCATCTAGATACCTACAAGCTACTTGACCCATTGCAATCAGGCTTCCGTCCCGGACATGGGACGGAAACAGCATTGCTGAAAGTATGGGACGATGTTCTCAAGGCCGCAGACGAAGGAGAATCTTGTCTCCTGGTTCTGTTGGACCTAAGTGCAGCTTTCGGACACTGTAGACCACAAACTGTTACTGACTCGGCTTGCTGAAGTAGCCAGAGTCGCAGAAAGCGATTTATCTTGGTTCTCCTTTTTTTGGAAAACCGATCGCAAACAGTGAAGTTAGGACCTTTACGTCGGAAAAAGCACAGTAACATGCGGAGTCCCTCAAGGATCGCCTCTGTCACCAGTGCTGTTTAACTATATCTTCGTCCTCTTTTTGAGATTATCAGCAGCCAAAACTGCTCTACCACTCATATGCAGATGATACGCAACTGTATTTCCGTATCTGCAACAGACAGGATCACCACCTCAATCTAGAGACATGTCTCTCTTTGATAGAGGACTGGATGACAAAGAGTTACCTTAAACTCAATGGAGCAAAAACAGAACTTCTTCTGTTTCACGCCAAGCGCAGGAATCAACTTTCAACAGCGTGGACCCCCCCGCCTATTTTGGGCAGAATCATCACCCCTAGCGCCAAAGTCAAAAGCCTAGGGGTCATTTTTGACTCCTTTATGACAATGGACGCTCAAATAGGGTCAGTAGTCAGCGGATCTCACCATCTACTGCGCCTACTACGCAGACTCACTCCGTTCATCCCTAAAGAAGATTTAGCGGTCGTGGTGGGAGCAATTGTAAACTCCAGGCTGGATTATGCAAATGCCCTTTACCTCGGCCTCCCCAAGTACCAAATCGCTCGTCTGCAAGTCGTTCAGAATACGGCCGCCAGACTTGTGACTGGGAAAAAACCGTGGGAATCCATCTCACCTTCTCTGAGAGCCCTTCATTGGCTGCCAGTTAAAGACAGAATTGCTTTTAAAGCTCTCTGTCTTACGCATAGATGTGTCTATGGGAATGCCCCCTTTATTTATGCGAAATAATAAAAGCGCATAATCCCAATCGCGTTTTGCGATCCACGAATCAGAACCTGCTCCAGGTTCCGAAAGCCAACTTCAAGGTCCCAGACTATGGAACGCTTTACCAACCACCATTCGCTTGGAGGAGAACCACCTAGCATTTAGGAAAAAGGTCAAGACTTTTCTCTTTTGATATCAAAGGAGACAGGAACAACAAGCGCCCAGAGGCGATTCAGTTCGCATGTGCCGCGCTATACAAGTTTTCATTCATTCATTCATTCATTCATCCCTTCCAGGACAGCCACACCTCCTGAGCAGCGTGTCACTCACTGCACATTGAGCAGTGAGGATGAAGTGGGCGGCTCAGCAGCCATGAAAGGAGGGGGAGGAGAGGAGAAGCAAACCCGGGTGTGCTACGGATGTTCCGCGAGCGACGGAACGTGTTTCTGAACTATCTGGTGCTGTGGAGAGCCTTAGTTAACTGGTATCTTTGGCGGTGATGTGGAGCTGTAAACTGCCGAAGATACCAGTTAGCTTAGGCTCTCCACAGCACCAGAAACACCTTCCTCCGCTCTCAGAACATCCGCAGGACACACAGGAATCCTTCCATAGAGCGGCCGACTACTCTCATTCAGCGCACCTCGAGCGCATCAACTGACACTTCCCCCTGGCTAGTTGTATTTGTCCATCTCTGATGGGGCCCCAGGCGAGTGTGGGGCCCCCGGGCTGTGCCCAGGGGTACCCGCTCAGTAAGACGGCCCTGGTTTTAACACAGTATTACGAATACGTATCTGCAGTCACCACTTGGAGCTGTAGCACCCCCAGGAGGATAGATAGTACAGTGACTGATATGACGGGCTCAGTGATCTCTGTACAGCACTGCGGTATATGTCAGAGCTATATAAATGTATAATAATAGTGTGTGACTGTGAAGAGATATTAGAGTGTAAGCTCCTCTGGTGCAGAGACTGATGTGATTGGCTCAGTGTTTTTTGTACAGCACTGTGATATGTGTCAGAGCTAAATAAATGTATAATAATAGACAGTGACAGTGTGAAGCACATTAGAGTGTATCTCCTCTGGTACAGAGACTGATGTGAATGGCTCAGTGATCTCCTTGCAGCACTGTGGTATATGTCGAGCTACATAAATGTATAATAATAGACGGTGACAGTGTGAAGGACATTAGAGTGTAAGCTCCTCTGGTACAGAGACTGATGTGAATGGCTCAGTGATCTCCTTGCAGCACTGTGGTATATGTCGAGCTACATAAATGTATAATAATAGACGGTGACAGTGTGAAGGACATTAGAGTGTAAGCTCCTCTGGTGCAGAGACTGTCCATGTTCTGTCTGTACACAGCACTGTGGAATATATGTGTAGTAGCCTTATCATAGCCTTATCATAGAATCACATACCTGCAGCCACCACTTGGAGCAGTAGCATCCCCAGGAGGATCGATTGTGTCAGTCCCAACAAACTCATGTCTGCAGTCTGGATGGAATAAATCCGTAATCTGTGGATGGTTTTTATATCTGTATTCTAGAAGGAAGAGATGTCGGGCTGTTCCAGAAACCTGTCATTATCTTTTATTGTTTTCCCAATTTCACATTAATCTATCACTTTGGTACCATCAGATCCATCTTGCGAAAGCCTAATCACTTATGTGTAAATGCCTGGAGGTGCTGCAATAAAGCCTGTATTCTACTGTACACCTCTAATATACAGAACACATGAGGAACTGGATAGGTGTGCCCCATGACAGTCCTAATACTTATAGCTAATGTCTGTTTGCGTCAAAAAAGGGTCAATATTTGCATATGTTGAAACACATTTTTTTTTTTTTTAAAGCCTATGGCGTGTGAAACACACCCAAAAAACTCCACCCGGCGCAGAAAAAATGTGCACACACATAAAGAGTGTTCACAAAAACGTGCAGACGGGTGCAACGTCAAGTGGTCCTCCTGTGCAGAAGGGACCCAAACCCTGATCCCCCGGGGCGTTAGGCTCCAGACGGGGACTGAGGTCCGAGCAGCCGAAGCTGACTCGGACCCAACTTCCCTGGAGGGACTGCCGAAACAGAACCCTCCAAGTACTAGGTGGGACTCCCCCGAAGGGAGACCCCATGAGAGCAGGCGAACTAAGCCAGAAGGCCATGTCCACCCACTCCCAAGACGTTCAGGGCTGGCCCGAGGACCGGCACCCCACTAATCACACTGTGCACAAACAAAAAAAGACAAAAACGTGACAAACATAGGCAATAAATTAAATAAAGTGGGGGAAAGAGATAGTGGAGAGGAGAGTGAAAGAAGTGGTCATTGTGTTCAACAATGACCAGGCCCTCCGGCCAGGAATAAAAAATTCCTCCGGTCCTGGCCAAAAGGCCCGGCCCAGGAGGCAGGTGCTAAAAAAGCGTGTAGCTGGTGCAGTGACCGTGGTGTCTTTAAATCAAAGTGACCCTCACTCACAATGATTCTCAGACACCCCTGGACTGCCACTCCAGGGGCACATGCTTTTTTTTTTGAAAAGCCTGTGGCGTGCAAAACACAACCGAAAAACTTCACCCGGTGCAGGAAAAAATGTGCACACACATAAAGAGTGAAACACAAAAAACTGCGACGGGTGCCATCGTCAATGGTCCTCCGAAGAGGACCCAGCTCTGATCCCCCGGGGCGTTAGGCTCCTGGCAGGGAAAAGAGTATAGGAGTCCAAGCAGCCGAAACCACTAGGACCCCACTAAGGCCCATGCAGCCGAAACCACATGGCCTAACATCCTCGGAGGGACTGCCGAAACAGAACCCTCCTCAGTGAGGCTTCCCCGAAGGGAGACCCCATGAGAGCAGGTGAACTAAGCCAGAAGGCCATGTCCATCTACTCCCAAGACTTTCAGAGTCAGGCCCGAGGACCAGCACCCTACTCGCCACACATAAAGTGCTCAGCACCAAACAGAAAAAGTGACAAACTAGACAAACAGGGGGTAAAATAAAAAAGAAAGTGGGGGAAAAGGAAGGTGGGAATGGTGAGTGGAAAGTGGCCACTCCAGGGGCACATGCACCATAGGCTTTTCCGTTCCGAATCCAACCCCTCGACCGGCCAGTGTAGCCCTCCACCCCTGCCAGATAGAGAGCCCTTCAAGGTTTTCTTGGGGAGAGCTGCCCCCATCTAGCAGCCTCCACCAATACTAACCCTTCCAGACTCCCTGTCAACCCAGCGGGATTTGCAAGGCCCTACCCCGTCATACCACAGGGCAGTTCCAGCTCCTCCCACCAGATCTCTGACAGGAATAGCACTTACACCAGCCTGCCAGAAGGCCAGACTAGAACCCGGCAAAAAGACCAGACCAGGCACAGCCACCCATCCTCACCAGAAGCACCCTTCCAGGTGGCTCAGACGCAACCATTGGCCGGCCCCCAGTATCTGTCGGGCAGCACGGCGTAGTCCCTGCTGAAACCACCCTTCCAGGTGCAATGACGTTATTGGATTGCATCCACCCTCCCAATGGAGGTGCTTCAGCACTCCTCTAACAACTGATGAGAACGGATACCACACCTGATCTTAGCCAAACGGCCGAGCAGTGGCAGGGAAGACACCACGATCAGCCCAGCCAGAGTGCAATGGCCGAGCCTCGCCCTGGGAGAACCACCTTCATGAACATATGTTGGAACACATGTTTAAGCAAGTCCTACGTGGGATTTTTATTTGAAAGTTTTACAAGAGAAGAACAGCAACACCTTATTGTCAACTGAAGCACCTTAGGGCGACAATAAAATGAATGGTTGCTTCGTGATACAGTGCCTTGAAAAGTATTCATACCACTCAAATTTTCCACATTTTGTCAGGTTACAACCAAACACATTTTTTTCTATTGGGATTTTCTGTGATTTACCAACACAAAGCGGCACATAATTGTGATGAAGTGGAAGGAAAATTATAAATGTTTTTCAATTTTTTTTTTTTTTTTTTACAAATGTAGCACTACTGGTTTGTTTTGGGCGGCATGCTTCCTCCATTTCCTCGCCGTCCAGGGCATCAGGTGAGAGTTGAGAAAAAATTCAATGTCCACACTTCTTTTTCTTTGCTTTATTTGCCAAACGTGGTAAAATAATAAAATAAGTAGTAGAAGTGGTGGAAAGGGTAACAGGTAATAGGTTCAGGTGTATAACTTCTGTTCGGAAACACTCCTGCTTCCAGCAACACAGCTTTCGTCACCACTCTAGCCAGAGTGGGTATTGTGCACCTGCATAGGCCTCTCTCACTAACCTATCAGCCATGGTGTCACACGGAAATTTGGTAAAGTCTCTGCCACAGGCCTTCCCAAAGATGGAGGTATATTTGATCCAAAATCCTCTAAGCACATGATCAAGCACCCGGATCTCACCTGAATAACTTCTTGTGAACTTAGGACTCACAGGCGACCTTTATTCAGCCCTTTCAGTAATGGTGCGTCCTTCGATGAAGTTCAAGGCCTCTCCTGAGATACCAGCCTTGTGCTCAGTGCTCTCCAAGACAGATACCACCCCCCTACAATACAGTTCTTCGTCCACCACCCCCCTACCCTACAATACAGTGGCTTCCTCCCTCCAGGACGGACAGCACAGAACCCCCTATACTAACAACCCCCCACAATACAGGCCACTCTGTAAACATAGACCCAGTCTGACTATCGGGTCTAATTAGTAGATCACAACCCCGGACCAACGTGGTCCCGGAGCCAGGAACACTTGAACACGCACCCCCAGCCATGAGGGCCACACACCGGGGGTGGTGGGACAACAGAACCGGTGGGTCCCGGGTGGTGGGTAGGAAACCCCCCCCCGCCGAACAGAGCAGAGCACGTCGGAGGAGGAGGGGGGAGGCAGCCCCAGCTGACGACCCCGGACTAATGACGTCTGTCCCCTAAGTACTCCTCCCCAGCATGCACAGCGGGACGATCAACTCCCTCTGTTTGGCTGCCGAAGGGGAACACCTTGACCTGACTGCTGCCACCCTTGGCCTGGTATGATAACAGCACCCCAGACAACAATAGTGGTCACCAGGGCCGCCATCAGGGGGGTACAGGCAGTACACCTGTAAGGGGCCCGGAGGGCCCCAGGTGGCAATCCCCCTCTTTTTAATTGATTTTTTATAAAAAAAAATATTTCTTTTATATGTTTTTCTTTTATTTTTTATTAAAGGGACAATTTTTTTTCTTTTAATTTTTATTAGAGGTCCGGAGGCCCCCAGGGCCCCGGATGGCAACCCCCCTTTTTTTTATTTATTTTTTATAAAAAAATATATTTAATATATTTTTATTTTATTTTTTTTATTAAAGGGCCAATTTTTTTTATTCTTTTAGGGGTCTTGAGGTCATTTATAAAAATGTTTTTTTTTTTTATATTATTCAATTTTTTTTTTTTTTTTTTTTAATATATAGATATATTTTTATTAACCACTTAAGGACCGCCTACTTACGTCAGCAGAATGGCACGGCTGGTCACATCAACGTATATATACGTTGGTTTCTAGTACCCAGCCGTGGGTCACGGGCGCGCCACTGCGGCGCGCACCCGTGACCCGGTCTGAAACTCCGGGAACGGGGCCGCGGGACTCGCAGACCCGATCGCCGCTGGAGTGCGGCGATCGGTCCCCGGAGCTGAAGAACGGGGAGAGCCGTGTGTAAACACGGCTTCCCCGTGCTTCACTGTGGCCGCAGCATCGATCACGTCATCCCTGTTATAGGGGGACGTGATCGATGACGTCACACCTACAGCCACACCCCCCTACAGTTGTAAACACACACAGGGAACACTCAAATCCTACAGCGCCCCCTTGTGGTTAACTCCCAAACTGCAACTGTCATTTTCACAGTAAACAATGCAATTTAAATGCATTTTTTGCTGTGAAAATTGTCCCAACAATGTGTCAAAATTGTCCGAAGTGTCCGCCATAATGTCGCAGTCACGAAAAAAATCGCTGATCGCCGCTATTAGTAGTAAAAAAAATTTTTTTTTATAAAAATGCAATAAAACTATCCCTTATTTTGTAAACGCTATAAATTTTGCAAAAACCAACCGATAAACGCTTATTGCGATTTTTTTTTTTACCAAAAATAGGTAGAAGAATACGTATCGGCCTAAACTTAGGAAAATTTTTTTTTTATATATATATATTTTGGGGGATATTTATTATAGCAAAAAGTAAAAAATATTGCATTTTTTTCAAAATTGTCGCTCTGTTTTTGTTTATAGCGCAAAAACTAAAAACCACAGAGGTGATCAAATACCACCAAAAGAAAGCTCTATTTGTGGGGAAAAAAGGATGCCAATTTTGTTTGGGAGCCACGTCGCACGACCGCGCAATTGTCAGTTAAATCAACGCAGTGCCGAATCGCAAAAAGGGGCACGGTCCTTTAGCAGCATTTTGGTCCGGGTCTTAAGTGGTTAAAGGGCTCAGAGGTCCCCAGGGCCCCATGTTATTTTTGTTTATATATATATATATTTTTTTATTAAAGGGCCCAGAGGTCCCCAGGGCCCTGGAAGGCAACCCCCCCCTTGTTTTTTTTTTTATAAATGTTTATTTCTCTTTTTTTTTTTTCAAAATTCTTTATTTATACAATACAACGGGTAGTCCCACATGGGTCACAACAAAAGTACAACATACAGTGATAAGCTCAAACCTGTGAGCAAGGTACATGGCAGTTATACAATTATACTCAATCGAGTCGCACAGTCAGGACCCGCGGGGACGCCCATATTTTCCTGTTTCCTGAGGCCGCGTACACACGAGGGCATATGTCCGCTGAAAACGGTCCGATGGACCGTTTCAGCAGACATCTCCGCTCGTGTGTATGGGCTAGCGGACAGATTTCTCCACCCGACAGATTTCAAAGCAAGCTTTGAAATCTATCCGGTGGGAATCTGTCCGCCCGACATGTCTGCTGGTTAGTACACTTACCAGCAGACATGTCGTCCCCCACCGCCGCCGCGCCGCTGCCGAATGGATTCGGCGCATGCGCGGAAGTGTTTTACTTCCTGGTGCGGTGACGTGGCAGTGACGTGGCGGCGTCAACGTCACCGCCGCGTCACCGCCACGTCACCGCGCCGTCCGGCGGCGGGGAATTTGATCCGATGGTGTGTACACGCCATCGGATCAAACTCCCGATCGGACATATCCGATGGAAATGGTCCGCAGACCGTTTTCATCGGATATGTCCGATCGTGTGTACGCGGCCTAAGAGATAGCAAGCAGAAGGAAGTAGAAAGGGAACCAGTGGACAGCAACAGTTCCCGAGGGAAAGTTCGGAAGTAGGAGTAGAGAAGGAGGGGGGTGACATCCTGTGGGGATAGTCCTCCTAGGAGGTTAAAAGTAGGGGGAGAGGAAGGAAATGGAAGAGTATCGGGAAGGGTAGGGGGGGGGAGGACTCGCGAGCATGGACACCCATATCTGGTCCCACATGTCCTGCGGGCCAATCTGTAATGGGTCTGAATCGTCACATCTGTTTTATCTAAGTTGAGTTGACGGTCAGCTTTAATGAGGTCTAGGGCGGGTCTCTGAGGGACTGTCCCTCTTCTGAGTATTTGTGCGCGTTCCACAGCTGCCACATATTTTTGTAAGCTTCCTGTCTGTCTTGGTTTGTAAGAGTCAGGTCTTCCAGTCTCCCAACATCATCCACCTTCCGTAGCCACATTGCCACGGTCGGGGGATCGGGGGATTTCCAACACAGCGGAATGCATGCTTTGGCAGCGTCAAAGAGGTGACGAAGGATTGACTTTTTGTACACACGGGTTGGGATGTCGTTAGCGTGTAGTAGGTAGAAGGCTGGGTCTTCAGGTAGTTGTCGTTCTGTATACTTCTGGGAGATCTTCTTGACCTCCGACCAGGAGGGTTTTAGTTTTGGACAGGACCAAAAGATATGGAGTAATGTCCCTGTCTCTTTTTGGCAGCGCCAGCATAATTCTGACGTCGTCCGCAATATCTTACTGAGGAGAGCTGGCGTGCGATACCAGCGCGTCATGATTTTATAATTAGTTTCCTGAACTTTTGTGCAGATGGAGGATTTGTGTGCGAAGGTCAGTATGTGTTGTTTTTGTCCTGTTGAGAATGAGCATCGTAGTTCTTGTTCCCAATTAACTATGCATGGAATTTGGTAGTCGTCTGGTGGTGTCATAAGTGTGTTATACAGGATGGATAGGGCATGTGGTAGAGCTTCTGTGCCCGAGCACAATTCTTCTAAGGGCGTCAGAGTTTGCGCTCCCATCGCGGGGGGTGACAAGGTACAAAGAAAATGATGAAGCTGGTTTGCTGTCAGAAAGTCCAAACCGTAGTTTCCGCTTGGGTCAGTCGGTTCTGCTAAAGTCTTCCAGCGGCCGGCCACGCTAAAGTGGGAAGCGAAATGTACCTGAGTCTCTCAGTGCTTGGAACCTCCCGTCTTGTAGCCGTGGTTTGAATTGTGGGTTGCCCAGTACCGGATGCAAGGGCGAGACACCCTGCGTCGGTCTTGGTCGGGGGAGTAGCTTAGCACACACTTTAATCGTAGTGCCTATCAGTGGGTGGTCACGTATTGGTTTGGGTAGTGCCGCGAGGCACCACGGGGCTGTTTGCAATGGAATCTCGCTCTGGGCTTGTTCTAAATGGGGCCATAGTTTTGTATCTTTGTGTCGGCACCAGTCAGCGAGGCGGTTTAGGTGTGCAGCGTGGTAGTACCCCTGTATATCAGGCATGGCCATCCCACCGTATATTTTGGGCATGGCCAGCACTGATCTGCGTATCCGGGGGTGTTTCCCGGCCCACAGGAAGGACTTGAATATGTTTTGGGCTTGTTTAAAAAAGTCTGCTGGTACGTGTATGGGGAGGGCTTGCAGGAGGTATGTAAACTTCGGCAGTATAGACATTTTTAATATGTTGCACCTCCCGAACCAGGAATAGAGACCTGTGGTCCATTGGTCTAGTAGTTTCTGAACTGCTTTTAGAAGTGGCGGGAAGTTCAGCCGAAAAGTCTGGGCAAGGGTCGGGGGGACGTGTGTGCCGAGGTAATGTAGGGCCGTGTCGGTCCACTGTAGCCTAGTGCTGTCGCGTAGTTGTTTTAAGCACGGATCCGAGATCCCCACCCCCATCGCTACTGATATTCTCATGTTAATCTTCAGGTTGGAGATCCGTCCATATGTCTCGAATTCTCGTAGGAGATTGGGAAGTGATGTCATTGGGTCCACTAAAGAGAAGAGCAGGTCATCCGCGTAAGCGGATACCTTGTATTCTCCTCTCCCTATCTTAACTCCGGAGATGTCCGGGTTTTTCCTAACTTGGCGTAGGAAGGGTTCAAGCGTGAGCACGAATAGTAAGGGTGACAGGGGGCATCTGGAATGGCCCGGACAACACCCCATTGGTCCTGATCCTTGCAGATGGGGCGGTATATGTTGCCCTTATCCAGTTGAGCATTTTACTGCCCAGCCCTATATGTGACAACGTTTGGAACATGAACTGCCAATTGACGCAGTCGAACGCTTTTTCGGCGTCGGTGCTTACAAAGACGCAAGGCGTCTTTGCGGTGTTCACTTTGTGGACCAGGTTCAGGACCTTGGCGGTGTTGTCCCTAGCTTCTCGGGTGGGGACAAAACCCACCTGGTCAAGGTGGATCAGGTTCGGGAGGTGGTTTTGGATCCTGCTCGCTAGGATTTTGGTAAGAAGCTTAAGATCTACATTTAGCAACGAGATAGGGCGGTAACTACCGCATTGGCTTGGGTCTTTCCCCTCTTTAGGGATGACCGCTATTTGGGCTTGCAGTGTGGAGACATGAAGCTTCTCGCCAGTTCCGAGCGTGTTAAACAATGAGACCATCTGCGGACCCAAGGTTTGGAGGAACGTCTTGTAATAAGTCACAGTCAGTCCATCCGGCCCCGGTGCCTTGCCCGGTTTAGTAGCGCTCAGGGCTGACTGTAACTCACTCAGAGTAATAGGTTCCTCCATCAGGTTACTGGCGTCTGTGGGTAGCGTCGGCATGTCCGATGAGGACAGATAGTCACGCATCACGGGTGTATCAGTGTCTCGGAGTTTCGGGGGTAGGTTATATAAGGCATCATAATAATCTCTAAATCCTTCTGAGATATTCAGAAAGAACTTGCTCCATAATATGCGGCGGCGTAGCGTAAAGTGCCCGGCATAAGGCCACGCAATTCAAATGTTGAGGATGGGGGCGTGATTCATGTAAATGAATGGCGCATGGGCCGTCTGTTGGCGAATAGCCCTGTGGTCACTATACTTACCTGGCAGGGGAGACACCATGATCATGAAGGTGGTTCTCCCAGGGCGAGGCTCGGCCATTGCACTCCGGCTGAGCTGATCGTGGTGTCATCCCTGCCATTGCTCGGCCTTTTGGCTAAGATCAGGTGTGGTATCCATTCTCGTCAGTTGCTAGAGGAGCGCTGAAGCACCTCCTATTTGTGGAGGGTGGATGCAATCCAATAGCGTCATTGCACCTGGAAGGGTGGTTTCAGCAGGGACTATGCCGTGCTGCCCGACAGATACTGGGGGCCGGCCAATGGTTGCGTCTGAGCCACCTGGAAGGGTGCTTCTGGTGAGGATGGGTGGCTGCGCCTGGTCTGGTCTTTTTGCCGGGTTCTAGTCTGGCCTTCTGGCTGGCTGGTGCAAGTGCTGTCCCTGTCAGAGATCTGGTAGGAGGAGCTGGAACTGCCCTGATGGAAAGACGGGGTAGGACCATGCAAATCCTGCTGGGTTGACAGGGAGTCTGGAAGGGTTAGTATTGGTGGAGGCTGCTAGATGGGGGCAGCTTCTTCCCAAGAAAACCTGGAAAGGCTCTCTTTCTGGCAGGGGTGGAGGGCTGCACTGGCCGGTCGGGGGGTTAGATTTGGAACAGAAAAGCCTATGGTGCATGTGCCCCTGGAGTGGCAGTCCAGGGGTGTCTGAGAATCACTGTGAGTGAGGGTCACTTTGATTTAACGACACCACGGTCACTGCACCAGCTACACGCTTTTTTAGCACCTGCCTCCTGGGCCGGGCCTTTTGGCCAGGACCGGAGGAATTTTTTATTCCTGGCCGGAGGGCCTGGTCATTGTTGATCACAATGACCACTTCTTCACTCTCCTCTTCACTATCCCTTTCCCCCACTTTATTTTATTTATTAGCCTATGTTTGTCACCTTTTTGTCTTTTTTTGTTGTGCACGTTTTGTACACAGTGTGATTAGTAGGGTGCCGGTCCTCGGGCCAGCCCTGAACGTCTTGGGAGTGGGTGGACATGGCCTTTTAGCTTAGTTCACCTGCTCTCATGGGGTCTCCCTTCGGGGGAGTCCCACCTAGTACTTGGAGGGTTCTGTTTCGGCAGTCCCTCCAGGGAAGTTGGGTCCGAGTCGGCTTCGGTTGCTCGGGCCATAGTAACTCAGTCCCCGTCTGGAGCCTAACGCCCCGGGGGATCAGGGTTTGGGTCCCTTCTGCACAGAGGGACCACTTGACGTTGCACCCGTCTGCACGTTTTTGTGAACACTCTTTATGTGTGTGCACATTTTTTCTGCACCGGGTGGAGTTTTTGAGTGTGTTTCACACGCCATAGGCTTTTCAAAAAAAAAAAAAAAATCCATTCTCCCTCAAAAGGAGCAGATCCCTCTCCCGGGGTGGGAGAAGGTCCTATCCCCCAGGACCGTCTCTCGTTCCACTGCTTCCGGTGTGGGCAACCAGTATAGGACAGTATTTCCTCTGCCCGGCAGGTTGACCAGTGCGATCTGATCTTCGGTCAAAAGGGCAGTAGGTATTATCAGTGATGGCGGGTTATAGCGCAGCAGGTCTGCAACCTAGGGCGTGCCCTAACAGCGCGGGAGCCCAGCAGGTCGCACAGTATTGGTGTCACTGGTGTCTAGGCAACGTCTGGGTTCCCCGTGTCTTGAGGTGTCCATTAAAAATAATAAAAAAATAAAAATCCAACCAAGGGGGACCATAAAACAACAACAGAAAAAAATGATTTCTCTTTTTATTTAAGGGCCCAGAGGTTTCTTTTTATTTAAGGGCGCAGAGGTCCCGGAAGGAAACACCCTTTTTTTTGTAATTTATTTTTATAAAGTCCCCAGGGCCCCAGATGGCAACCACCCTTTTTAAAAAAACAATATATATTTTTTCTTTTTCTTTGCCCCATAATTCCTGATGGCGGCCCTGGTGGTCACTCATAGGACAGCCATGGCTGCAACAGAGGCCCAAATTTGAGTCAACTAACTCTTAGACTACCCTCTAAATTTAAAGCAGCGCCGGCTAGAAAGTAGAAGGTCGCTACACAAATAAACGTAGCACCCTCTACCATAGGTAGGTGCTAGAATAGGATTTTTGTAAGTTAAACTCTCAGCACAGATATATTTAGGCAGGCCTAGTGCTTTAGGCTAAGGTCTGCTTGTTTTGATCTGGGGCTGGGAGTGGTTATTGTAGCAGTGGGTGTGGCCATCTGTGCTCTAGTTCTGAGGCACCTCCCCTGTCTCTAGGGAGAATGTTCTAGAGAAGGAGGCAGGGCCTGGGACTGGAGTGGCAGGCAGCTCATGCAGGAGCCCTGACATGGCCGTCCACCTAACCTGACAGTCCGGGCAAGGAGAGCATTAATCAGAGAAGCAGCCAAAAGGCCCATGGTGGTAACTCTGGAGGTAGGGTTACCACCTGTCCAGGATTCACCCAGACAGTTCGGGTTGGGAATCATGCGTTCGGGTTTCAGACTGGACTATGGCTGCCCAGCAGAGTTGCTGGCTGCAGTTGTCCAAGCTGAGTATGTCTGTTACACTCTTTTTCACACTTCCCAAAGCCAGCATTAACAATACTAATAATCCCCCTCATCCCCACACAGACAGGAGAGGAGAGAGGGCTTGATCTGCTCCTCTTCCTCCTAGTCCTACACAACTGTCAGGGCTGGGCTCAGCCCTTCCTTCTCTGAGCTGGAGGCTCAGCTGTCAGCTAAATGCCAGCTTCTATCTCTTCACAGTGACTCACCTGTTGATGATGATTCGTAATCAGCCAAAAATAAACTTCCAAAATCTGAAATCATATTGTTTCAGATGTAAGATGTAGTTTCACTATTAAAAAAAAAACATACAGATACACTCACAAATCATAATGGATCAGAACTGAATTATCCTTTTGTAGCGGCCTTCTACTTTCATAGCTGGCGCTGCCTTAAATTATTCTGTCTGTTCTCTCATTAGGATATAAAGGTTGAATAATCCAGCCTGGGGTTCCCTTTTAGTGTGTGACTGCCTGCATTAAATAGCTAAGCCTTTACTGTGCTTACAGGTCATGCTCCAGGTGGTATTTCATTGTACTGTTGAACTGTCCCCTAAGGCCTTGTACACACGACGGGAAATATCCGCTGTAAACGGTCCCCGGACCGTTTACAGCGTATATTTGCGCCGGGATGTTTTGATCCGATGGCTGTACACACCATCGGATCAAATTCCCCAGCGGCGGACAGCGCGGTGACGCGGCGGTGACGTTGACGCTGCCACGTCACCGCACCAGGAAGTAAACACTTCCGCGCGCATGCGTCGGATCCATTCACAGGATACGACGCATGTGCGGCAAGATATGTCCGCTGGTTTGCCGTACTAAGCAGCGGACATATCTGCCAGCCAGCTATCCGGCGGAAATATTTCAAAGCATGCTTTGGAATTTTTCCGCCGGATGAATCCGGCAAAAAGAGTCCGTTTGCCCCTACACACGAGGGGATTTTTCCGCTGAAATGGTCCGTCGGACCATCTTCAGCGGATTTATTCCCTCGTGTGTACAAGGCCTAAGATGTCTTGTTTGGGGAATTCCTCTCCCGAGTTTGGGGCTGTTATCCGGAACTTGGTTGATCAATTACCCTTCTCTGTATATAAATACCACACTGCTTACTTTAGTAAAAGCTGAGATAATATAAACATATTTGAAATAACATAAAATTAATATATTCTTATAAAAACAGGTAATGTGGCGCTTGTAATACAAGATGCTTAATCGTAAAGTTTGCAGATATTAATAAAAAAAGGCGCCAATGAGGTAATTACATGGAAATTCCAAAGGATAGATCCAAATAATTAAGGCGTCTGGTTAAATTATTCTCTCATTGGGAAATTATATAGCAATTGATTATCGAACCAATGCCATATAAATGTATGATTGGCATACAACAGTAATAGAGCAACACGAATGTGCAAAACAACAATGAAAACAGTGGCAAGGAGACGATAATCCGTCTA
Organism: Rana kukunoris; assembly: GCA_029574335.1. Classification (NCBI taxonomy): domain Eukaryota; kingdom Metazoa; phylum Chordata; class Amphibia; order Anura; family Ranidae; genus Rana; species Rana kukunoris. The sequence continues at coordinate 26,717,928 of CM056052.1, read as the reverse complement.
TAACAGAATATTTTTAGGACAAAAGTCCTGAATGCGCAAGAAAAATCCAGATAGCTGATGAATCCAACAAATAATTAATTATAACAATTTTAAATTAATGAATGTGAAAAAGACAATAAAATTGTGCAATAAACTGCAAAAAAAATGTGTGCAATAATATAAAATCCAAATTACATGTGAAAACAATGTGTGCCAAAAAAATTCAGATGAATTAAAAGTCCAAAACTTGTGCAAGTACAGTCATCAATGTTAAAGTGCAGGTGCCAACATCCAGGTGTACTTTCCACTATTCAGCATGTGCCACACTATTTCCCCTAGCCCCTCACCTCATGTACCTGGACAACAAGCCTCTCACCAGACCCAATTACTGGTCGATCGATTCCCAGGTCCTCCACAGCGGGATCACAGTCACAGGGTAATGCGCTCAGCAGCATAATGGAAAAGAGGAGGACTCCATAGTGCAGTAATTGATAATAAATATTGTAACAGAATGGCATGTGGGACCCAGAGGCTCTTGCAGGGTGTGGGGTACTTCTGTTTCAGCTTCACCGATGACTCTTGTGCCTAAAGTCATCCTATGTCCACTAGGGGCATAGGATGACTGAGAAATGATATTTTGGATTACATGAGATGGGACAGTAATGATAATTAACAATGTATTCCAGGATATCTTGAAATATTACAGGTTGTTGATTCTAAACCCAACCGCTCAATAGAAAGAGTGACTCATTCAATGTGGGAACATAGGGCCAGATTCAGAAAGACCGGCGTAACTTTGTGCGGGCGTAGCGTATCTTCTTTACGATATGCGGCCACAACTTAGAGAGGCAAGTGCTGTATTCACAAAGCACTTGCGTCCTAAGCGTAAATGGTCCGGTGTAAGCCAGCGTATTTCAAAGTAGGCAGATAGGGGGTGTGTTGTATTTAAATTAAGCGTGACCCCATGTAGATGCATGGCCGAACGAACTGCGCATGCGTCGTCCGTGGACGTATCCCAGTGCGCATGCTCCAAAATCACGTCGGAAATACTCAATGCTTTCGACGTGAACGTAACTTACGCACAGCCCTATTCGCGTACGACTTACGCAAACGACGTAAACAATGTACAATTCGACGCTGTTCCGACATCCATACTTAACATGGGCTGTGCCTCATATAGCAGGGGTAACTTTACGCCGGTCGAATGCCTACGTTAACGAGGTATATCAATACGCCGGGCGCAACTACGTCTCTGAATCGGCGTAACTAGCTCATTTGCATATTTTTAATGGGAACTTTGAATGCGTCCAGCGTAACTATGCACCCATGATACGCCGGCATAGGCAAGTTACGTCGGACGACTGAAGCCATGTTTTTCGGCGTATCTTGCTTTCAGAATCGGTGTAAAGATGCGACGGCGCACATTTGAATTTACGGCGGCGTATCAGGAGATTCTTTCTGAATCTGGCCCATAGACTGTTAAGGTGTTTAATGTCGTCTTCTACTGTCATGTAAATGAACCTTAGTCTGGCTCTCAAGAACCTTTTATAGTGTGATGCTAATTGACACTGTATTGTGTGAATTTCTATTGATGATAAATGTGTATTGTATAGCAGGTGAGAAGAGCTAATCTCGGAGTCACCTTGTCTGAGTAAATGATTAGTAATTAGTTCATGTAGATTATCTCGGAGCCAGTATGTCTGTCTCCTAAAAGATGTGTATTGCGCTCCTTGTGTCATGTTGTGGGTGGAGTTAAGCCATTGTTCCTTGGGGTTTCTAACTGTATAAGAGCCTGAGTTTACCATTAAAGTGTCTATCCGTTTTGAACCAGATAACAGAGCTGAGTGTCTCGTTTCTGGAGAATCTGTATGGGCCATGTTTGTCCGAGGGATTGTGGAGTGTCGATAAGCTGTCTTGGGTTTGGAACGGAATATCATAAACGGCGTTAACCCCTGATCGTTACAAATATGTTTAATAAACGTATAATAACTCCCAATTTGAAAAACGAACGCTGTGTATATAGAATATTTCCAGTCTCGCCTGGGACCGGAAATGACGTCAAACAGCTCTCTCCCCGACACATTGCATCACTGTTCATGTGACTTTTCCAAAGGGCATAGAGTCGGGTGAACGAAGGTGACTTATAAAGCGACCAATAATTTGTACACAAAACATCCACAGTTTTCAAGATTCCTATAATCTCACCTAGATAAACATCTTCATACATTTCTATTTTAAAGGTTGTTAAAAATCCATGTTTATAAATAAAATATGAGGTTAGAACATAATCCTTAATTTAAAACTTCAGGACAGCACCATTTATAATACTGTCTGAATGGCAAGGGCATCTAATAAAGATTATCAACAGAGGAGAACAACCCTGACATCTAGTGGGTGACTAGGAGATAGTTATCCCAATGGTTAAATGAAATTCATCTAATGAGCAATTCTACAGAATTACATTTATAATATTAAAATAGATAAAATGAATCCTTGATATCTAGTTCACATATCAGATCCATCCATCTATAGGCTAATATAATAGAAACAGAATAAGCTAAAATGATCAATTGTGTATTAAAATAAGGAAATAAAAAATAAAAAACAGGAGTAAATCGGAGATCAGTAATTAGCGAATAAAATGTAATTAAAAGATAAGGAGTGAAACGGAGATCAGTAGTTAGAAATAAAACAATTCAAATCAAATCCCACATTGTGTCCCAGTGGTGTCAATGTAAGGAGCTCGTGGATCAAGCGGGATTCTGATGGGCTGAGTTTTATGCCTTTATTATCACCCCTGCAATGGGGTATATATTTTTCAAACCCACCGTAGGTGCCCCAGACGACGTCATTTGTGTGACAAAACGCGCTTCGGGAGGAGGAGATGTGCTGACGTCATCTTGTGACAGCGGGTGTTCACTTAGCCGGCCGGCTTTTCTTATACATGCTGCTTACAATTGTTTTTTTGGAATTTTTTTATTTCTATTACATTTTATATTGTTCCTACGGAATTTTGTGAGTCCTTTTATTTTCTGTCATACTGTCTGTTTGGGTGACATCGTTATCTGAGGATTCATTGATTCCCTTGCACCACTGGTGGGTGCTGTGGTCCACGTCTAAAGGCCTGGGCTGGGGTTTACAGCCACAAGCCACCCTTGCTTGCCATCTGGTAAGCATGCGTTTCCTATGGTGTTTTTGCTTTCGGTGGTGGATCTCTTCTTTTTTGTGTTGTTGTTTCTGGACTTTATTAAACTTATCATTTGATATATTCAACACATTTGTTACATATATATTTTTTGTTTATTCATTTATTTACACTATAATTACTACTCACAGTAGTATTTTTTTATATATATTCTTCACAGCGCAGCTACAGTTCTTTTCATTGTTCATTTGTGTGTATTTCATTTTTCAGTTGCTGCTTTTGTTAACTTTTCACATTTAGCGTGGTATTTCTTTTTATCCATATGGGTACAATGTTGCATGACCGCGCAAATGTCATTAAATGTGCGACAGGGCTGAAAACGAAAAATTGGTCTGGGCAGGAAGGGGGTGAAAATGCTCGGTATTGAAGTGGTTAAACACTTAACGAGAAATGTCCTTTGTGCATCTTTCCATCCACTAAATTCCTTTAGAGCCCATTTTGTCGCTTGTATTGCTTCTTCATGACTGATGATTGTGTAAAGTGACGCAACATCTGCTGTTGCAAGTTACACTGGTCTGTTGTCAAATTTAATGGTATCCAATAATTACCGGTATATTAAATGTTTCGTATCTCTAAGATACAAATTGGTCTTCTTCACTACAGGCTGTAGGAACCAGTTTATATACTCCCCTATCCTTGCTTCAACCAAATTTATTCCATTAACTATCGGTCTCCCTGGTGGTTTTTCCTTGTTTTTGTGGATCTTGGGGAGAGTGTATGTTATGGGGATCCGGCATCGAAGAAGTTGTAGGTATTTCCCTTCTTTCTTATTTAATAGTCCTTTTTCCATACCTTTTTCTATTAGATTTGCTAGGTCATCCTTATATCCTACTGTTGGGTTACTGGGTAATTTTAAATACGTATCTTCATCCTTTAATTGTTGATCCAATTCATCTTGATAATTTCTTTGATTGTATCACTATGGCCTCTCTTTTATCAGCCTGCCTTACTACAACGTCTTTCCTCTCTTCAGGTCTTATAAATACCATTCTTTATGTCACCAGGGTCGTATATCTTCTTCACTTTCAGATCTTGCAAATCTTTTAGCACCATCCTTTGAAACCCTTTAATGTGTCGTTCAATTCCAATTGGGGCATTGAACAAAGATTTATTTCTTAAATGACTAAACTTGATCTCACTTTCCAACAGTATTGTTTCTTATGTTTCTTATGTTCTCTCCCGCTTTGTTTAGAATATATTTCTGTATGTGTAGATTCCTGGCAAATTTGAGGCCCTTGTCCAATACTTTAATCCCTTCTTTCGCGAATTCCACTCCACTGATGTTTATTATTCCTTCTCCTATCACTCTCCTTTTCCTTCTGTTTTTTGGCTCCTGCTCTACAACCTCGCCTCGATTTACCTTTCATCCAGATCTGTTTTCTGAAATTCTTTGTGGTGTTCTCCTTGATCGCTCCTCCCTGCCTCGCCCTTTCTGTTGATCTTGATTTTTTAATTCTTCTTCCTCCCTCCTTTTTTTTTCTCCCAGGATTGTGGTCTGGGCTCCGCCTCACTGATCTCTGGGATCTGTTTTCCAATTGATGACGCCTTGGAGAATCTCGGTGTCTCATCTCCAAAAAACGCACCAGAGTTCTATCTCTCATTTCTCTTTCATGGTGATGTCTAGGACTTCTTCCTCTTTCATATTGATCTCTAGACGTTCTTCCTCCTTCATCGTTTCTTCTCAACTGTTCAAAACAGTTATAAGTTGGAACATCATATTGATTCTCGTAGGCTACTTGTTCCTGTCTTCCATTATAATGATAGTGCCTATTTTCTCCATTCCCATTTTCATACGTATAATTTGTATCATGAGTCGTATGATTTCTCCACGGTGGTGTGGGTGACCTCCTTCTATGGAATGGCTGTTGAAAGGGTCTAGGTTGATTATAGGAATTATTATTGTACCACTTATTTTTCCAAAAGGTTTCTTCCAATTGTTGTTCCCATTCTATCTTGGGTTTTGGAGTGTTAGAATTATTATGATTCACATCTCCACCATTAGTTGGTTTTCACTTTCTCTATGACATCTTTTATTCTCACTTCTTTTTCTGGGGAGCTGGTGTTGGATTCTATCGTAGACTCCTCTAGTTTGTTTTGCCATTTAAAGACTAAATCATCTTCATAAAAAGAGAAAGGAAGTGGGATTTTAAAAAGGAAATGAAAAAAAAATATATATATAATTGAAATTATAATTTTCTATATATTGTTTCAATTTATTTTTCATTGCCCTTAAAATCCCCCTTCCTTTCGAGGTAATCTCTTTTTTTTTTGCTTCATTGGGGATGGTGGCAATGTACATGACAGCTTATGGGAGTCTAATTTCTTTATAGAGCATCTTCATAGTCCTTTATATCTCTTTGGTGCTTTCTTATCTTCCTAGCCGCTGTTTCTTTATCTTTCTGTTCCATATCTCTTTGTAGTTGATTTGACAGGGCAATAAATTCTGGGAATTCTTTTGATGTTTCAACAGCTTTTAGTTTGGAAATAGCCCGATCTAATGCTCTGATTTTTCGTTGTTTCCTTTTAATCAGCAGATCTAGCAGTTCCAAGCCCTTATCATTAAAAAATTGGAACCACTCTTCAGTGGATTCTTTATCCAACAATCCATCATTGATGGGAACATCCCATCTAAGTCTTATAGGTATCAGTCTATCTTTTATGTATTTCTCATGGGTAGCTATATCCCACCAAGATTTTTTTTTTTTCCATCAGATGCCCCATTTTTCTGAAACAAATCTCAATATCTCCTACTGAGTTGACTTCTTGTTTCTCAAAGATATTATGTAGATTGATTGTTCTATTTTCTAAAAAAAAAAAAAATACTTCCATGGTTGCAGCACAAGTGAATATAGATAAAGGACAGAATGTAAAGATAGGGTACTAATGCACAAACCACGGTATTAAATAAACTAGACCTTAAAAAATAGCTGCCAAAATGAAGGTGTTCTCACACTAAGATACAATTAATAAAGATTATGATGTGGCACTTATTGAAAATTATTAAAAATAACATAAAATTAATGCATTCTTATAAAAAACAGCTAATGTGGCGCTTATAATACAAGATGCTTAATCCTAAAGTTTGTAGATAATAATAATAAAAAAATAAGAGATAATGAACATCATCGGTCGTCCTTAGGAGCCAAAGATGACAAAAGGGTGTCATTGTTTCCGATCAGGGAGTATATGGAAAATTCAAAGTAAAAAAAAAAGAAAAGGGAGAAGAGAAGAGAGGAGCGACCCAAAAAAGGTTGTGGAAAGGGAAAAAGTGGAAAGGAAAGAAGATAGAGCAGAAAAGGGTAGGCGACAGTGGGAGAAGAGCACAGGGGCTGTCGTGTAAACACTTGCGGGATAGAGTTATCAGGAGGGCAATGGGGGGGACATCCAGAGGTATATGCCTCGACCAGCCCAATGGTAGAGTCATGAGTTAGGATGATCGTATTGGGAGTGGTAACATATTGGTGAGAGTATCAGAGGAGGAGAAGTGGAGCCAAATAGACCACAGCATCTTGAAATTATCAAAGGTGTCATTGTCAAGGGCCAGCATCTCCTCCATTCTCATGGTATCATTCATGATCGAGACCCACCGTGATAAGGGGGGGTTGACAGTCGACTTCCAAAATGAGGGTATGAGCTGTCTCGCTGAAGACATAAAAACAACGGAGAAGACTTTTCTTCTGCGATGTAACCGACCCAGGGGGAATGGAAAGGAGAGCAATCTTGGGGGAGGGTGTCAATGCTTCATCATAAATTTTATTATAACAAGTAAATACCTGAGTCCAAAAGGGGCGGATCCTTTCGCATTCCCACTAGATATGCAGATAGGTCCCTGTAGAGGAGTTGCACCGCCAACATGTGGCTGGAGTAGACGGGAACAGTTTGTGTATCGTGGAGGGGTCCCTGTACCATCCTGATAGGACCTTATAGTTCTTTTCCTGGGAGTAGCAGGATATCGTTAATTTGTGAGTAAAAAAAAACGAGGTCTGCCATTCTGATCGGGGTATGTCTTCTTTCAAATCTGCAGACCACTTCCTGGTGTAGGGAGGCAGATCATCATGTAGGAGAACTTGAAGGAGACAGTATATGGTAGAAAGGAGGTGTCTGGGTTTTTCAGAGAGGGAGCACAGTCCTTCAAATTCAGTGTAAGGGCAGTGGATTTGGGAGGAATTGTGTAGGCACTGCGCAAATGTAGAGAGGTGAAGGGTGGTAAGCCAGTCTGTGGGACCCGTCGGTGTGACCGGGGTGCCCCGTAGCGGGTCCACAAAAGAGTGTGCTTGGGGCCAGTCAGAGCGCCTAAAGGGCCCTATCGTAGCTGCTCCTATGCCCTGGGGGAATACGGGGTTATCGAACAGAGGGGACAATGGGGAGGGGTCGGAGGACAAGGTGGTGCACAGGCCCCTATGGACCCACAGTCTGAGAGAAGCAATCGTCAATGGTGAGAGAGACGACAGGAGGGAAAAATTGGGCCCGTAAGAAGCGCCCGAAGGTCTACGGGTGTCAAGTCTTGTTCGATGGCGACAGAAGCCTTCAGAAAAGGGCGGGGGAACCAGGATGCGTGCCACATGAGTAGCCTTGTAGTAAGTCTCAAAGTCGGGTAGACCCGCTCCACCCTGCAGCTTCTGTAGCGTAAGTAACTTGTATTTCAACAGGGATCGTCTGGAAGAGGTATAATAGTTTGGGGAGGGTATCCATTTTGAGGGTGTTGATCCTTCCAAACCACGGTAAGGGGGAACTTCCCCATCCCTCTAAGTCCTTCCGGATGCGAGAGAGTAAGCGGACATAGTTTAAGGAGAACAAGTTGGAAAGGGTGGAGGGGATTGTGACCCCTAGGTAGGACACTCCTTTCGCCTGCCATTGGAACGAGTAGTTAGACCGTAGGGAGGACATCACAGATGCAGGGAGCGAGATGTTGAGGGCTTCAGTCTTGGAGTAGTTAAGCTTAAAGTTACTAAAGGACCCAAACCGCTGGAATTCATGGAAAATGGAAGGTAGAGAGGTATGGGGGTGCTGCACATAAACCAAGAGGTCATCAGCATAGAGGGACAGCTTATGGTGAGCGGAGGGAGTTTGTATACCTTGGATGGAGGCGTTTTGCCGGATAGCACAGGCCAAGTGTTCTATGAAAATGACGAATAGGAGAGGGGGCCATTGGCAATGTCAAACGGCTCAGAGGCAGTGCCGTTTACCAGAACCGAGGCAGATGGTCAGGAGTACAAGGACATCACTTTAGAGATAAAAGTAGAACCTAGCCCTAATTGTTCCAGTGAGAGTTGGAGAAAATCCCAATTGACCCTATCGAACGCCTTTTCGGCATCGAAGGAAAGGAGACAGGCTTTCATGTTTGTACGTTGGATAAGGGATATAAGATGTATCGTTTTAGTGGTGTTGTCTCTTGCCTCACGGCCCGGGACAAATCCCACTTTGTCATTGTGAACCACATTTGGGAGGAGAGGAGACAAGCGATTGGCCAGCACCTTGCCAAACAGTTTGAGGTCAATGTTGAGCAAAGATTTCGGCCGATAGCTGTTACACTGGGACTGATCTTTGCCCGGCTTAGGGATTACAGAGATGTTGGCGGATAAGAGATTTCTACAGGGCAGATGGGAGTCGTCTATGGCGTTAAAAGCTTTAGTTAAAAGTGGCGCCAATTGGAGAGCAAAGGTTTTGTAGAAACGGGGGGTATAGCCGTCTGGACCTGGACATTTGCCTATTTTTAAGGTCTTGATGGCACCCAAGAATTCGGGCACCGCTAGGGGTTTGTCTAACTCCAGGGAGTCTAGTTTGGGGATAGAAGGCAAAGCCGTTTCCATGATGTAGTCCCGCATGGTGTTATTAGAAGGGGTGGTACGGGCGGGTGGGGTTGTGGGGGAGAGGTTGTAGAGCCGGGAGTAGTAATCTCTGACCTTGGTTTGGTCGGGGCGGGTAATGAAAGAGATGGAGTATCGTGGCGGTCTGGGGTGGAGGACTTTCCTAGGTGTTTGCTACATTTGTTGGCTAGGGAATAACAATGGTTACGCGCTCTGTCTTGAGCTATCAAGGAATGTGTATCCAAGAGTTGCAATAGATCTCTACGCGTGTTTGAGAGCTGTACGAACACGGCGGGATCTAAGTTCCGTTTGTGGAGGGATTCGAGGTCCGCTATGGTGGAGAGGAGACGGCGTATATCAGCCGTTCTCATTCGCTTGAGATGGGAACCGTGCTGTATGAGCACTCCCCGGATCACACATTTCAGGGCGTCCCATTGGACAAGGGGGGAAGTGGAATCAGAGGAATAATCAGCAATGAATTTCCGAATGGTCGTGGAGATGTCTGACAGACGGTGTCCCTCAATAGATTGTCATTGAGCCTCCAATGCGTACCGGTACGGGATGTCGGGGGGCGGGCCAGGGTCAGATTGATCGGGGCATGGTCGGACCAGAGCAGATGACCAAGGGAGGCCTGGAGGGGAGTATCTAACAAAGACTGTGATATCAGGAAGTGGTCTAGTCTGCTGTAAGAGTTGTGAGCTGCAGTGCAGAGTAGTGACTGTAGTCCCTCTCTGCGTGATGTTGAATATGCCAAACATCCACCAGACGAGATGTATGTAGTAGGGATTTGATGCGTGTCAAAGAGGAGAAGGAAACAGGGGACTTACCAGAGGAAGTGTCTGCAGACGGGGACATAGCGAAGTTGAGATCTCCACCGACGATAAAACAGGGACCCCCAAACGAGGACAATCTGGTGAGGATGGATGAGAGGAACCGAGCCTAATCCCTGTTAGGTACATAAATGTTGGCCACTGTAAAGATAAAGTCATTTAGTCTCAGCTTATAAAAAAACAAAGCGGGCAGCTACATCAATAAAGGAATCTAAGACCTCAGGTTTGAAGGACTTATGAAAAGCGATGGACACCCCCTTGGATTTGGCCTGAGGGTTAGTACTGTGGAACCATTGCGTATAGTATTTATTGCGTAGGGCTGGTACAGAGCCTGTGCGAAAGTGCGTTTCTTGGAGCAATAGGATATTTGAACGCATTTTGTGAAAGTGATATAAAATCTGGCCTACGCTTCTCCGGCTTGTTGAACCCCCTACAATTAAAGGATGCTAAAGCAATAGGGGTTACCGTAGCCATGAGCATGGATAGTAGATATCAATATTGTCCCAAAAATCAGCAGCCTTTGGTTGGACAAGCAAAGTTAAGAGCGGCTCAGGGGAAAAGAAAGGGGGGGGGAGAAAAGAAGAGAGGAAGGGAGTACAAGAAGTAAGTAGCGAGAGAGAGAGGAGGAGGAGAGAGCGAGAGAGATCAAAAGAACCCATAACACAGGCAGGTGAATTTTTACATCTCGATCACCGTACTCCCAACAAAAAATGGGAGGCAACAACAATGAAGAGATAAAATCTTGGTTCAGAGGAGGAGGTGACCGACAAACTAATCTTGGAAAAAAAAAAGGATTGAAAGAACAAAAACAAAAAAGGCCACTAGGTGGCACCAAAAAACCATAGGTAAGGAAAAAAAACCCTTACCACTTGATATACAACAGTACATCGCTCAGTGTCCAATATGGCACCGAGAAAAAGAAAAACCCTTAAGGGGGGTGCGAAGGAAGACCCACTAAGCAGAGTGATCCCTAGGTCCCCCAGCTCCACGGAGTATGAGAGAACTAATAAAAAAAACAATTAAATGAGAAGAGGTTAGAACTAGCAAGCATGAAATGATGGCAGGTAACAGTGATATGTAAAAAATTGCAGAGAACTATGAGTCACATGAATAATGCCGCATATCTCGGGGTGAACAAAACATAACAGGCCCCCAATATCAGGCAGTTCAGCAGATCAAAGACATGACCCAAAAACAAAGCGATAGTGATAAAAAACAAAAAAACAAACAAAGGGGGGGAGTAAGGAATCAGGATTTTAGCCTGTGTTCAGCCATCGTGGTACTGTCAGGGTCAGTACCGGGGAATTGAACCCGGGACCGCTCGGTTCCTATTCCAACACCCTACCTCTGAGCCACTTTCTCAGTTGCTATTTCTGTCTGCTGTCCATCAAAGCCTGGTCCTGAAATATGTGCTGATTGCCTTCTCATTGCAATCTGCACCAGACTCCTGTTTCAGCTGAGGGAGGTTATCCAATTAACCAGGGTATAAAGCCCTGCCTCACTCTGACAGCCTTGTCAGTTCATTCTGATCAGATCATTCTGTCTGTGCCATCAGCTCCTGTATGTTGATCTTCTGCTGCAAGACTGACCCCCGGCTTTTGACCCTTGGCTCGTTTTTGGACTTCTGCTTTCCTGAACCCCTGACCCCGGCTTGGACTTTGGATACCCGATCTTCACCTGCCCTTTGACCCCGGCTTGTATTTTTGGACTTTCCCTGTCTTCTCCAGCCCCGGACCACGGCTTGTCTCTTGGACCTGTTTTCAGCCCTGCCCTGACCAGTGAAATACTTTTGTGCCTGGACGATCTTCTGTTTATCTGCTGCAGCCTTCCAGTCGGTGATCCGCCTGTACCTGCTCCACGCACCTGACCATCGTCTTCCCGCTGGTACCGGTGCCTCCCGGTGCGTCCGTCCCTCTGTCCCAATCTCAGGGGGCGGATCGCATCAGGTCGCAAAGGTAGCTCACAAGTCTGCAAATGGACTCCACTCTAGGTAAGCCATCACAGGTACAGGGGGATTCCCTGTAAGGATAAGAGATCAGTGCGGAAGTGTAGGACATCTTAGTCATTGGGGTCCTGTCGGGGCATGGATCCGGATCGTTGAGGCGTAGGCTTGGAGCTGCGTTTGCGGCCCTTTTTCTGCCATTGGGGTGCAAAGGGCAGGCCCGGCGTAGTAGGCGTGAATGGCCAATCTGGGAGTGAGACCTGCGGGAGCTCCAGTGTGCTGAGGAAGGAGGGCAGATCTCCTAAGGTGCGGAATATGGCGGTCTTGCCTTCGTGGTGCACTCGGAGATGGAAGGGGAATCGCCATTGATATTTTATCTGTTTAGCTTGCAGCAGCTGCGTAAGCGGCTTCAGCGCTTTCCTCATCATCAGAGTTTGGCGAGATAAATCTGGGAGGAGCATCACAGGGGTGTCGTTGAAGAGGATAGCCGTCTGTGAGCTTGCCGCTCTCATGATGTCCTCCTTGATCATGTAGAAGTGAACTCGGCACAATGTATCTCGCACAAAAGAGGGGTCAGGGGTCTGGGGTTCCGAGGTTCTGTGTACACGATCTAGTTCAATGGGGTCATCTTTGGGGCGCTGCAGCAATTGGTTAAAAATCGGCGTCACAGCCGTGGGCAGATTTTTAGGGTCAACCGTTTCGGGGATTTTGCGAATGCGTATGTTATTGCGACGGTTTTTATTTTCGATGTCGTCTTGTTGGTAAGCTAGTTGCTGCAGCATGACAGTGTGAGTGTTGAGGATTTTATCATGAGCCTGTACAGCGTCGCTGAGGCTATCAGTGGTGTTATCTATGTCCTCAAAGCGGGCTCCCATATCTTTCTTAAGGTCAGAGATCTCCTTTTTGTACGCTTTCTCAATTCTGTGGACACAGTTCTCAAAGTCAGATTTAGTGGGTAGGGCCCTGATGTAGCTGTGGAGGGACCTCATCTGGGACTCCATGTCCCAACCGTCACCCGAGCCCAGGGATACATTAGATCTGCTCCTGGTGAGCATAGAGGGAAATGCATTGTCCTCAGGAAATAGGAAACGACTGTGGGAGCTCACCTGGGTGTGGATGGAGGATTCAGAGCGGGCTGGAGACGGCAGGGCTGGCGCCATCTTGGATTCCGGACGGCGGAGCGCAGCGGCCCAAAATCTGGCGAATAACTCCCCGAGATCACCGTTTTGCGTGTTTCCACGGGTGCCCCTTGATGCCGGTGTCTGTCCTTCCCCATATGCGGCGATGGAAGCGGGTTTCCTGCTGTGCTTGTGGTCCGTGGAGCCTAGGGACCCGGGAGCTGCGATCAGCCACGTCCTACAGCTTCATGCGTCAGGCCTTCCCCCCTGGGGGGGGCCTAGGATTTAAAAGGGTATCCCAAGCTGTCCATTCAAGTGGGGGAAGCTGCTTAATGAAGAAAACCAGGGGAGGACCTGCCCTGGAGGAGACCAAGCAAAGCAAGCTAATGTCTCGAGATAGGCCTGGTGACTTTGTTATAAAGTGATCCACTACTCTATTTGTCTTACAGTCCACTGGATCAGAATAAAGGCTCTTTTACTGTAAGGCTGGAAGTTTGGGACTGAAATCCTGTGGCAAACAATCGCTGACTATCGATCTTTTGTTCTCAGACGGTCTGTGGTAGAGACTGTTCTCATACTGTTTGTGCATCATCCCGGCTAGGCCATGTGAGAGGGGTCTATCCGGGTGAGCAATACCCACTCAAGATTGAGTGGTGAATACTGGAACTTTAGATATTTTTGTGCATTCTGTACTGCGTACCTGAACCTTCCCCTTCTCTCTATACTCTTCGCTTTCTCCACAAGTTTTATGCAGCAAAAAAAAAAAAAAAAAAACAGTTGAAGGTTTTACATCTTGTGTGGACATTGCAATTTCTACAGACTTTCTTCCCTAGACAACAAACTTAGAGGTGACGTGCAAAACCAAAAATCTAAACCAGCAGCTCCTTCGGGGATATAGAAATTGATTATCAAACCAATGCCATATAAATGTATGATTGGCAAAGGCATACAACAGTAATAATGCAATGTGATTGTGCAAAACAACGGTCCAAACAGTGCCAAGGAGACGATAATCTGTGAGTGTCTTTAACAGAATATTATTAGGACAAAAATCCTGTATGTGCAAGAAAAATCCAGATAGCTGATGAATCCCAAAAAAACATGAGAATGATCAACAATAAATAATTATAAAACATTGAAATTAATAAATGCCAAAAAGACAATAAAATTGTCCAATAAAGTGCAAAAAAAAATAATGTAAAAAAAATGTGTGCCAAAAGAATTCAGATGAATGAAAAGTCTAAAACTTGTGCAAGTACAGTCATCAATGTTAAAGTGCAGGTGCCAACATCCAGGTAGTTTCCACCATTCAGCATGTGCCACACTATTTCCCCCAGCCACTGCACTGAGAAGGAGATTCAACAGTAGGGCCTACATTGTGGATGTGGAAGTTGAGTATGACCTGGACCAAGTCAGGGTAATGTTGGAATGGCAGGAAGAGAAACCTGTTTGCTTTCAGGAAGAGGAGGTACGCCTAGCTGAAGGGGTAACTGCCAGGGTGATCCCACTGAAAGTTCAGGGAGAGACTGTTGAGAGGCAGCCATCATTGAGGGCCCAGGAGAGGGGCCTAGGATCTGTTGGGACAGACTCTAATGGGGCCAGTGCGCCTCCTGTTTCTTTCTACACTGACATGAGCTGGCTAGTTGATAGCTTAGTGAAGAAACAATCTGGAAATGGCAATCAGAGCTATCAGAGACTCAGATTTTTGTCAGGGCAGTAGCCGACCCCTATCTGAGAAGATGCACTTGAGACCTGGATATGTGAAGCCATCCCGGCTAGGAGTAACGGAGTGGAGGAATGAGCTTCGCGTTCAAACGAACGTATGTTCGACTCGAACATCGTCCGTTCGATCGTTCGGCGAATTTCGAACAAAAACGATCGTTCGCGGGAAATTCGAGTGAAACAAAACGACCGTTTTTAAAACTTTTTTCCCATTGATACTACTATCAATGGAAAAAAAAGTTAAAAAAATTGCATATTTTTTTAAATTGTCGCTCTATTTTTGTTAATAGCGCAAAAAATAAAAACCGCAGAGGTGATCAAATACCACCAAAAGAAAGCTCTATTTGTGGGAAAAAAAGGACGCCAATTTTGTTTGGGAGCCACGTCGCACGACCGCGCAATTGTCAGTTAAAACGAAGCAGTGCCGAATCGCAAAAAGGGGCAAGGTCCTTTACCTACATTTTGGTCCGGGTCTTAAGTGGTTAAAGACCAATTTTCAAGTTATTGTTGGAAAACGTCTTTCAGAACCCGGGTCTTGCCCCAGGGAACATGTATCAATGGAAAAAAGTCTTAAAAACTGTTGTTTTTTCAGGAGCAGGACTCCTGAAAAAAAAACTTATTTTTTACTTTTTGCTATAATAAATATCCCCCAAAAATATATAAAAACACATTTTTTTTCCTCAGTTTAGGCCGATACGTATTCTTCTACGTATTTTTGGTAAAAAAAATCGCAATAAGCGTTTATCGGTCGGTTTTCGCAAAATTTATAGCGTTTACAAAATAAGGGATAGTTTTATTGCATTTTTATTAATTATTTTTTTTTTACTACTAATAGCGGCGATCAGCGATTTTTTTCGTGACTGCGACAATATGGCGGACACTTCGGACAATTTTGACACATTTTTGGGACAATTGTCA
Organism: Rana kukunoris; assembly: GCA_029574335.1. Classification (NCBI taxonomy): domain Eukaryota; kingdom Metazoa; phylum Chordata; class Amphibia; order Anura; family Ranidae; genus Rana; species Rana kukunoris. The sequence continues at coordinate 26,702,407 of CM056052.1, read as the reverse complement.
TTTTCACAGCAAAAAATGCATTTAAATTGCATTGTTTACTGTGGAAATGACAGCTGCATTTTGGGAGTTAACCACAGGTGGCGCTGTAGGGGATGTGTGACCTAGAGTGTTTGTTTACAACTGTAGGGGGGTGTGGCTGTAGGTGTGACATCATCGATCGCGTCCCCCTATTACAGGGATGACGCGATCGATGCTGCGGACACAGAGAAGCACGGGGAAGCCGTGTGTACACACGGCTCTCCCCGTTCTTCCGCTCCAGGGACGGATCGCCGCACTCCAGCGGCGATCGGGTCCGCGAATCCCGTGGTCCCAGTCCCGGAGCTTGGGTACTAAAATCAACGTATATATACGTTGATGTGCCCAGCCGTGCCATTCTGCCGACGTAAATGTGCAGTAGGCGGTCCTTAAGTGGTTAAAATGATCGTTTTTGAATTCGAACGTTCGAGTCCCATAGACTTTAATGGGGTTCTAAATGTTCGTGCGAACGATCAGACCGTTCGACGGTTCTGGTGCGAACCGAACGCAGGGTGTTCGGCTCATCCCTAACGGAGTGTTTCATGGCTGTGAAACGACAGTGGATCACTGAGAGCCTCTGAGGCCCTGCTGCCGATGTAATACATAACTTGAGAATGGAAAAAAAACTTGTATTGCTATGGACTACATAGATGCTTTGTATGCTGTATTCAGAAGAGTTGAAACATCTGCAGATCTGATGTACAAATTTAATCACACTCATAAACAAAAGGGGAGAGCCTCTCTGGATACATCTCCCGAGTATGTTGAGTCAGGTTATTCTAAAAAGGGACATCGATCCCAAGGGCCATTGATCAAGCTTGTTTAGATCGGGTCTTGATAGGAACTCGGCCAAACCATCCTATTGTCTTAAAGTTATTACTGAAAAGAACCAAGGTGGTACTCATGTATCCTGAATTGATAAGAGAAGTTCGGGAAGAGGAATCTCTATTGGAAGAAAAGAGTCAAAAAACAAGAGAATTGAGCGCTATTGCTACTAAGAGGGAAAAAGTAGTTGCCCCGAACTGTCAATATTGAAGCAGGTTTCTTGGATAAGGACCATCCGTGAAACTGAGTCAGAACAGGCTGGGCTGATCATTCCTGATACTAACAAGCTGGTGGGCCAACTCGGACCAGCTACACTGATGACCCAAGTAGCTCAAACTCAGGTGTATCATGCTCTAATGCGAGTACATGTTAAAGCAGGGATCTTCAAACTATGGTCCTCCAGGTGTTGCGGAACTACACATCCCATGAGGCAGAGCTGTATCCTGGCCTAGGCCAACAAGGCCTAGGGCAGCACTTTGCAGGGGGGCAGCACGAAAAGAGTCCCCGCCGGCTTGCGCTACACTGTTAGGAAAATTAGTCTAGCGCCCCCAAAAAGCGGCCGCGCTGCGTCTGGCATTCCGCAACTGTTTGGGCGCTTCCAATTTTGACTGTTTTATCATCCTGGACCACAAACCTTCCTCACTGTGCTATATGTTTCTGCTGCACCATCTACTTAAAGTAGAACTATAGGCAACACTTTTTTATTCATTTTGAGTAGAGTAAGGGAGGGTTATAGCCCCTGTCAGTTTATTTTTTACCATCCCTGTCCCATTGGGAAGATTTCCCTTCACTTCCTGCTCTATGGGCAACCAGGAAGTAGAAGGAAATCTAAGTAAATTAAGGGAATACATTGCCTCCCCCCCAGGCCTTCAGAACTAGTGTCCTCACTTGAAAATTTCAGGGCCGGGCTTAACCAACACAGGGTGTGGCCGTAACAGGAAGGGGTGGGTCATATTTAAATTATGCACGAGTTTAGTCAGGCCTAGGGCAGCACAAAACCTAAATACACCTCTGCCATGAGGCATTGCAAGACTCTGACATTCACTGACATGACTAGGCATGATGGGAATTGTAGTTTCTGAACAACTGGAGGGCCATAGCCTGTGTTAAAGCCACCAACAGGGTCAAAGTGACCCATCTCTATTTGTTATTGCTTCCTTTGTGCAACTATTTCTGGGTTGTGGGAAAAGCTCTGTGTCTTTGTGGATAAGACCCTCTTTAGTGAGCTTGTGGTTGTTATATAGGCAATAAATTGTTCAATTCCTTTGGTGCACAGAAATAACCAGATTTTGGACCAGCGTTTTGCAACCTTTTTACAATGAATGAACCCCTGAAATAACTTTCACATATCAGGGAACCACTGCTTATAATTACTGCACTTTATCTACAGCTCAGGGAACATTAACATGAACAGTAAGTTGTATCTATAAGAATAAATGTAGCGTTACCCCCGCAGGAGCCGCTGGTTAGATTTGGGATGGCATGTTATGTTTCCTATGCGATGTGTCTAGGGGTGATGATGAAAAAGATTTTTTTTTTTTGTTAAAAGCCTATGGCGTGTGAACACACCCAAAAAGCTCCACCCGGTGCAGAAAAAATGTGCACACACATAAAGAGTGTTCACAAAAACGTGCAAACGGGTGCAACGTCAAGTGGTCCTCCTGTGCAGAAGGGACCCAAACCCTGATCCCCCGGGGCGTTGGGCTCCAGACGGGGACTGAGGTACTGTGGTCCGAGCAACCGAAGCTGACACGGACCCAATTCCCTTGGAGGGACTGCCGAAACAGAACCCTCCAAGTACTAGGTGGGACTCCCCCGAAGGGAGACCCCATGAGAGCAGGCGAACTAAGCCAAAAGGCCATGTCCACCCACTCCCAAGACGTTCAGGGCTGGCCCGAGGACCGGCACCCTACTAATCACACAGTGAACAAAACGTGCACAAACAAAAAAAGACAAAAACGTGACAAACATAGGCAATAAATTAAATAAAGTGGGGGAAAGGGATAGTGAAGAGGAGAGTGAAGAAGTGGTCATTGTGTTCAACAATGACCAGGCCCTCCGGCCAGGAATAAAAATTCCTCCGGTCCTGGCCAAAAGGCCCGGCCCAGGAGGCAGGTGCTAAAAAAGCGTGTTGCTGGTGCAGTGACCGTGGTGTCGTTAAATCAAAGTGACCCTCACTCACAGTGATTCTCAGACACCCCTGGACTGCCACTCCAGGGGCACATGCACCATAGGCTTTTCCGTTCCAAATCTAGCCCCCCGACCGGCCAGTGCAGCCCTCCACCCCTGCCAGAAAGAGAGCCCTTCCAGGTTTTCTTGGGAAGAAGCTGCCCTCATCTAGCAGGCTCCACCAATACTAACCCTTCCATGCGCAGTTCGATCGCCGCAGGGACGCGCCTAATTTAAATGCTTCACGCCCCCTAATCGCGTATTTCGATTACGCGGCGAGAAATACACTACGCTGCCGTACCGTAAGGGACAAAATCTACCAGAATTCGGCGTATAGCCTGGTAAAATACGGCGGCGTAGTGTATCTCTGATACTCTGCGCCAATGTAATTGTATCTGAATCTGGCCCATTGTTCTTATACACGCTGCACTGGGAGAAGGAAAGGGAGGATCACATTACTGTCTCCTAGGGGCAATACTGACAGTTCCACCCTCACATTTGGATGAGATCTGGTCTGTACCGGGCAACTTAATCTGATAACAGTCATCCACTTACTGGCGGGTTCCTGGCATTCAAAAGAACAGCCGATGTTACAGCACTTCTTTTTCCCGGAACATTCCGAGTCTCCGTGACAGTTCTTGATGATGGAGAGCTTACATGCTACAAGGGTATTAACCACGGGACAGCTGCCCGGTTTCACCACCACTGCAGGAAAAAAAGCATTTATCATTATTATTATTTTACAGGTAGTTCTATTTACCTAGCCCTTTACAGATACATCAGTCCCTGCCCTCCAGGATATAATAATTCAATAACTGTCTATACGGAGAATGAGTCTTTACAACCACTTTAACCACTTAACGCCCGCCGCACGACTATGTACGTCCACAGAATGGCACGTACAGGCAGATGGGCGTATATATATGATCGCTCCCAGCCAATCCCGTGAGCCTCCGCTGTGTCACTTCCTCTGCCTGTAAAATGTAAACACTGGCAGAGGAAGTGATGCAGCTCTCCTCTCGGCGGTATTTTTAAACCGCCGAGAGGAGAGAAGACTCACAATAAGTCGCACCAACACTACACTGACACCAGTACACATAGGCACATTTAACCCCTTCCGATCTATCCCCCCCACCCCCCTGTCACAGTGTCACTGAATGCAGTGATCATATATTTACTGATCACTGCATTTAGTGTCAGTGTGACAGTTAGTGTGACAGGCAGTTAGTGCTAGGTCCAGGGTAGCCCCGTACCCCCCCCAATAAAGGTTTAACCCCTTGATCACTGCCCTAGTTAACCCTTTCACCCCCTATTACCAGCGTCACTAAGCGATCATTTTTCTGATCGCTGTATTAGTGTCAATGTTGCCGCTAGGTACCTAATTTTTTTTATTGCGATTTTTTTTTACTAAAGACATGTGGCTGAATACATTTTGGCCTAAATGTTTGACTAAAATTTAGATTATTCGATTTTTCTCATAACAAAAAGTAAAAAATATTGTTTTTTTTTCAAAAATGTCGCTGTATTTTTGTTTATAGCGCAAAAAATAAAAATCGCAGAGGCAATCAAATACCATCAAAAGAAAGCTCTATTTGTGGGAAGAAAAGGACGCAAATTTTGTTTGGGAGCTACATTGCATGACCGCGCAATTGTCTGTTAAAGCGACGCAGTGCCAAATTGTAAACACGCCTCTCGGAATTTAGCAGCATATTGGCCCGGGGCTTAAGTGGTTAAACCTACCTAAAACCTGCATTTCTTTTTTTTTTGTTTACAAACTTTTATTAAAGAAATAAATGGTGGTACAAATCCGTATAAACAAGGCATATACTGTACAAAAAGAAGGTTAAAACAAATAAGAGGTCAGTCTGAGTACACACATTAGTAGGGCGCATAAAGGCATTTCTTTGGACATCGGGATCTTTTCTTCTTTTCCGAGTCTACATGCGGAAATTACCCTAAGGCCAAATCGGAAAAGGTAGCAGCCCAAGCCCCAAGAGAGTTCACCGTCCACCATCCACCATTGGGCATAACCTACTGGAAAGGGATTTCTTCCTACTCACCTATACACTTTCCCATCCATTACCAGTGACTGATCCAGTCAGTCCAGCGCGGTCTCCAGAACAAACCAGTTACCACTGTAGCTTGTGTCTCTGCTTCTCCTTCTAAGCCCCTCCACCAGTTTGTCTTTGCTCTTCCCAAGACCATAGCAAGGGTGTTATCCATTTACAGTTTGACTCCTACAAATGTGTCTTTAATCTACATTATGGAGAACCATTAAAAAAGGATGACACCTTTATTTGGCTTTCTATTGGCCATGGTATTTGGGTGAAAATGGGACATGTAAAGGGAGCCTAAAGCGGAACTTCACCCAAAACGGGAAGTTCCGCTCTTCCTCCTGCCCTTCCCCCTCTTCCTTTACATTTGGCACTTTTTTTGGGGGGGGGTGGGTGGGGGATACGGGCCCCGATTTTGACAGGTATCCATTCCTCTACTTCTGGTCAGATCACCCCAGCGATCTGAGATGAAGTTTGGCCCCCCTCCTTCTCCTGCAGCCTTCTGGGACACATTACAGGTCCCAGAAAACTGTGGGACCAATCACAAAGCTTAACACGGCTCTTGCATGTGCAGTTAGAAGCCGGCTGTGAAGCTGCAAGGCTTCACTGCCAGTTTCCCTAGGGAAAGATACCGGTGCCTGCACCCAAAGCCAATTGAAGAATCAGTTTGGATGAGGACAGTGCTGGATCCAGGGGCAGGTATTTTGGGGGGACTGGAGATCCTCTTTAACACCTTGCCGACCAGTCGCCGTCGCTATACAGCGGCAGGTTGGCTCCCGTGCACGAATCGCCGTAACTCTACAACGGCCGCTTTAACCACTTAAGGACCTTGCCTGTTTTTAAGACTCAGTGTTTACAAGTTTAACCACTTGCCCAAGGCGTCATGGTAAAAAGACGTCATGTTTTTAAAGATGGATATCTCGGTAACAGCAGCAGCTGCTGCCACAACCGAGATATCCATCTCTTCTGTGGGCGGTCCTGTACACGATAACGGCAGTCTCCGTGGCGGATTCGCCGCGAGATCGCCTTTATCGGTGGCGGGAGAGGGCCCATCGGTAGCGGCGGAGGCGATCGGGTCCTGTTGGCAGCTGTGTTGGGATATGAGTGAGGGAAAAATCACCCCCACCCGTCCCCCATAGCTCTGCTGGGCGGAAGTGACGACAAAACGTCAGTCCCACCCAGCGTCTTAAAGCCTAAATATGAGATCTGAGGTCTTTTTGACCCCAGATCTCATATTTAAGAGGACCTGTCATGCTTTTTTCTATTACAAGGGATGTTTACATTCCTTGTAATAGGAATAAACGTGATAATTTATTTATTTTTATTTATTTCGGTGTATAAAATTATAAACTAATTTAAAATAAATAAGAAAACAAAAAAAAATTAAAACGCCCCATCCCGACGAGCTTGCGCACAGAAGCGAACGCATACGCGAGTAGCGCCCGCATATGAAAACGGTGTTCAAACCACACAAGTGAGGTATCGCCGCGATCGTTAGAGCGAGAGCAATAATTCTAGTCCTAGACCTCCTCTGTATCTCAAAAATTGCAACCTGTAGAATTTTTTAAACGTCGCCTATCGAGATTTTTAAGGGTAAAAGTTTGACGCCATGCCACGAGCGGGCGCAATTTTTAAGCGTGACATGTTGGGTATCATTTTACTCGGCGTAACATTATCTTTCACAATATTTAAAAAAATTGGGCCAAATTTATTGTTGTCTTATTTTTTTATTAAAAAGAGTGATGTTTTTCCAAAAAAAGTGCGCTTGTAAGACCGCTGCGCAAATACGGTGTGAATTTTTTTTGCAATGACTGCCATTTTATTCTCTAGGGTGTTAGAAAAAAATATATAATGTTTGGGGGGTTTAAGTAATTTTCTAGGAAAAAAAACAGTTTTAGTCTCGTAAACACCGAATCTGAAAAACAGGCTTGGTGGGCAAGTGGTTAAAACTGTTTTTATTGCTAGAAAATTACTTAGAACCCCCAAACATTATACATTTCTTTTCTATTACCCTAGAGAATAAAATAGCGGTCATTGCAATACGTTTTGTCACACTGTATTCGCGCAGTTGTCTTACAAGCGCACTTTTTTTGGAAAAAAATCACTTTTTTAAATTAAAAACAGAAGTACAACAGTAAAGGTAGCCCAATTTTTTTTTATTGTGAAAGATAATGTTACGCCGAGTAAATTGATACCTGACATGTCACATTTCAAAATTGCGCCTGCACGTGGAATGGCTTCAAACATTTACCCTTAAAAATCTCCATGAACGTTGTTTAAAAAATTCTACAGGTTGCATGTTTTGAGTTACAGAGAAGGTCTAGTGCTAGAATTATTGCTCTCACTCTAACGATTAGGGCGATACCTCACATATGTGGTTTGAACACCGATTTGATATGTGGGCGCTAATCAGGTGTGCGTTCGATTCTGCAGGGGAGCTCAGAAAAAAAATTGTTTTTGTTTTTTCTTATTTATTTTACTTTTTTTTTAAAGTGGGTCACTTTTATTCCTATTACAAGGAATGTAAACATCCCTTGTAATAGAAAAAAAAAGCATGACAGGTCCTCTTATATATGAGATCCCACAACTCATATTTAGACTTAAATGCAATAAAAAATTTAATAAAAATTGTAATTTGAAAAAATGACAACAAAAACATTTCCCTTTAAGACGTATGGGCGGAAGTGACTTTTTGATGTCGCTTCTGCCCTGCAGTGATATGGAGACGGGTGAGGGCCATCTTCCCTGTCTTTGGAGGCAAGAGGGGTGACTTTTGGACATCATGTCAGTCCTGCGCCTCCTACCTTTGGTGCCTGTGCACTTACAGTGCCTTGCAAAAGTATTCACCCCCCTTGGCATTTTTTGTGTTTTGTTGACTCACAACCTGGAATTAACATGGATTGTTTGATGATTTGCATCATTTAATTTACAGAACATGCCCACAACACTGTATACTCATAGCCAGAGAGGCAGCACTTCTGTTCACCTTTACAATCCTGGTCAGTGTTCCATCGATGATGCTCCTTGGGTATCTCATGCAGAGAGCAGGGGACGATGGGTATTGGAAATTTGAGACACGATAACAGCAATGTGTAGGGTCATCTTATCTGTTTTCTTAGGCCCCTTTCACACTAGTGGTCTGATTGAGTCCAACTGTCCATTTTGTTAGTGGACCCGATATGACCCTCCATTCTCCTCTATGGAGTGGCGGGTGTAAGTGGACGTGTGTCTGTTTACACCCACCTACATCTAATCTGCTAAAAACAAATGGATGGGGATCTGTTACCCTCCATCTGGGTGGATCAGATGGCAGTCGGGGTTTGTTTACATCCAATTGCCCATAAAGGAGAGCTGCCTGTGTCTGTGTCTACTCTGCATAAGCGGAGCGGACACGGACCAGCTATTCACCTGCTCAGAAGAGGATCAGCAGACAGATCCCCCCACTGAGCAAGTGGACTCCAAATGGAGTACCCCCCATGTGAAAGGGGCCTTACCCTTATAAGGGTGGCCTGATGTCCCAAAAAATGTATGTTGTCATCCCATCTGATCAATGTTTATAAACAATAATACTTTGTATCTCTCTGTCTCCCGTCTGATCAATGTTTATAAACAATGATACTTTGTATCTCGCTATCTCCTGTCTAAAAAATATTCATACATATTTTGCTTTCTACCCCTCTATCTTACATCTGAACAATGTTTATAAACACAGTGACAGATGTCCTTATTTTGACAGCAGCAGCTTCTAAAGCTGCCGTATTTACACAGGAACTCCCTGCTGTCATTTTGACAGCCATTAGTGACAAATGAGATGGGGGAACAACAGTGAGGAAGAAGGACGGGATGTACTACACACACCCGGTTTACTCCCAGTGTGTACAACTAGATGGACGCTTTGACAATGCCGCTAAAAGCTGGACGAAAGCTCTGCAAATGCTTTGTAAAAATTTTCTGTACACATTGTTCTTATACACGCTGCACTGGGAGAAGGAAAGGGAGGGTCTGATTATTGGCTCCTAGGGGCAATACTGACAGTTCCACCCTCACATTTGGCTGAGATCTGGTCTGAACCGGACCACTTAATATCTGATAACAGTCATCCACTTACTGTTGGGTTCCCAGCATTTATAAGAACAGCCGACATCACAGCACTTCATTGTCCCGGAACATTCCGAGTCTGCGCGACAACTCCTGGGGATGGGGGGCTTACATGCTACAAGGGTATTAACCACAGGACAGGTGCCCGGTTTCACCACCACTGCAGGAAAAAAAAATCATTTTTTTATTATTTTTACAGGTAGTTCTATTTACCTAGAGCTTTACAGATACATTGTACATTCACATCAGTCCCTGCCCTCCAGGATATAACAATTCAATAACTGTCTATACGGAGAATGAAGCCTCGTACACACGCACGGTTTTCTCAAGAACAAAACTGCCCGGAATCCCGATGAGAACCTGCTCTCCATTTTCTCGTCGGGATTCTCGGCAGAGTGTTTCCTGCTAAGAAAACCGTGAGTGTGTATGCTTACCTGTCCTCAGGTAAACCCGCGCATGCTTGAAAAGACTATGATGCATGCGCGGTAACATACAAGGGTAGTGTAGGGTGTAGCAAGATAGTGGCGATGGCATCGAGTGTGACGAGCGCAGGCTTGTCGCAGTCGATGACGTCACCTCGTTCTTGCCATTTAAAAGAACGGTGGTTCTTTGAATGGCTGTCTGTATGCAGGGCTTTGCAAGGAAAGCTTGCCAAGCCCTGCATACAGACAGCGGCAGGTTGGCTCCCGTGTGCGAATCGCCGTAGCTCTACAGCGACCACTTTAACCACTTAAGGACCTTGCCTGTTTTTAAGACTCAGTGTTTACAAGTTTAAAACAGTTTTTATTGCTAGAAAATTACTTAGAACCCCCAAAACATTATACATTTCTTTTCTATCACCCTAGAGAATAAAATGTCAGTCATTGCAATACTTTTTGTCACACAGTATTTGCGCAGTTGTCCTACAAGCGCACTTTTTTTTGGAAAAAAAACAGTTTTTTAAATTAAAAACAGAAGTACAACAGTAAAGTTAGCCTAATTTGTTTTATATTGTGAAGATAATGTAACGCCGAGTAAATTGATACCTGACATGTCACGCTTCAAAATTGCGCCCACTCGTGGAATGGCTTCAAACTTTTACCCTTAAAAATCTCCATGAGCGATGTTTAAAAAATTCTACAGGTTGCATGTTTTGAGTTACAGAGGAGGTCTAGTGCTAGAATTATTGCTCTCACTCTAACGATTAGGGCGTTACCTCACATGTGTGGTTTGAACACCGATTTGATATGTGGGCGCTACTCACGTGTGCGTTCGATTCTGTGGGCGAGCTCGGCGGGACGGGGCTCTTTAAAATTTTGTTTTTGTTTTTTCCTATTTATTTTACTTGATTTTATAGTTTTTTTTTTTAAGTTACTTTTATTCCTATTACAAGGAATGTAAGCATCCCTTGTAATGAAAAAAAAAAGCATTACAGGTCCTCTTATTTATGAGATCTGGGGTCAAAAAGACCTCACATCTCACATCTCATATTTAGACTTGCAATAAAAAAAATAATGCAATAATGCAATAAAATAATAATAATTGTAATTTGAAAAAATGACAACAAAAACATTTCCCTTTAAGACGTATGGGCGTAAGTGACTTTTTGACGTCGCTTCTGCCCTGCAGTGATATGGAGACGGGTGGGGGCCATCTTCCCTGTCTTTGGAGGTAAGAGGGGTGACTTTTGGACGTCATGTCAGTCCTGCGCCTCCTACCTTTGGTGCCTGTGCACTTACAGTGCCTTGCAAAAGTATTCACCCCCCTTGGCATTTTTTGTGTTTTGTTGTCTCACAACCTGGAATTAACATGGATTGTTTGAGGATTTGCATCATTTAATTTACAGAACATGCCCACAACTTTGCTTCACAATAATAAAAAATAAAAAATTATCTTCAAACAAATAGGACACAATAACAGAAAAAGTCAATGTGCATAACTATTCACCCCCCTAAAGTCAATACTTTGTAGAGACACCTTTTGTGGCTATCACAGCTCCAAGTCGCTTTGGATAAGTCTCTATGAGCTTGCCACATCTTACCACTGGGATTTTTGCCCATTCCTCCTTGCAAAACTGCTCCAGCTCCTTCAAGTTTGATGGTTTGCGCTTGTGAACAGCAATCTTTAAGTCTGACTACAGATTTTTTATTGGATTAAGGTCCGGGCTTTGACTAGGCCATTCCAACACGTTTACATGTTTCCCCTTAAACCACTCAAGTGTTGCTTTACCCGCGTGTTTGGGGTCATTGTCCTTCTGGAAGGTGAACCTCTGTCCTAGCCTCAAATCACTCAAAAAGTGGTACAGGCTCAAGAATATTCTTGTATTTAGGAGCATCCATCTTTCCCTCAACTCTGACCAGTTTCCCAGTTTCGACTGCTGAAAAACATCCCCACAGCATGATGCTGCCACCACCATGTTTCACAGTGGGGATGGTGTTCTTTGGATGATGTGTTGGGTTTGCTCCAGACATAGGGCCAGATTATCAAAAACTGGCGTATTTGCGGCGTATCCCCTTTACGCTACGCCTACGCAGTTTTTACAGGGAATTGCTGTATTCTCAAAGCATTTGCTCCGTAATTTGCGTCGGCGTAGCGTAAAGGGAACGGCGTAAGGCCGCGTAATTCAAATAGGTAAGGAGGGGGGCGTGCTGTATTTAAATTAGGCGCACCCCGTGCCGAACGAACTGCGCATGCGTCAGCCTAAAACGTAGGCCACTGCGCATGCTCCATCGTATGCCGCAAATACAGCGATTATGACGGCAACGTAATTAAAGTACATGCCTATTCGCGGCGAGTTACGCAAACGACGTAAATGACGGAAAAACACAACGCTGTCCCGACGTCCATACTTAACATGGCTTACGCCGGACCTACGCAAGGTTACCCCCCATATAGCAGAGGTAACCTTACACGTACGCAAACTACGTCGACGCGGCGCACAAGCGTTCGGGAATTGGCGTATCGGCTCATTTGCATATTCGCCGCAGAAATCGACGTAAACGCCACCTAGTGGCCGGCATATTATTGCATTTAGGATTCGACAGAGTAAGCGACTTACGCCAGTTGGATCCTATCGTAATTCTGGTGTATATTGTTTTGTGAATACGCCGGCGGGATATTTGAATTACGCCGGTGTATCTGTGGATACACCAGTGTAATTCTTTTGAGAATCTGGCCCATAGTGTTTTCTTTGATGGCCAAAAAGTAAAATTTTAGTCTCATCAGACCAGAGCACCTTCCTCCATACAGTTTGGGAGTGTCCCACAAGCCTTTTCCCAAACTCAAAACGTGCCATTTTGTTTTTTGCTGAAAGTAATGTCTTTCTTCTGGCCACTCTGCCATAAAGCTCAACTCTATGGAGCGTACGGCTTATTGTCGTCCTATGTACAGATACTCGATTATAAGGAGAGAACCACTAGGGAGAATAAAGAATTTTTACTAAGGCGTTGCCAACATCCCTGATATTTGTTTAGTAAAAAAACAAAAAACAAAAAGGAAAACTTTACCCCCCGGCACACTGGAACTTTAAAGGCACACTAACGATAAACAGTATATCAAAAAATATATCAAAATCTATTAGAGGTACATTTTTTTATATTAACATATCAAAGTTTTTTGATACAAACATTGGGCAATATCAGTACTACCATTTATAAATATAATATCATTTTTGATTCAATATTTAGCAAATCTTTGAAACTGATGTGGATTTTTTTTTCTACATACTTTTTCATACCAGGGTGGTCCATGATCTTTTGGGGCCCTTACTGTTGGGTGGATTGTGGAGATCTTTCCGTGGGGACCCTTGTGAGGGCCGTGCCAGACCCAGATTGGGTCTTTCACCATTTTGGTGAACATGCAACAGAAAGCCTCTCCTTTTCTCATATTCAAATGATTTTTACCGTATATACTCTAGTATAAGTCGACCCGAATATAAGCTGAGGCATCAAATTTTACCACAAAAAAATGGGAAAGTATAAGCCTAAGTTGTCCATATGCATGCCTCACGGTGCCTCACTGTGTCCATGTGCATGCTTCACTGTGCCCATGCCTCACTGTGCCCATGACTAGACTGTCGTTTAACATGGGAGTCTATGGAAGGGGTTCCCGGATTTGAAAAATCGGTGCTTCCCAGCCTTAGGTCCCCCAAACAACAAACTTTGCACTCTTGTAGGGGAGAAATGGGGCTACATGTGTGCTAATTTTCGGGTCCAGGGGACCTACGGCCGGCCAGTTCCCAGGTACCCAATGTCTGGGAGATCAGGCACAAAATGGTGACTCGAGTATAAGCCAAGGGCGGCATTTTCAGCACCAAAAAATGTGCTAAAAAATGTGGCTTATACTCGAGTATATACGGTAAGTCTCTTTCTGAAATGTATTGATTGATGATCCAGTGTTGGTACTGTAGTGGAAATTTTATGAAGATGTATTTAATATGTATTGTCATAGTGTCACCCATTGTTGGTTCTCCCGCAGCCTGCTCTAAAGAGTTCACTGGGGCAGACTGAGACTGGTTGAGATACACTTCCCGATTTGGAGAAGGGTGTTTGTGGAGTGGGGGTGTCGGCCGGCGAAAGAGCCCCTGTGTCATACACAGATATTTGCCTGTGCGATGCGTCCACTCTGCAAGTGCATTGTCGGTTTAGCGGATGTGAGCTCCTGTCATCTCTCGGTGCCTGATCGATACTGTTTTATGATGTCAGTGTACACCTGCAGATAAGCTCCCCTCGACAGGAACTGTGTTCATTGGTTATTGAATTATTACTGTATCGTATTGTTATTGAATTATTACTATACCGTTATTGTACCATGCTATTGTTGTACTATGTTGTATTATTGTCCCATCCATATATGGGCATTTGCTGTGTGGAGCCCCCATGCTGTGTCCTGGCTTCCCATGAAGGAGGTCACATGCTGTGACATCACTTCCTATGGTCACATGCTGTGATCCCCTCCAATCAGCTGTAGTCTGTGAGGGCTTTTGTTCTAAAAGGACTCTGTGTGGGTGTCAGCAGGGGTCTTGTGAGGAGGCCGAGATGAGAACAAGTTGGTGGTGATGGTGTCTTATTGTATGAATGGAAGGGGATGAATGGTGAGTGAAACTTTTAGCTTAAAGATGGATTATTTCACTAAGATGAAGTGTGTGCTTACTAGCAGAGGCAGAATGGCGGTGTGCTCCGCATACCACCAAAACGGCCACATCAGTACGATGATATAGCCATGTATTCCAATGTTGACGCAGCTTTGGAGGTTTGTTTGAAATCATTGTTTTGCTCTTTTTCAGAATGTGTCCATATTCTCTCCTCTAAAACCCATGAAGAAGGGACAAGTCTCCCGAAATGCGTCAGTCTAAAGGAGACAATTACTTTAACTGGAATCTATGTAGCTCATTGTGAGCATAATATTCTATCCATGTGTTGTACTGTACAATTAGCTAATGTGTTCGATATCACGAGCATGTATTTTTATTTTTAATTACCTCTAAAAAAATGTAATATATTTTTTGATATACTGTTTAACGTTAGTTCACCTTAAAGTCCCAGTGTGTGGGTACATTTTCCTTTTACTATTTTTACTAAATATGCACAGATTCTTTAAAAATATGCACAGATACTCCAGTCTCTGCTGTGGAGCTCTGCAGCTTCTCCAGGGTACCTTAGGTCTCTGTTCCGCCTCTCTGATTAATGCCCTCCTGTGAGTTTTGGTGTGTAGCCGTCTCTTGGCACGTTTGCTGTTGTGCCATGTTCTTTCCATTTGGTTATGATAGATTTGATGGAGCTCCTAGGGATCATCAAAGATTTGGATATTTTTTTATATTCCTGACTTGTACTTCTCAACAACATTGTCCCTTACTTGTTTGGAGAGTTCCTTGGTCTTCATGGCAGTGTTTGGTTAGTGGTGCCTCTTGCTTAGGTGTTGCAGCCTCTGGGGCCTTTCAAAAAGGTGTGTCTATGTAATGACAGATCATGTGACACTTAGATTACACACAGGTGGACATCATTTCACTAATTATGTGACTTCTGAAGGTAATTGGTAGCACCAGAGCTTGTTATGGGCTTCATAACAAAGGGGGTGAATACATACGCACATGCCAATTATCAGTTTTTTATCTCTGAAAAATAGGTTTAAGTATATATTTTTAAAATTTTACTTCACCAACTTAGACTATTGTGTTCTGATCCATCACATATAATTCCGATAAAAAAAAAATACATTGAACTAAAGGCTGTAATGTAAGAAAATAAGTAAAAAGCCAAGGGGGGTGAATACTTTTACAAGGCACTGTATACTGGCAGCCGGAGAGGCAGCATTTCTGTTCGCCTTTATAATCCTGGTCAGTGTTCCATCGATGACGCTCCTTGGGTATCTCCTGCAGAGAACAGGGGACGATGGGTATTGCAAATCTGGGAAACGATGACAGCAATGTGTAGGGTCATCTCATCTGTTTTCTTAGGCCCCTTTACATTAGCGGTCTGATCGAGTCCGCCTGTCCATTTTGCGGGCGGACCCAATATGACCCTCCATTCTCCTCTATGGAGCAGGCATGGAGTACAGGGAGTTTCCCGGTGGGTCGACGGCTCACCGGGCCGGTTTCGGTGACAGCCTGTCAAAATATCGGCTGTGCAGCCCATTAATTTGAGTACTGCTGTACTGCCTATAAGAGAAATAAAGTAGAACGGCTAATGGGCAGTGAATGGAGGGGCTTGGGTGGCCATCAAGTTTGGCTGGCTGGGGGGGACAGGTTTGTCCAACCGGCCGATATAGGATAGACCTGTCATCCGCACTGCCCATCCATCACCTCACTTCATAGTTCACAAACCATGTCAGCCTCATCGCCGCTTTATTGCTGAATGGCAGCCAATGGCTGTGCAGCAATGCCGGTTTCCAGAAATACCAGCCAATGAGGCTGTAGCAATGTTCCTGCATGTCATTAGCCCTCCTGTTTTTGTGCGTGTTTGCAAAATTAAATCTGGATGAAGTCCAGGGCCAAATTTTTGTCCCAGTCCAGCCCTGCTATGGAGTGGTGGGTGTAAGTGGACGTGTGTCTGTTTACACCCACCTACATCGAATGTGCTAAAAATGAATGGATGGGGATCTGTTACCCTCCATCTGGGTGGATCAGATGGCAGTCGGGGTTCATTTAAATCCAACTGCCCATAGAGGAGAGCAGCCTGCGTCTGTGTCTACTCTGCATAAGCGGAGCAGACACGGACCAGCTATCTGCCTGCTCAGCAGAGGATCAGCAGACAGATCCCCTCACTGAGCAAGTGGACTCCTGATGGAGTACACCCCATGTGAAAGAGGCCTTAACCTCATAAGGGTGGCCTGATGTCCTAAAAATGTATGCTGCCATCTCATCTGATCAATGTTTATGAACAATAATACTTTGTATCTATCTCCCGTCTGATCAATGTTTATAAACAATGTTACTTTGTATCTCTATCTCCCGCCTGAAAAATATTCAGAAATAAGTTGCTTTCTATCTCTCTATTTTACATCTGAACAATGTTTATAAACACAGTGACAGATGTCCTTTTTTTTTACAGCAGCAGCTTCTAAAGCTGCTGTATTTACACAGAGACTCCCTGCTGTCATTTTGACAGCCATTAGTGACAAATGAAATGGGGGAACAGCAGCGAGGAAGAAGGACGGGATGTACAACACACCCCTTGTTTACTCCCAGTGTGTATAACTGGATGGACCCTTTTACAAAGCTGCTAAGAGCTGTACGGAAGCTCTGCAAATGCTTTGTAAAAACTTGCTGTACACATTGTTCTTTTACACGCTGCACTGGGAGAAGGAAAAGGAGGATCACATTACTGTCTCCTTGGGGCAATACTGTCAGTTCCACCCTCACATTTGGATGAGATCTGGTCTGTACCGGGCCACTTAATATCTGATCACAGTCATCCACTTACCGATGGGTTCCCGACATTCAAAAGAACAGCCTGCGTCACAGCACTTCATTGTCCCGAGACAATCCAAATCTACATTACAATGCCTGGGGATGTGGCCCTTACACGCTACAAGGGTGTTAACCACGGGACAGGTGCCCGGTTTCACCACTGCAGGAAAAAAACACATTGATCATTAGCTGCATTTATTATTATTATTATTACAGATAATTAAAGGCCTCGTACACACGACCGTTTTCCTCGACAGAATCCATCAAGAAACTTGGTGGCAGAGCTTTTTTGCCGAGGAAAACAGACGTGTGCATGTTTTTTATTCAGAAAACTGTCATGGAACTGTCAAGTTCTCTTTTTCCTCGTCGTGAGTCTCCATTTTCTTCGTTGTGTTTCTCGTCGGGCTGGTTTATGACGAGAAACACATTTGTGTGTCTGCTTAGAAACCCACGCATGCTCAGAATAAAGTATGAGACGGGAGCGCACCTTCGGTAAAAGTAGCGTTCATAATGGAGATAGCACATTTGTCACGCTGTAACAGACTGAAAAGTGCAAATCGTCTCTCACCAAACTTTTACCTAACACGCAGTAACATGAGACCTAGAAACTCGTCGTAAAAGAAACATTGTTTTCCTCGACGAGTTCCTTGTCAGGCTTGTCGAGAATCTTGTCAAGCTTTCTTTGCGTACACACTGTCAAGACAAAATCTCGTCGTTCTCAAACGCGGTGACGCACAACACGTATGACGGCACTATAAAGGGGAAGTTCGATTCCACTGGCACAACCCTTGGGGCTGCTTTTGTGTACGAGGCCATATAGCGTTGTCAATTTACATATCGCATTACAGACATATTATACATGCACATCAGTCCTGCCCTCAAGGAGCTTACAATCTAAGGTCCCAACTCACATTAATACGTACAGCAGCAATAACTGTCTATAATGAGATTAGGGAATGTACAGAGCGTTTCTTGGTAGTTATCATGTGACATTTTCAGTCTTTATTTTGGCGACACTTCCAGATCAGAAAAAAAATACATAATTCTCTAACTACTTCACTACCGTGCCAAATCTGACATCTCTTTGCATGTAAAAATTACTTTTTTTGTTAGAAAGTTACTCAGAACCCCTAAGCACACACACATTATATATATATATATATATATATATATATATATATATATATATATATATATATATATATATATATATATATATATATATATATATATATATATATACATACATACATACATATATATACCTATACACTGCTCAAAACAAATGAAAGGAACACTTTGAAAACACATCAGATCTCAACGGGCAAAAATCTCATGCTGGATATTTATACTGATATGAACTGGATAATGTGTTGGGATCTATACTGGTATTGACTGGGTAATGTGTTAGGATCTATACTGGTATGAACTGGATAATGTGTTAGGATTTATACTGGTATGAATTGGGTAGTAATGTGTTGGGATCTATACTGGTATGGACTGGGTAATGTGTTAGGATCTATACTGGTATGGACTGGATAATGTGTTAGGATTTATACTGGTATGAATTGGGTAGTAATGTGTTGGGATCTATACTGGTATGGACTGGGTAATCTGTTAGGATCTATACTGGTATGGACTGGGTAATCTGTTAGGATCTATACTGGTATGGACTGGATAATGTGTTAGGATTTATACTGGTATGAATTGGGTAATGTGTTGTTAGCTATACTGATATGGACAGGGTAATGTGTTAGGAATGAAAGGATGGCACATCTTTTGATGGAAATTAAAATTATCCACCTACAAAGGGCTAAATTCAAAGACACCCCGAAAATCAAAGTGAAAAAAATTATGCAGCAAGCTAGTCCATTTTGCTGAAATTTCATTGCAACAACTCAACATGGTCCTTAGTAGTTTGTATGGCCCCCAAGTGCTTGTATGGATGCCTGACAACATCAGGGCATGCTCCTAATGAGAAGACGGATGGTGTCCTGTGGTATTTCCTCCCAGATCTGGACCAGAGCATCACTGAGCTCCTGAACAGACTGAGGTGCAACCTGAAGGCACCGGATGGACCGAAACATAATGTCCCAGAGGAGTTCTTTTGGATTTAGGTTAGGTGAGTGTGGGGGGCCATTCAATGGTATCAACTCCTTCATCCTCCAGGAACTGGCTGCATGCCCTCGTCTCATGCGGCTGGGCATTGTCGTGCAACAGGAGAAACCCAGGACCCACTGCACCAGCGTCTGACAATGGGTCCAAGGATTTCATCCCGATATCTAATGGCAGTCAAGGTGCCATTGTGTAGCCTGTAGAGGTCTGTGTGTCCCTCCATGGATATGCCTGCCCAGACCATCACTGACCCACCAACAAACCAGTCATGCTGAACGATGTTACAGGCAGCATAACCTTTTCTGCGGCTTCTCCAGACCCTTTCACGTCTGTCACATATGCTCAGGGTGAACCTGCTCTCATCTGTAAAAGGAAGCATGGGGCACCAGTGGCGGACCTGCCAATTCTGGTGTTCAATGGAAAATTCCAATCAAGCTTCACAGTGTCCAGCGCACCCTAGAGAATGTCGGACCCTCAGGCCCCCCCATGAAGTCTGTTTCTGATTGTTTGGTCAGACATTCACACTGGTGGCCTGCTGAAGGTCATTTTGTAGGGCTCTGGCAGTGCTCATTCTGTTACTCCTTGTACAAAGGAGCAGATACCGGTCCTGCTGATGGGTCAAGGACCTTCTACGGCTCTGCCCAGCTCTCCTAGAGTAACTGCCTGTCTCCTGGAATCTCCTCCATGCTCCTGAGACTGTGCTGGGGGACACGGCAAACCTTCTGGCAATGACACGTATTGATGTGCCATCCTGGAGGAGTTGGACTACCGGTGCAACCTTTATAGGGTCCAGGTATGGCCTCGTGCTACCAGTAGTAACACTGACCCTAGGCAACTGCAAAACTAGTGAAAAACAGTCAGAAAAGATGAGTAGGAAAAAAAATGTCAAACACCTTCACCTGAAAAAACATTCCTGTTTTGGAGGTCGTCCCATTGTTGCCCATCTAGTGCACCTGTTGTTAATTTCAATTAAAAGCAAAGCAGCTGAAACTGATTGACAACCCCCTCTGGATACACCCCTCCCCCTCTGCTACTTAACTGACCAGATCAATATCCCAGGAGTTCTGATTCAAAAGTGTTCCTTTAATTTTTTGAGCAGTGTGTAAATATATGTATGTATGTATGTATATAAAAATATAAATTTAAAAGTGTTGCGCTGTCATACACCGGTATGTGTAAAATACACAACTCAAACATACACGTTGTATAAACCAATAATAATCAGAACATATAAGAATCAGGGTCGCCAACTTTCCGAAAATTTACGAACAGTTTGTAAAATCCATAATTGTTGCATCTGTCCATGAATGTCAATTACATGTCCATTACGGAATGCAGCCTACATGTCTGTAATGGACATTCAAGGACAGATGCAAAAAGTACAGATTTTACAAACTGTTTGTAAATTTACTGAAAATTGGCAACCCTGATTAGAATAATTAGAACATACTGTATATGTAATAATTGGGGTTGTCCCGATACCATTTTTTTAGGACCGAGTACAAGTACCGATACTTTTTTTCATGTACTCGCCGATACCGAATACCGATACTTTTTTTTAAATGTGTCCCCAAATGCAGCAATGTCCCCCCACATATGCAGCCATGTCCCCCCACATATGCAGCCATGTCCCCCCACATTTGCAGCCATGTCCCCCCACATATATTGCAGCCATGTCCCCCCACATATTGCAGCCATGTCCCCCCACATACAGTGCAGAAAACAAGTATTTGAACACCCTGCTATTTTGCAAGTTCTCCCACTTGGAAATCATGGAGGGGTCTGAAATTGTCATCGTAGGTGCATGTCCACTGTGAGAGACATAATCAAAAATTTTTTTTCCAGAAATCACAATTTATGATTTTTTAACTATTTATTTGTATGATACAGCTGCAAAGAAGTATTTGAACACCTGTCTATCAGCTAGAATTCTTACCCTCAAAGACCTGTTAGTCTGCCTTTAAAATGTCCACCTCCACTCCATTCATTATCCTAAATTAGATGCACCTGTTTGAGGTCATTAGCTGCATAAAGACACCTGTCCACCCCATACAATCAGTAAGAATCCAACTACTAACATGGCCAAGACCAAAGAGCTGTCTAAAGACACTAGAGACAAAATTGTACACCTCCACAAGGCTGGAAAGGGCTACGGGGAAATTGCCAAGCAGCTTGGTGAAAAAAGATCCACTGTTGGAGCAATCATTAGAAAATGGAAGAAGCTAAACATGACTGTCAATCTCCCTCGGACTGGGGCTCCATGCAAAATCTCACCTCGTGGGGTCTCAATGATCCTAAGAAAGGTGAGAAATCAGCCCAGGACTACACGGGAGGAGCTGGTCAATGACCTTAAAAGAGCTGGGACCACCGTTTCCAAGGTTACTGTTGGTAATACACTAAGACGTCATGGTTTGAAATCATGCATGGCATGGAAGGTTCCCCTGCTTAAACCAGCACATGTCAAGGCCCGTCTTAAGTTTGCCAATGACCATTTGGATGATCCAGAGGAGTCATGGGAGAAAGTCATGTGGTCAGATGAGACCAAAATAGAACTTTTTGGTCATAATTCCACTAACCGTGTTTGGAGGAAGAAGAATGATGAGTACCATCCCAAGAATACCATCCCTACTGTGAAGCATGGGGGTGGTAGCATCATGCTTTGGGGGTGTTTTTCTGCACATGGGACAGGGCGACTGCACTGTATTAAGGAGAGGATGACCGGGCCTTGTATTGCGAGATTTTGGGCAACAACCTCCTTCCCTCAGTTAGAGCTTTGAAGATGGGTCGAGGCTGGGTCTTCCAACATGACAATGACCCGAAGCACACAGCCAGGATAACCAAGGAGTGGCTCTGTAAGAAGCATATCAAGGTTCTGGCGTGGCCTAGCCAGTCTCCAGACCTAAACCCAATAGAGAATCTTTGGAGGGAGCTCAAACTCCGTGTTTCTCAGCGACAGCCCAGAAACCTGACTGATCTAGAGAAGATCTGTGTGGAGGAGTGGGCCAAAATCCCTCCTCCAGTGTGTGCAAACCTGGTGAAAAACTACAAGAAACGTTTGACCTCTGTAATTGCAAACAAAGGCTACTGTACCAAATATTAACATTGATTTTCTCAGGTGTTCAAATACTTATTTGCAGCTGTATCATACAAATAAATAGTTAAAAAAATCATACATTGTGATTTCTGGATTTTTTTTTTTTGATTATGTCTCTCACAGTGGACATGCACCTACGATGACAATTTCAGACCCCTCCATGATTTCCAAGTGGGAGAACTTGCAAAATAGCAGGGTGTTCAAATACTTATTTTCTGCACTGTATATGCAGCCATGTCCCCCCCACAGATATGCAGCCATGTCCCCCCCCACAGATATGCAGCCATGTCCCCCACATGTATCCAGCCATGTCCCCCATATATGCAGCCATGTCCCCCCACATATTGCAGCCATGTCCCCCAACATGTATCCAGCAATGTTCCCCCACATATATGCAGCCATGTCCCCCACATGTATCCAGCCATGTCCCCCACATGTATCCAGCCATGTCCCCCACATGTATCCAGCCATGTCCCCCACATGTATCCAGCCATGTTCCCCATATATGCAGCCATGTCCCCCACATGTATCCAGCCATGTCCCCCACATGTGTCCAGCCATGTCCCCCACATGTGTCCAGCCATGTCCCCCATAGATGCAGCCATGTCCCCCACATGTATCCATCCATGTCCCCCACATGTATCCAGCCATGTCCCCCACATGTATCCAACCATGTCCCCCACATGTATCCAGCCATTTCCCCCACATGTATCCAGCCATGTCCCCCACATGTATCCAGCCATGTCCCCCACATGTATCCAGCCATGTCCCCCATATATGCAGCCATGTCCCCCATACCTAAATGACGATGATGATGACGATGCCGCTGCCGCCGGCGCTGCCGCGTTAATCAGCGTGTGGGGAACATTACAGGCAGCTTTCGTTTGAATAGCTGTATTCCCCTCCGTGTATAGACACTCCCCCCTGCTCGGTATTGGACAGATCTGTCCAATCCCGAGCAAGGGGGAGTGTCTATACACGGCGGGGCGGGGAATACAGCTATTCAAACGAAAGCTGCCTGTAATGTTCCCCGCACGCTGATTAACGCGGCAGCGGCGGCGGGGGCTTTGCGGTATGCAGGGGCAGCGGCGGCGGGGGGCGAGTATTCTACCAGGCATCGGGGGCATTTGCGGGTGTACAAGTACTCCCGCAAATACTCGGTATCGGTCCCGATGGGACAACCCTAGTAATAATAATAATAATAATAATAATAATAATATATATATATATATAGCAAAGGCCCTAGAGAACAAAATGGTGAAGGTTGCAACTTTTTATGTCAGACAGTATTTGCACAGCGATTTATTTAAATGCAGTTTTTATTTAAATACTGTACACTTTAATACATTTTAATGCAAAAAAAACACAATATAGTACCCATTTTTTGGTAAAATATAAAAGTATAAAAGATGATGTTAGGCGAGCAAATAGATATCTAACATGTCAGGCCGCGTACACACGGCAGAGAACCTCGACGGGCAGAACACATCGTTCCGCCCGTCGAGGTTCTCTCCCGGCCGTCGAATTCGGCGACCCGCCCGTCGGGAATGGCAACCAGCCATTCTTCCAGGCGGGCCGTCGAGGAAATAGAGAGCGTGCTCTCTATTTCGGCTCGACGGGCTTCCCGACGGGAAGCTCGCTGAGACCGTACACACGGCCGAGGTCCTCGCTGGAATGTGCATTCCAGCGAGGTTCTCGCTGATTTTCAGCGAGAACCTCGGCCGTGTGTACGGCGCCTCACACTTTAAAACTGCGCACCCTTGTGGAGTGGCGCCAAAACTATGATAATTAAACCTCTCCATAGAAAATGCTTTAAATCATGGGTCTTCAAACTACGGCCCTCCAGTTGTTCAGGAACTACAATTCCCATCATGCCTAGTCATGTCTGTGAATGTCAGAGTTTTACAATGCCTCATGGGATGTGTAGTTCCACAACAGCTGGAGGGCCGTAGTTTGAGGATCCCTGCTTTAAATGGTTAGCACAGGCATCACTAAATGGCAGACCGCAGTCTGATTCCGGCCCCAGTAGCCATACTACCCGGACCGCAGCATTGCCAAATAGTTTGCCTGCGTGTTCCACTCCTCTCCCCACCGCTGGCTCGCCCATCTGCTGCTATGTTCACAGCATGGCAGGCGTGCCGCGCACAGGTTTGTCTGTCACTCGGATTGCTGCACCCGCCCTCCGCCGGTCTTACTCACACAAGATGAGAAGCGCGGCCACTCTGAACAAAGGGTGGGACTTTTTAAGTTAAGAAGCGCATGATTGGTTGCTACGCAGCGGAGCGGTCCTAGCAATCAATCACTCATCTTTAACTTGTCCCACCCATTGTCCAGAGAAGCCCAGTCTATAAGGGGGACCCAGTCTGTAAGGGGGGACCAGTCTGTGATGGGAGGGGACCCAGTCTGTAAGGAGGGGACCAGTCTGTAATGGGAGGGGACCAGTCTGTAAGGTGGAACCAGTCTGTGATGGGAGGAGACCAGTCTGTGATGAAGGGGGACCAGTCTGTGATGAAGGGGGACCAGTCTGTGATGGAGGGGGACCAGTCTGTGATGGAGGGGGACCAGTCTGTGATGGGAGGAGACCAGTCTGTGATAGGAGGAGACCAGTCTGTGATGGGAGGAGACCAGTCTGACGGAGGGGGATCAGTCTGTGATGGGGGGCAGTCTGTGATGGGGGACCAGTCTGTGATGGGGGGACCAGTCTGATAGAGGGGGACCAGTCTGATAGAGGGGGACCAGTCTGTGATGGGGGAGGACCACTCTGTGATGGGGGAGGACCAGTCTGTAATGGAGGGACCAGTCTGTGATAAGGGGGACCAGTCTGTGACGAAGGGGGACCAGTCTGTGATGAGGGGGGACCAGACTGTGATGAGGGGGGACCAGACTGTGATGAGGGGGGACCAGACTGTGATGAGGGGGGACCAGACTGTGATGGAGGGGGACCAATCTGTGATGGTGGACCAGTCTGTGATGAGGAGGGACCGGACTGTAATGGGGGACCAATCTGTGATGGGGGGGACCAGTCTGATAGAGCGGGACCAGTCTGATCGAGGGGGACCAGTCTGTGATGGGAGGGACCAGTCTGTGATGGGGGAGGACCAGTCTTTGATGGGGGAGGACCAGTCTGTGATGAGAGAGGACCAGTCTGTGATAAGGGGGAGACCAGTTTGTGATGAAGGGGGATCAGTCTGTGATGAAGGGGGACCAGTCTGTGATGAAGGGGGACCAGTCTGTGATGAGGGGGACTAATCTGTGATGGGGACCAGTCTGTGATGAGGGGGGACCAGACTGTGATGGGGGGACCAATCTGTGATGGGGGGACCAATCTGTGATGATGAGGGACCAGTCTGTGATGAGGGGGGGCCAGTTTGTGATGGAGGGGGACCAATCTGTGATGGAGTGAGGACCAATCTGTGATGGAGGGATCTGTCTGTGATGGGGGGACCAGTATGTGATGAGAGGGACCAGTCTGTAATGAAGGTCTGAAATGAGGGGCCTTTGACGTGCACAGGAGGCTGCGATGTAGAGGATATCATGTGGAGTCATAGCATCAATATGACACTCGGACCTCAGCTAGAAGAAACATTTTCTGACCGGACCCCGTGAATTTTAATTCACTACCCCTGGGGTAGCAGCTTTGAGTTACAGAGAAGGTCTAGCGCTAGAATTATTGCTCTCGCTATAATGTTCATGGCTATATCTTAGACCGTTTACATATTTATTTAAAAAACAAAATTATGTTTCCACTGTTTCTTTTTCTTTTTTTTTTTTTTTTTAAATGATAGACTGTTTCATTAATTTTATTTTCATCACTTGTATTCCTATCGCAATAAATGTAAACATCTCTTATGATAGAAATAAGGCATGACAAGTCCTCATTATGGAGACATCTCGGTCTATTAGACCCCAGATTTCTCCTCTACCCTGAAAAGTACAGAAAATAAATAAAAGGTCAGTATGGCATCATGACGCCACTTCCGGCCTCCCAGTATCATACAGATGGCCGGAGACCATTCGGTCAACTCAGCTGTAGGACTGTTCATAGAACCCTTCAAGTGAAGTAGGGACCCTTACCTAGGAAAGCAGGGGCAAGGTTATGGGTACCACATTATTGAGAAAGGAAAGAAAAACTTTTACAGATTGAGAAGTAGCACAGAAGGTAATTGCCAGCAGTAAAAATAGCAAAAGATTTGGAGTTTAATATCACTTTGCATCTACAACAACCTTCAGCCTGCCCATAGAGAAAATTTGAGCAACTCTTGATGTATGAAGGAGGAGCTTCTTTGACTAAATTATTTTGTTTAGGCAACAGGTAAGTATTAGCGTAATATTAAACATTATACATGAATTTGGAAAATATCGGGGGCCACTTACCTAGAGGATCATCACATTTCATCGTACATCGCACATTGCAGCACTTCTGATCGTCCAGACAGAATGCGTCCCCTCTGCACTCTGTTATTATTGTTTGGCATGGTACGAAGGTTTCATAAGCCTTACATTGTCCTGGCTTATCTACAAAAGAAACATTTTGGATGTTCAGACACGGTTCAGATGTACATTTTTGGAACCACAGGCCAAAATTTTAAACAAAAATGGTGTGGGATGCCCCTCAAAATCCATACCAGACCCTTATTCAGGCAGGCCAGAAAAGAGGGGGGACAAGTAAGCGCACCCCCCCCCAAAGCACCTTGTCCTCATGTTGATGGGGACAAGGGCATCTTCCCTACAATCTTGGCCAGAGGTTGTGGGGGTCTGCGGGCCCCCAGATCCTGGCTCCCCCATGTGAATAAGTATAGGGGTAAATTGTACAGGATTGTCAGCTAAGTAGAATGAAGGCTGTTCTAATACAGCAACAGGTGAATCATTGCAGGAGACTTCCATGGCTGCTTCCACTTCACATGCTGCACTGTGCTGCTCCCCTCTCCCCACCTGCATAAATCAGCCCAGGTGAAGGTGAAACAGGCTCTTTGGAGTTGGCAGCCATCTTGCTTGTAGAACTACAGGTCCCAGCAGTAGCAGCAGAATCCATGTGCGGGGGCATGATGCAGATCCATCCTCATTGCTCTGTTCCTCAATTAGGACACCATCCACTACAGCCAAGACCAGTGGAGTAACTAGAACCTTCAGGGCCCCGATGCAAGAAACCACGAAGGCCCCCCCCGAACCCCAGCCAGGGCCCTTCCCTCCGAGTCTGGTGGTGGAACTCCAGGGCCCGGTCACAGGTATGACCTTTGTGAGTCCTGTAGTTCCACCACTGGTATCAGTGTTTTTTAAATTATTTTTTAGGAGCCCTGTTGGGGGACTTTCGTGAGATATCAGAGGTCTAAACAGACCTCTGATGTTTCACCTTTAAAAAAAGAGGACACAGCCCCCAATTTCTTTCTCTGCAGCCTCAGCTGCATAGAATGAATGGGCATGAATAGCTCTGTACAGAGGTTCCTGTCCATTCATAAACTGAAGCATAGTAGACACCGTTTAGTATATGCCACAGTTATGAATGGACAGAGTCCGTGATCAGTACAGATCACTGACTCTCAATTCAGAAAAAAAAGGGGCTGGTAAATTACACATTTACCTGCTCATTTCCCAATCTCAGTCCTGACAGATCCCAAGCAGCAGCCAACAGGAAAGGGGATGGGGAAACCTGGCAGAGCCAATGAGGGGGTCCGAGAAGGAGCACACAGAGGCTGGAGAGCACACCTTGCTGGTACTGCTGTACCCCCAATCCTCCTACCTCCCCACGCTGGTATTGCTGTACCTCCCTCCCCTTCCCCTGGTGTCCAGTGACCCCTGCTGGTACACCCCCAAATGGCTGGGGATTCAGGTTTCCTCTGTGTCTTCTGCCTCCTGCTTCATCCTGGCACCCTAGGGTGGCTGACACCAGCCCTGCCAGCAAGCATGGTGTGTAGATGGGGTTCCATTTCTTAGGGGAGGTGGGGTCCTGATCCCCAGGGAAGATGGGGTCCCTAGGTAAGATGGAGTCCCTGTTACCGGGGGAGATGGGATTCCAAACCCTAGGCAGGATGGGTCCCTGTCCCCAAGTGAAAAGTGGTCCTTGTCCCCAGGAGAGATGGGGTCCCTTTTTCCAGGAGAGAAGGGTCCTTGTCCCCAGGAGAGAAGGGGTCCTTGTTTCCAGGAGAGAGGGGGCACTGTCCCCAGGAGAGATGCGGTCTCTGTCCCCAGGAGAGAAAGGGTCCCTCCCAGGGGAGATGGGGGGATGGTGGCTCCTCATCTCACTTACCTCCATAACCAAGCTGCCGGCCCAGCACTCATCTATGGTGGCCTGGGCTCCCTCCAGCCTGCTGGATGGGTGATCAGCATATCTCCCAGAAAGACCTGTCACCTGTGTATGACGGGGAAGAGGAGGGGGCTGGCTTGCGGTGTCCTCGGGGAGCCGGCTTATTAAATACACCGTTAGCGACACACTTTATGTTGATAAACTTAAAAATGTGGGCATGTCAGCAGTTTAAAAAAGAAGTTCGCTGTGCGTTTCGCTGGGAAATGTGAAGAATTTTATGCAGGACAGTCAATGGAAGAAAGTGTAGAACTCTTGTCATTTGGAAACTCAGCCAGCCAAAAGTAAAAGGTGTATCACAAAACTGAGCACATTGCCTGAAACTAGACACAAATGTATGACAAGTTGATCTTGTGGGCGTGAGAGCAATTTATAGAGAAGGAACAAAGATAATTTTTTTAAGGCTCTGTGCTCCAGCTATGACATCATCCACTCTAACCAGCCCAATTCACACTCTGTTTATATGATAACATTAACATTAACATTTCCTGAAAAGATCACCAAACTTAAACAGCTTTTTCACAAGAACTGTAAGGCCTCGTACACACGAGGCAATCCATTTGTTCAAATCGGTCGGGCGTGTACACACAAGCAAACCAAAATCCCCGCCAGCAGACAGCGCGCTGACGTGTCGGTGACGTGGCGGTGACGTTGACACCGCCACGCCACCGCACCAGGAAGTAAAACACTTCCGCGCATGCGTCGAAACCATTCGGCGCGTGTGCGAGAAGACATGTCTGCTGGTTAGTGTACTAACCAGCAGACATGTCGGGCGGACGGGTTCCCAGCCGACAGATTGGTAAGCATGCTTTCCAATCTGTCGGGTGGCCAAATCCGTCGGCTCGCCCGTACACACGATCGAATCTGTACTTTGCATGGGGCACTGTGGTGCAATCTGTCAGCGGATGTTTCCAATCGACACAACTGACGATGTATCATGTGACTGCTGTGACCAATCACAGCAGATCACTTGACAGTTCCTTTCATGCGTACATTGTGTACAATTGTGTTGCTAGTTGTGATTGGTCACAGTGAACACATGGTATAGACAGGGCCAGTCACAGTTAATCACAACAAAACAAACTGAACAAATTATTTTCACTCAGGTAAATGCTTGCTTGTAGCAAAAATACCAAAAATATATAAAAAAAACTTATAGCATCTACAAAATAGTGGATAGTTTTATGGCTTTTTATTAATATATTTTTTTCTAGTAATGGCGGTGAGATGCACTTTTTATCAGTACTGCGACCTTATGGCAGACACATCAGACACCTTTGACACATTTTTGGGACAATTGCCATTTTTATAGTGATCAGCGCTATAAAAATGCATTGATTACTGTAAAAATGTCACTGGTAGGGAAGGGGTTAACAAAAGGGGGCGATCGAGGGGTTAATTATGTTCCTTCATTGTGTTTTAATTGAAGGGGGTGGGGGGTGGGACTGACTAGGGGAAATAACGGATCGCTGTTCATACATTGTATGAACAGACGAACGGTCATTTCTCCCCCTGAAAGAATCTGTTTACACCCACAGCTCCCGGTTCTCGCTCTGTCACGAGCAATCGCTAGTGGCCGCAATGCAAAAATCACAGTATATTACGTAATTTTGCGCAGCCGAGCCGACCTGCTGCCGTAAAACGGCGGTGGGCGGTCGGCAAGCGGTTAATTTTCCAAAAAACTATAACAAAAAAGTCTAACTTCAAAAAACCTGGGATGCCTCTTACTAAATACCTTGGACCGTCTTCTTTCAAAAAAGGGGTAATTTGGGGGGTGTTTGTACTGTCCTGGCATTTTTGGGCCTCAATAATTTAGAGTGACCGTCTGCACATCAGGATTGATCGATTTTCAGATACATCCTATAGTTTGTGGACTCTATAACTGTCCTACAGACTAAATAATATACACTGATTTGGGTTATTTTCTCCAAAGAAATGTAGCAGAATACATTTTAGTCTAAATTTACAAAAAATATTATTTATTTGCAAAACTTGACAACAAAAACAAAGAAAATATATATATATTTTTAACTTTTTTGTTCTTTTGTTTATTTTGCCGAAAAATATAAAAGCCAGTGGTGGTTAAATACCACCAAAATAAAGCTCTAGTTGTGTAGACAAAATGATAAAAAATGTATTTGGGTAAAGTGTAGCATGACCGCGCAAATGTCATACAAATTGCGACAGCGATGAAAACTGAAAATTGGCCTGGGCAGGAAGGGGGTGAAAGCGCCTGGTATTGAAGTGGTTAGAGGGACCAGAGTCAGTGCCATTATTAGCTGTCCTGTAGCTGAATTGAATGCCAAAATGTAGACAGAACTGAAATGTGACTGAAGTTAATAATTTATCTGCCATTGTTATTACCTGGCAATGTTAATATTTTTCATTGTTATCATATGGCATTGTTCTTTTCTGACATTTCGTAGCGTTTTATTGTCATAATGACCTGAATGGCAGTTGGCAGAGTTAAAATGCACCATATAGCCAAAAGTATTGGGACGCCTGCCTATGCACGCACTTTAACCACTTGGCGCCCGAGTTATAGCCGAATGACGGCTACAGCGTGGACCCCAAATGCCGGGAGGACATCAATAGACGTCCTCCCCTTCGCTCTCTCCCTGATTCACTGAGACTCGGGTGATCACAGATCCGAGTAAGGGGTCGGTCCCAGCCCCTTACCACGTGATCAGCTGTCAGCCAATGACAGCTGATCACGTGATGAAAACAAGAGCCGGTAATCGTTTTTTTTCCCTCACGCTGACAGTGTGAGGAGAATAAAAAGCCAATCAATACCCCCTGCCTGTGCCACCTGCCATTGCCACCTGAAAGTGCCCATTAAGTGCCACCTATTAATTCCCATGAGTACCACCTATCAATGCCCATCAGTGGTGCCAATCAGTGCCTCATCAGTGACACCTAGCAGTGCTGCCTATCAGAGTAACTTACTAGTGCCGATCAGTGCCCAACACTGCCACCCATCAGTGCCCAACACTGCCACCCATCAGTGCCCATCACTGCCAGCTATCAGTGCCAGCTATCAATGCCACCTATTAGTGCCACTTCTCAGTGCCCACCACTGCCACCTATCAATGCCCTTCAGTGACACCCATCAGTGACACCTCTTAGGCCGCGTACACACGATCAGACATGTCAGATGAAACATGTCCGACGGACCATTTTCTTTGGACCACACTGAAGTGGTCTGTTGGTCTGATGTGCGTACACACCATTGGACCAAAATCCCCTCGGACCAGAACGCGGTGACGTAGAACACAACGACGTGCTGAAAATATGAAGTTCAATGCTTCCAAGCATGCATGCGTCAACTCTCGATTCTGAGCATGCACGGGATTTTGGTCCGATGATTTTGTGTACTAACCATCAAACATGTCCGACGGACAGGTTTGCAGCGGACAGGTTTCTAAGCATGTCTTGAAACTTTTGTCCGCTGGAAAATGGTCCGACAAGCCGCACACACTGCGGACCAGTTTCAGCGGACATGTTCGATCGTGTGTAGGCGGCCTAAGTGTCACCTCTCAGTGCCCACCAGTGTCGCCTATCAGTGCAGCCCATCGGTGCCCATCAGTGAAGCCCATCAGTGCAGCCTCATCAGCATACATCAATGAAGGAGAAAAAAATTACCCGTTTGCAAAATTTTATAGCAAAATATAAAAAAATATATATTTTTTATTTTTAAATTCTGTATTTTTTATTTATTTTTTATAAAACCGCAGAGGTGATCAAATACCACCATAAGAAATCTCTATTTGTGGGGAACAAAAATGATAAAAAATTATTTGTGTACAGTGTTGTATGCCCGTGCAATTGTCATTCAATGTGCATCAGCGCTAAAAGCTGAAAATTGGTCTGGGCAGGAGAGGGGGTTTAAGTGCCCAGTAAGCAAGTGGTTAATGGCATCCCAGTCTTAGTCCATAGGGTTTAATATTGAGTTGGCCCACCCTTTACAGCTATAACAGTTTCAACTCTTCTGAGAAGGCTGTCCATGGGAAGCGGCTTCACATGGGGGTACTGGTCAGAAAGGAGGGTCCAGGAGCACTGGTGGAGGACCTGAAAAGAGGAAGTTCCTGGTCACTCTGTGCGATTCCATGGCACAAAGTAGGCAAGTATAGACAAGTTTTTTTTTTTTCCTAAATGTACCTTTATAATCCATTTAATAATAGCCTCAGCTTTGAAAAAAAAGGAAATGTTTACTCAGTTTTGAGAAGAAGAAATAATATTTCCATACCATATGCAAATCAATAAAAGTGCAAACCGATAATAATAATAATATACTGTATAAAGTCCATAAACCACCACCAAAGTTCTTCAGTCAGGTGAGAGTAATGTATTCTTATTAAAATTGTGAAATCCTTCGCGCTAAAAACAATCAATGTGACTATATAACAATGCTCAGATTGCAGCAAAAACTAATAGTGTTTACTATACACAAGTGAAGCATAAATATAAAAGTGAATTTGCGCAAAAAAACACACATCAATCCATATCAAACATAAGTGATATAAATATAAATATAGTGAAAAAGTAGAAAAAATCAATTAAATAGAATAGAAAAGTCCATATGTGTTGGAAAAGTCCATGTAATGCAAGCGTGCAGTGCACAAAAATAACTTTCAGTGAAGCTGTAAAGCTGGCGATAAAGTGCTAGTGCTCCTTCGCTGTATCAATACATATGAATCTATAGATAAGGATGGCCATCCTTATCTATAGATTCATATGTATTGATACAGCGAAGGGGTACTACAAGACATAGAGATGATTGAATAGCTCCTGGTGTCGCCCACTATCTTTGAATTTACCCAGAGGATTTGTTTGGAGGCTTATATTGTTCTACTTGGAGGTGAGAGGCCTGTGAGGCTGTGTGTTGGGAGTGGCACGACTTATTATCACGGCATTTATATATGCCACTAAGGTGAGAGGCCTGAGAGGCTGAATGCACGGAGGAGCACTAGCACTTTATCGCCAGCTTTACAGCTTCACTGAAAGTTATTTTTGTGCACTGCACGCTTGCATTACATGGACTTTTCCAACACATATGGACTTTTCTATTCTATTTAATTGATTTTTTCTACTTTTTCACTATATTTATATTTATATCACTTATGTTTGATATGGATTGATGTGTGTTTTTTTGCGCAAATTCACTTTTATATTTAATGTATTCTTATTCCTATGAAGAATAAAGTGCCATCTTCCACCTGATTATTTAGGTAAACATCCTACTAGGTTGTCAAATAAGCATGGATGACAAAGCGATGCATCCTCCAGTGCAAACGCCCCCCAAATGAAAGATCCGCCAACAAAAATGTAATTATGTGTCAAAGAGAGAACTCCTCATAGTGTAGCGTGTAATTATTTATTTGATCAAAAAGTAGGATCACATGACCCTCGATGATGTCAGACGTTGCTGACGAAACGCGTTTGGGTTTGTCTAGTGCATGATACGTCACTTCTGCTATTCTTCTGGAACGTGAACGACGTGCCTGCTTGGTTCCATGGGCTCTTGAAAGTTTACCTAACTGTAAGTGCAACTTTTTTGATAAAATAGTTCTCTTCTCTCTTTTCTCTTTGACACATGATTACATTTTCATTGGTGGATTTTTCATTTAGGGAGGAGAAGAGAGGGGAGAAGGGAAAAGTAAATACGAGAAGAGAGGAGAGGAGAGTAAAAAAGAAGAGAGGAGAGAAGGGAAGGGTAAAGAAGAGAGGAGAGTAGAAGAGAGAAGGGAAGGGTAAAGAAGAGAGGAGAGAAGAGAAGATAAGGGCAAAGAAGAGAGGAAAGTAAAGGAGAGAAGGAAATGATAAAGAAGAGACGAGAGTAGAAGAAAGAAGGGAACGGGAGAAGCGAGAAGAGAAGGGTAGAGAAGAGAGAAGAGTGAAGGAAAAGAGGAGAGAAGGGAATGGTAAAGAATAGAGGAGAGAAGGGAAAGATAATGAAGAAAGGAGAGGAAATATTGGAAAGTGAAAGAGTATGGGAAGCACATGTAGAGGAGAGGAGATTATAGGAAATGATAGGCGTAGGATAGGAAGAAGAGGAAAAGACAAAAAGGAGGAAAGGAGATGAAGAGTAGAGGAGAGAAGAACAAGGGGGAAAGAGAGCAGGAGCATAGAAGAGGAGAGAGGGAGGATAGGAAAGAAGAGAAGAGCAAATAGAGGAGTATATGATTTGATGAGAAGGGAAATTAGAGGAAAGGAAAGGAGGAGCTGAGAAGAGGAGGAAAGGAGGAAAATAGAAGAGCAGAGGGGGACGAATGGAGGGGAAAAGAAGACAGTAGAGGAAAGAAATGTAGAGGAGGAAGAGTAAGAGTAAGTAACAAAGTAAAGGAGAGGAGGATAAGGATTATAGGAGAAGAGGGGGAGGAGTAGAGTACAGAAAGAAGAGGGGGGACGAAGAGGAGGGGAAGAAGTAGAGTACAGGAGGAAGAGGGGTAAAAAGAAGAGGTGAAGGAGTAGAGTACAGGAGGAAGAGGGGTAAAGAAGAGGAGGTGAAGAAGTAGAGTACAGGAGGAAGAGGGGTAAAGAAGAGGAGGTGAAGGAGTAGAGAGGATAGAGGAAAGAAAAGAAAGAAAGGGTGGGGAAGGAGTACAGTATAAGAGGAAGCAGGGGAAAGAAGTGGAGGGGAAAGAGTAGTGTACAGGAGGAAGAGGAGGAAAGGAGAGGAGGGGAAAGAGTAGAGTACAGGGGGAAAAGGGGGAAAGAAGAAAAAGAGGAGGGGAAGGAGTACAATACAGAAGGAAGAGGGTGGGGGGGGGGGGTGTGTAGAGTACAAGAGGAAGAGTTGAGATGGAGAGGAGGATAAGTAATAGAATATAGGAGCAAGAGGGGGAAAGTGGATAAGGAGTAGAGTACAGGAGGAAGAGGAAGGAACGAGAGGAGGGGAAGGAGTAGAGTACAGGAGGAAGAGGTAGGAAGAAGAGGAGGCGGAGGAGTAGAGTACATTTTGAAGAGGGGGAAAGAAAAGAAGGGGAAGGAGTAGAGTACAGGACAGAGGTGGCAAACACAAGGCTCTAGGGCCGAATGCGGCCCTCGCACCTCTCCAGTCATCCTCCAGATCCTTACTTTCTGCTTTCAAGCAATGTATCCAACTTCATTCCAGCAGCAGCATAAGAAAAGGGGGGTGCACTGTGATGTAAGGGAGAGGAGGGACTTAACTTGTGATAGTGGGGTGGCTCTTGACATCTAATGTAAGGGGAAGGGATGCGCTGGACATCTAATCTTACAGATACAACTGGCCCTTTTGAGGGCAACCATAATGCTAATGCGGCCCACAATGAAATTGAGTTTGACACCCCTGGTATAGGAGGAATAGTGGGAAAGAAGAGGAGGGAAAAGAGTAGAGTACAGGAGGAAGAGGGGGCAAGGAGGGGATGGAGTAGAGTACAGGAAAAAGAGGGGAAAGGAGTGATGGAGAAGGAGTAGAATACAAGAAAGAAGAAGAGATGGGAAAGGAGTAGAATACAAGAAAGAAGAAAGAGAATGGCGCCCTCTAAGTGCACTTAGAGGGCGCTGTTCTCTTTCTTCTTGTTTGTTCTCAGAGCCTCTTCTAGCTTTTTTGACTGGCCGCCATCTACTAACTCAGCAACTTTCCTTTATACCTCCTTACATGGACTATATACCATATATGGACTCATATAGATTTTAACCCCTTCCCTGCCCATCCACTTTCCATTTAAATATTTTATTGTTCTTTTTAGACAGCTATATCCAGAGTGCGCCGTATCAACTCATTGTTTTTAGTGGAATACAAGAAACAGAGGGGGAAAAAGAAGAAGGGGAGCAGTAGAGCACAGGTGGAAGATGAGGGAATAAGAGGAGGGGAAGGAGGAAGAAGGGGAATGGAGGGGATGGAGTAGAGCAGGGGTTGTCAACCCCCGGGCCGCGGCCCACTACCGGGCCATAGCATCTCTGCAGCCAGGCCGCGGCGGGCAGCATTACATTGTAAGGCGGGCAGGTGAGAGCCTGGTGGTTTAGAGAGGTAGGCGGGTGGATGAGAGAAGCGTGCTGGCGAGCAGAGATGACATTATCCCTCTCCGCCCACCTAGCATCACCACTCTTCTGCCCTCATGACATGAGGAATGTAGGCGGAACGGCGAGAGAGATGACATTATCTTTAACTGCCCACGCTGCATCTCCACTCTCCTGCCCTCACTCAAGAACGACGACTGAACCAGTGCCACCAATGCAGTGACAATCCACATCTGGTGGCACTGGCAGGTGACGTGGCAAATGGCATTCCTCATCTGGTGGCACTGGCAGGTGACGTGGCACTGGCAGGTGGTGTGGCCTTCCTTATCAGGTGGCACTGGCAGGTGACGTGGCAAGTGGCATTCCTCATCTGGTGGCACTGGCAGGTGACGTGGCAAGTGGCATTCCTCATCTGGTGGCACTGGCAGGTGACGTGGGAAATGGCATTCCTCATCTGGTGGCACTGGCAGGTGATGTGGCAAATGGCATTCCTCATCTGGTGGAATTGACAGGTGACGTGGCAAGTGGCATTCCTCATCTGGTGGCACTGGCAGGTGACGTGGCAGGTGGCATTCCTCATCTGGTGGCAGATGACATGGCAAGGACACACTCAGGGCTCCCACTGATTCTGCATTATGGTGAGTTGAGCTATTTCATTTATATTACAATGTAATATAAGAAATAATGCGCTTCAATCCTTCTGACACCATACCAACCATGGTGCCGTGATGATTGAAGTGCCAACAGCAGAACACCAGCTATTGCCCCGGTAAATTGGATGTGAAAAATCGCTTACCCCCCGTGTGTGCGTTCATCTCCCCAACCCCCCCCTCCCCTTGCCTTGCCATCATTTTCTTCCAGGAAGAGGAGGGGAAGGAGTAGAGTACAGGAGGAAGAGGGGGTAAGAAGGAGTGGAAGGAGTAGAATACAAGAGGCAGAGGGAAAAAGAAGAGGGGGGAAGGAGTAGAGTACAGGAGGAAGAAGGAGAAAGGAGGGGATGGAGTAGAGTACAGGAAGAAGAGGGGTAAAGGAGAGGAGGGAAAGGAGTAAAATATAAGAGGCAGAGGGGAAAAGAAGAGAAGGGAAAGGAGTAGAGTACAGGAGGAAGTC
This sequence comes from Rana kukunoris, assembly GCA_029574335.1. Classification (NCBI taxonomy): domain Eukaryota; kingdom Metazoa; phylum Chordata; class Amphibia; order Anura; family Ranidae; genus Rana; species Rana kukunoris. The sequence continues at coordinate 26,664,761 of CM056052.1, read as the reverse complement.
AGGAAGAGGGGGAAAGAAGATGAGGGGAAGTAGCAGCCAGGTGGAGGGAAGGACAGAGTGGGAGCAGCCAGGTGGAGGGGAGGACAGAGTGGGAGCAGCCAGGTGGAGGGGAGGACAGAGTGGGAGCAGCCAGATGGAGGGGATGACAGAGTGGGAGCAGCCAGATGGAGGGGATGACAGAGTGGGAGCAGCCAGGTAGAGGGGAGGACAGAGTGGGAGCAGCCAGATGGAGGGGATGACAGAGTGGGAGCAGCCAGGTAGAGGGGAGGACAGAGTGGGAGCAGCCAGGTGGGGAGGACAGAGTGGGAGCAGCCAGGTGGGGAGGACAGAGTGGGAGCAGCCAGGTGGAGGGGAGGACAGAGTGGAATCGGACAGGGTGGGAGCAGCCAGGTGTGGAGGACAGGGTGGGAGCAGCCAGGTGGGGAGGACAGGGTGGGAGCAGCCAGGTGGGGAGGACAGTGGGGAGGACAGGGTGGGAGCAGCCAGGTGGGGAGGACAGGGTGAGAGCAGCCAGGTGGGGAGGACAGGGTGGGAGCAGCCAGGTGGGGAGGACAGGGTGGGAGCAGCCAGGTGGGGAGGACAGGGTGAGAGCAGCCAGGTGGGGAGGACAGGGTGGAAGCAGCCAGGTGGGGAGGACAGGGTGGGAGCAGCCAGGTGGGGAGGACAGGGTAGGAGCAGCCAGGTGGGAAGGACAGGGTGAGAGCAGCCAGGTGGGGAGGACAGGGTGGGAGCAGCCAGGTGGGGAGGACAGGGTAGGAGCAGCCAGGTGGGAAGGACAGGGTGAGAGCAGCCAGGTGGGGAGGACAGGGTGAGAGCAGCCAGGTGGGGAGGACAGGGTGGGAGCAGCCAGGTGGGGAGGACAGGGTGGGAGCAGCCAGGTGGGGAGGACAGGGTGAGAGCAGCCAGGTGGGGAGGACAGGGTGGAAGCAGCCAGGTGGGGAGGACAGGGTGGGAGCAGCCAGGTGGGGAGGACAGGGTAGGAGCAGCCAGGTGGGAAGGACAGGGTGAGAGCAGCCAGGTGGGGAGGACAGGGTAGGAGCAGCCAGGTGGGAAGGACAGGGTGAGAGCAGCCAGGTGGGGAGGACAGGGTGAGAGCAGCCAGGTGGGGAGGACAGGGTGAGAGCAGCCAGGTGGGGAGGACAGGGTGAGAGCAGCCAGGTGGGGAGGACAGGGTGAGAGCAGCCAGGTGTGGAGGACAGGGTGAGAGCAGCCAGGTGGGGAGGACAGGGTGAGAGCAGCCAGGTGGGGAGGACAGGGTGAGAGCAGCCAGGTGTGGAGGACAGGGTGGGAGTATTGCCACAGCTACTGAACTGTAACTTACCTTTTCTTTCAGAGTCTGAGAGGCTGGCTCACACTGTCAGTCAGAGTCCGGTCGGTGGTCGGCCACACTCAGCACAGTCAGCACCGCACAGGCAGCTGCTCTCTCTCCTCCTTGTCAGACCTCAACCCCACACTTCCCTCATGCTGCGGACTCGAGATGGGTGGATGCACACTGCGGAGCAATTTGTCGTAGATGTCCTCCTGATGTCCTGATCACTCTGGTTGCTAGGCGCCGGTCGTCACGGTCGGCACCGCTCTGCTCTCCGCCGCTCCGCGCTAGCATTGTAACTTTTCGCTCTGCTCTCCGCCGCTCCGCCGCTAGCATTGTAACTTTCTGCCGCCAGATTGCCGCCACCTCCTAGGTGCCGCCTGGTACCATGGTCCCATTGGGTCCCATGAACGGGCCGGCTCTAAGTAGAGTACAGGAGGATGAAGGGGAAAGAAGGGGATGGAGTAGAGTACAGGAGGAAGAGGGGGTAAGAAGAGGGGGGGAGTAGAGTACAGGATGTAGAGGGGGAAAGAAGAGGAGGGGAAGGAGTAAAGTACAAGAGGAAGAGGGGGGAAAAAGGGAAGGAATAGAGTACAGGAGGTAGAGGGGGAATAGAGAGGATGGGATAGAGTACAGAAGGAAGAGGGGGAAGGAGTAGAGTACAGGAGGAAGAAGGGGAAAGGAGGGGATGGAGTAGAGTACAGGAGGAAGAGGGGGAAAGGAGTACAGGAGGAAGAGGGGGAAGGAGTTGAGCACAAGAGGAAGAGGGGGTAAGAAGAGGAGGGGAAGGAGTGGAGTACAGGAGGAAAAGGGGGAAGGAGGGGATGGAGTAGAGTACAGGAGGAAGAGGGGGAAAGGAGATGAGGGGAAGGAGTAGAATACAAGAGACAGAGGGGGAAAGAAGAGGAGGGGAAAGAGTAGTGTACAGGAGGAAGAGGGGGAAAGATAATGAAGGGAAGTAGTAATGTACAGGAGAAAGAGGGGGGGGGGAGGGAAGGAATAGAGAACAAGAGGAAGAGGGGGAAAGGAGAGGATGGAGTATAATACAGGAGGAAGAGGGGGAAAGAAGAGGAGGGGAAAGAGTAGAGTACAGGAGGAAGAGGGGGGAAGAAAAGAAGGGGAAGGAGTAGAGTATAGGAGGAAGAGTGGGAAAGGAGGGGATGGAGTAGAGTACAGGAATAAGAGGGGTAAAGGAGAGGAGGGGGAAGGAGTAGAATATAAGAGGCAGAGGGGAAAAGAAGAGAAGGGAAAGGAGTAGAGTACAGGAGAAAGAGGGGGAAAGAAGATGAGGGGGAAGTAGTAATGTACAGGAGGAAGAGGGGGGAAAGAGGGGAAGGAATAGAGTACAGGAGAGAGAGGGGGAAAGAGGGGGAAAGGAGAGGATGGAGTGGAGTACAGGAGAAAGAGGGGGAAATGTGGGGAAGAAATAGAGTACAGGAGGAAGAGGGGGGAAGGAGGGTAAGGAGTAGAGAGGAGAGTAAAGGAGAAGAGAGGATGTAGAATATGTAGAAGAATACGTATAGGCCTAAACTGAGGATTTTTTTTTTTTTATATCTTTTTGGGCGATATTTATTTTAGCAAAAAGTAAAAAAATTGCATTTTTTTTTTAAATGTCCCTCTATTTTTGTTTCTGGCGCAAAAAAATAAAAACCGCAGAGGTGATCGGATACCACAAAAAGAAAGCTCTATTTGTGGGAAAAAAAGGACGCCAATTTTGTTTGGGAGCCACATCGCACGACCGCGCAATTGTCAGTTAAGGCGACGGAGTGCCGAATCGCAAAAAGGGGCAAGGTCCTTTACCTGCATAATGGTCCGGGTCTTAAGTGCTTAAATAAATTTGGAATAGGACCAAGATTCATAAAGTGGATACAACTGTTATAAAGTGCTCCGAGTGCAAGGAGTACAGATCAATGGATCTATATCCTTACCATTTTTTTTTTTGGAAAGAGGAACGAGACAGGGTTGTCCCCTGTCCCCGCTCCTCTTTGCGATGGCCCTAGAACCCCTGTCGGAGACTATTCGTGATTGCCCAGATATTGTGGGATTTCGGAGAAGTGGAGTAGAGGAAAAAATAGCTCTGTTCGCAGATGATGCTTTACTGTTTTTAGGAGATACATATACATCTTTGTCTACAGTCATTTCACTTATTGATTCCTATGGTATATTCTCAGGATTTAAAATCAACTGGGACAAATCCGTAATAATGCTTATTGATACTAGCGATCCATCACAATTGGAGATCCCTCTCCAGAATCACCAGATGAAGCAGGTCGTATTATTTAAGTATCTAGGGGTGATAATTACCCCAAATGTCAATGAATGTATAGATAAAAATATAGGCCCAGATTTACGTAGACTTACAACGGCGTATCTACAGATACGCCGTCGTAATTCTAAATGTCCGCCGTTGTATCCCGGTGCCTGATTCAAAGAATCAGATACGCCGGGATTGAGCTAAGATACGAGTGGCGTAAGTCTGTTACGCCGTCGTATCTTAGTTGCATATTTACGCTGGCCGCTAGGTGTCGCTTCCGTCGGTTTACGCGTCGAATATGTAAATTAGCTAGATACGCCGATTCGCGTGATTTACGTGGTGTCAACGTTAATTTCAATACAACATGCCCCCTACCTGCCCAATTTGAATTGCGCGCGGATACGGCGGTCCATTTACGCTACGCCGCCGCAACTTACAGAGCAAGTGCTTTGTGAATACAGCACTTGCCTGTAAAAGTTGTGGAAGCGTAGCGTAAATAGGATACGCTACGCCCGCACAAAGTTACACTCATCTACCTGAATCTAGCCAAGACTTCCCCTTATAGCCAAATTTAGGCAACACGGTAAAACCTGGTGTAAATTTCCATTGACTACGATCGGAAGAGCAAACCTGGTGAAAATGGTGTGGCTGCCCCATTAGCTATACCTATTACACAATTGTCCAGTCTGGTTGACACTAAAATTATTTAGAGTAATTGATGCAACTTTTTAGAGACCTTGGGCCAAATTCAGATAGCCTTTATGTCGGCGTATCTATAGATACGTCGGCTCAGAATAGACTTTACGCGGCGTATCTTTTTTCTGTATTCAGAAAACAAGATATGCCAGAATTCTGCTAAGATACGAGCGGCGTAAGTCTGTTACACCGTTGTATATTAGTTGCATATTTATGCTGGCCGCTAGGTGGCGCTTCCGTCGTTTACGTGTAAAATATGCAAATGAGCTAGATACGGCGATTCACGAATGCGGCCGGGCGTCGTCATTTGCGTAAGGCTTTTTCTGGCGTAAAGTTAACCCTGCTATGGGATGCGTAGCCAATGTTAAGCATGGACGTCGGGACAGCGTCGAATTGTACGTCGTTTACGTCGTTTGCGTAAATCGTTCGGAATTGGGGCTGTACGTAAATTCCGTTCACAACGTTTACATTGACTACTAGCGTGGTGATTTCACGCATGCGCACTGGGATACGTCCACGGACGGTGCATGCGCCGTTCAGAAAATACGTAAATTGCGTGGGGTAATTTTTTTTTTTGAAAAGCCTGTGGCGTGCAAAACACAACCCAAAAACTCCACCCGGTGCAGGAAAAATGTGCACACACATAAAGAGGTGCAACAAAAAACTGTGACGGGTGCATCGTCAATTGGCCCTCCGAGAAGGACCCAACCCTGATCCCCCGGGGCGTTAGGCTCCTGACAGGGACTGAGGTAACTGTGGTCCATGTAGCCGAAGCCACATGAACCCAAAAAGGCCCATGCAGCCGAAGCCAACACGGACCCAACATCCTTGGAGGGACTGCCGAAACAGAACCCTCCTCGGTGAGGCTCCCCCGAAGGGAGACCCCATAAGAGCGGGCGAACTAAGCCAGAAGGCCATGTCCACCCACTCCCAAGACGTTCAGGGCAGGTCCGAGGACCAGCACCCTACTAGTCACACATAAAGTGCAGTGCACCAAACATAAAAAGAAGTAAAATAAATAGAAAGTGGGGGAGAAGGAAGGTGGGAGAGGTGAGTGAAAGTGACCAACGTGCAATACGTTGGCCGGCCCTCCGGCCAGGAAACAAAAATTCCTCTGGTCCTAGCCAAAAGGCCCGGCCCTAGAGGCAGGTGTGAAAAGTGTGTTGTGGAGGTTAGTGACCAATTGCATGATTCAACATAGAGAGAAAAGTTTTCTGCTGGAATTGGGTGGGGGAGTAAATTAAAAATAATGATGATGATGACGATGAATGTTATTGGCTGATTGTAACCAAAGAGGAGGAGCAGTAAAATAGCTAGAAATAACTTGACAATTCAACATGAATGACGAAGATTTGACAAAGCATCGAAAAACCTACAAACGCCGAATCTGTCATTGAAGGCTTATGGTGTCTGTCGAATGTTCAAAGAAGATTCGACGGAGCAGCTAAACTGTACGACGCCGCAATCGTACATTTCCAGTCAAATGCTCCGCCCATAGGCTATAGAAAAATTCTAATGCTGGTTGATTAGTAATAATAATTTATAAATATAATTATTACTAGTCATCCAACTTTAGAATTCTTCTATAGCTTGTAGGCGGAACATTCGACCGGAAATGTACGATTCGACGTACAGTTTCGCTGCTCCGTCGAATCTTCTTTGAACATTCGACAGACACCATAAGCCTTCAATGGCAGAGTCAACCTTAATTCAATCGGATTTTCAGACGAATGCAATTTCTAAGAAAAATAAAATAAGTAAAAACTAATTTTTGTGAGTAACTAAATAAAAAAATTTTTTCGGACCAAAACTAAATTCTGAAACGGAATATTTCAGTGTGAACATGCCTAGTTAAAGTAGAAGGACAGGCGAATAGTTTTAGCAATTGGCAAAAAGACCTGATAGATCTTAGTGAGGAGGAATGGAAAGGAGCCATGGGCATCCAACCTGAGGTATCTATCTCACCATCCCTGAAACTGACTCAGCTTTTTATAATACATAGAACTCATTATACTCCACAAAATTATATGCCTGGGGAAAATATACATTGCCCCTATGCCCACGATCACTTATTCACAGGGCTGCTGATAAGCCAGTACAACCAGCACTGTTGTACCAGGCCCGGCGTCCTCGGCTCTGCAGGGGGGCCCGGGCAATCCAAACAGAGTGCAAAATAAACAAAAAATCCTTTCTGAACAACGATCCGACCCCCGCTCCCCTCCTACTAACATTGCTTGTTTTTTTAATCTTTTTTTCTGTGCCCCTCTCTCCCTCTGTAATAAAAAATTCAGTGTGCGATGGGAGGGACTATTTGCTCTGTTTCGGGCGCATGTCAAATCGTGCCGCACGTTGAGCCTGGCACAAGTCCCGGCCACCTGCCTGCATATTATCTTCCCTGGCGGAGTGATTTGCCTACCTTCCCTCAGCTCTGCTCTCCACTTGGCCTAAGACTGGAGAAGCTGTGAGGTGAACGGCGGTGGCAGCAGAGGAGGCAGCTCAGCTGACATTTGTCCTGGAAGTGGAACAGTGAGGAAACAGGTCGTGGAGCTGCCAGTGTCCAACAGAGGTGTGTCTTTGATTCTTTGCAGCACATACACATTTATGGCACGCTATAACTTTTGTGCAAACCAATCAATATATGCTTATTGCAGTGGAAACTGGTGCTCAATTTTTTTTTTTTGGGGGGGGGGCGCAAACAAACCAAAAAAAAAAATCAATTGCAGCCTCACTGTACCCATCAAACGCAGCCATTGTACCATCAATTGTAGCCACTGTGCCATCAACTGCAACCACTGTGCCATCAATTGTCGCCACTGAGCCATCAATTGTCGCCACTGTGCCATCAAATTCAGCCACTGTGCCATCAATTGTCGCCAATGTGCCATCAAACGCAGCCACTGTGCCATCAATTGTCGCCAATGTGCCATCAAATGCAGCCACTGTGTCATCAATTGTCACCACTGTGCCCATTAATTGTCGCCACTGTGCCCACCAATTGTCGCCACTTTGCCATCAAACGCAGCCACTGTGCCATGAATTGTCGCCACTGTGCCCATCAATTGCTGCCAGATTGACCCTCAAAATGCTGCCAGTTTTCCCCTCAAAATACTGCCAGTTTTCCACTTAACCACTTAAGACCCGGACCAAAATGCAGGTAAAGGACCAGGCCCCTTTTTGCGATTCGGCACTCCGTCGCTTTAACTGACAATTGCACGGTTGTGCGATGTGGCTCCCAAACAAAATTTGGGTCCTTTTCTTTCCACAAATAGAGCTTTCTTTTGGTGGTATTTGATCGCCTCTGCGATTTTTATTTTTTGCGCTATATACAAAAATAGAGCGACATTTTTGAAAAAAAAACAATGGGCCAGATTCACAGACCCCTTACGCCTGTCTAACTGGTGTTAGACTGGAGTAATTTCAAATTACGCACGTTTTTTAGCTAGTCGGAAAGCTCAAATTCGACTGGATTACGTGTTCGTGCGCCTTCGGATCTACGCTGCAATAAAATTGCGGCCACTGGGTGGACTTCCCGTCGTTTTCCGCGTCGGGGTATGCTAATGAGCTTTTGCCGGCGATCCCAGAAATTACGATCTTCAATCGCAATCTCTTACGGCACCTTTAGTCATCTTTTTTTTACGTAACACTATACCAGCTTTTTGCTGGTCTAATATTAGACAGCCCATGTTAAGTATGGCCGTCGTTCCCGCGTCGAATTTCTACGTTTTCCGACGTCCTTTATTATTTTTTACGTAAGTCGTCCGGGAATAGGAATGTTCATAAACGCCGCTACTCAAACAACGAATGACGTAACAACGTGATTTCACGCAATGCACGGCGGGAAATTTCTGAACGGAGCATGCGCAGTTCGATCGCCGCGGGGACGCGCTTAATTTAAATGCTTCACGCCCCCCAATCGCGTATTTCGATTACGCGGCGAGAAATAGACTACGCCGCCGTACCGTACGGGCAAAAATCTACCAGGATTCGGTGTAGAGGCTGGTGAAATACGGCAGCGTAGAGTATTTCGATTACGCAGCGCAATATTAAGTGTATCTGAATCTGGCCCAATATTTTTTACTTTTTGTTATAAGAAAAATCAAATAAACTAAATTTTAGTCAAACATTTAGGCCAAAATTTATTTAGCCACATGTCTTTAGTAAAAAAAAAAAATTGCAATAAAAATAAAATAAAAAATAGCTACCTAGCGGGAACAGCGACACCAATACAGCGATCAGAAAAATGATCGCTTAGTGATGCTGGCAATAGGGAGTTAAAAGGGTTAACTAGGGCGGTGATCAAGGGGTTAAAACTTTATTAGGGGGGGTACGGGGGCTACCCAGGACCTAACACTAACTGACTGTCACACTGACACTAAATACAGTATTCATACATATATGATCACTGCTTTCAATGACACTGTGACAGGGGGGAGGGGGGGTGATCGCAACGGGTTAATGTGCCTGCGTGTACTGGTGTCAGTGTAGTGTTGTGCAGACTCGCTGTGTGATGTGATCTCTCCTCAGCGGCTGTTGAAAATACCTCCGAGAGCAGAGATCACATCACTATCCCCTTCCTGTGTTTACACAGGAGGAGGAAGTGACACGGCGGGGAGTGCGCGGATTGGCTGGGAGCGATCCGGAGGGGGCGGACAAAAACGAATAGCTGCCCCCTCATCCCGGATCGCTCGCACAGCAAAACGAACCGCCGCATGTACCGGGGGGGGGGGGGGGTCCCGATCGGACCCCCGACCCACGTCAAGGCAGCAACATATATATACGTTGATGTGCCTGCCTGTGCCATTCTGCCGATGTAAATGTACATGCAGTGGTCCTTAAGGGGTTAAAATGCCTTAAAATGCCGCCAGATTGCCCCAAAATACCACTTTCCTTTCTCGAGTCAGCTTACCTCCCCCATGCTCCCTTGATGTCTTCTCCCGCCCTCGATGTTGCTTCAGCCAATCAGGTGACCGGTAACCAGACCTGAACCTGATTGGTTGAGATGCGTGTCAATGTTAACCAGGGAACGCACACCCTGTGTGCCCTCTGGTTAACCATTTGGAAGCCACAGGCTGTAATCGCGAAAAGGAACTTCCAAAACACACCCACCGCGGTTATTCAGATGGCCGGCACTCAACAAGGGCCCAGACACATGAATAGTGGGCGGCAGCCGCGACAATAGATAGATTCATGCAACGCATGAATCTATCTATTGTTGAGTGACGGTGCAGGAGAGAGGGGGTGGCTTATCGGGATTTTTTCTCTAACAAAAATATGTAGCAGAATACATATTGCCCTAAATTGATTAAGAAATTCGATTTTTTTACATTATTATTAGATGTTTTTTAGCAGAAAGTAAAAAATTATGTTTTTATTTTCAAAATTAATGGTCTTTTTTTTATAGCAGGCTCTGGGGAGGGACCAGGGGTGTGGCTGAAGGAGGGACCAGGTTTGGGGTCAGGGGTTGGGCTGAAGGGGGCCCCATGATTTCTATCAGAGGCATTGCTTATACATATGCTTTGGCGCTGCTCTAAGCTTCATAAATATTGGGAGAAAGTGTTCCAGACCCTGAATACATTATGTCGGACAGAAATAACAAGTGCACCTAAAATAGCAATACTGGGAATAATTGCAGATGGAGCTTTACCTGTAGAGATGTATCATACATCTCTACAGATAAAGCTCCATCTGTAATTATTCCCAGTATTGCTATTTTAGGTGCACTTGTTATTTCTGTTTTTTTTTATTTTTTTTAGCTGACATGTGGGGGGGGGGGCGGTAGAGGTGCAGGTGGCTGTGTAATGTAAAAGGGGTGCAGTGATGCTGGGTGCTGTGCAATGTAAAAGGGTCCAGAGATGCAGGGTGCTATGAGATGTAAAGGGGTCCAGTGATGCAGGGTGCTGTGTAATGTAAAAGGGGTGCAGTGATGCAGGGTGCTGTGTAATGTAAAGGGGTGCAGAGGGCTGTATAGTGTAAAAGGGTCCAGAGGTGCAGGGGGCTATGTGATGTAAAGGGGTGCAGAGGTGCACACTCTAAAAAATAATGCCTTGACTCAACAAAAAAAATTAACGCAACCGTTTGCATCAAGCTTTTTAAGTTATGACAATGTCAGGTAAAATCAAGTGGAAGCAACAACCTACATTGTGTTGAGGTTATTAGCTTTTCTGCTAGATATAAATGCATTTTTATTTACCACCTACTTAATTACTGGCATTATAAACACATATTTTTAAGTTGAGTACTCAACAATATTAAGTTGCTCCAATTCGTTTTTCCAGTTTCTACAATCATTTTTTCACGTCACATGTACTTAATTGCTACAATTATGAGCACGCTTTCTTTAGCTTAATAAACAGCTAATATCAAGTTGGTCCAAAGTTATTTTCTGTATTAGTGTTTAGCTTTGTTTTTATGCTATAACTTTCAAAAATAAATTAATTCAACAACACAATTGTTAAACAATTAACTTTATTTTTTATTTTAACATAAATATTAAAGTTAACATAAATAGAAAAATGTTTCAAACATAAATATTTGTACCATGTATCAGGCCTAATATATCTAAAACCACAGTGCCAAATATAAACTTAGGACCGTCTCACACCAGAAATTGCAGAGTTGCGCTGTATGTTCACATGCAGTTCTGTGTAGTGCGATATCAGCCCATTCATTTTGGATGGGCTGAAATTGCACTGCACTTAAAGTAGTGTATCTGCAATTGGAAACTCATTGCAAACGGATCAAATTATACTTCTGTACCATGAGATCCAGTGCACACTGCATTTGTGATCTGCATTTGGGGTGACATTAGCTTAATATTGACACCCACTGCAGAACACAGCTGCAGTGCATTCTGAACATGGTGTGGCAAATGCAATTGGAATGTGGGTTTTCTGCAATACATTCTGGTGTGAACTGGCCTCAAAAGTACATTTTTTTTTTATCTTTTATTTTGTTGTATCAGTATACAAACAATACAATAATATTATGAACAAGGCAAGTCACAATAAAGCAATATTTGGATTTTACAAAGCGGGATGGAAAAATAATACCATTATACATATCAAAGGGAAATGTATGTAGCCCAACATCATATACATACATGCAAGACTACGTTGTCACTGAGGCGCTTTGCATGCGCTACAGCGCTAAAAATAGCGCCTGCAAAGCGCCCTGATAGAGCCTCTCCTTTCACTCCAGTGTGAAAGCCTGAGGCACTATGCTGGCAGTTTTAACCCTTTTCTGCCTGCTAGTGGTTGTTAAAAGCACCCCGCTAGCAGCCGAATAGCACCACCAAAACTACGGCAAAAAATTAAAATAGCAGCGCTTTACTGCCGACACCACCTCAGTGTGCAAGCAGCCTTGGGGCAAGTATGAAGAGAGAAGAGGGAGCTGATAAGGGGGAAGAGCATCAAACAAAAAAAATAAAAACAGACAAATAGGAATACCACAATAGTGGCCATAGGTTGGAGGGGAGAGAGAAAAACAGTCCATCCGACTCCAAGGAAAGGCGACAATAATCAGATTATGGGGTTAATTTACTAAAGGCAAATCAACTTTGCACGTCAAGTGCAATTGCTCTAGAACTGAGGGAAAGTTCTGAAATGAGGTTAAGCTCTGCTTATTATCCAATCATGTGCAAGTGAAAAAACACATTTGTGCTTGTACTGTACATGATTGGATGATAAAATAAGCAGAGATCCCCTTGTTTCTGAGCTTCCCCTCAGATCTACAGCGACTGCACGTCTAAGTGCAAAAAAAAATTGACTGTAAAAAACTATTTCCAATACAAAATGCCATCAGAGAACAATGACAATGTTGTGGAATGCATAGGTTCTTCAGAAAATACTATTCTTCAGACTCATTACTTTAGAAGAGGCTTTTAGTCCATCAAGTTCAAGAAACAGTTTCTGAAAAACGTCAAACGTGTATTTAAGTTCCTTGGGATAGCAAAGATTCAGAGCATATATTATGCCCATCAGCATAGCACAGCATCTTGGGATGTTACATCTCTCCAGGATTTTGGTTCCCTCAACCAGAATGGTTGCTGTCCTGTAGTCATATCCTGAGATGGGCTGGTTACCAATGATAGCAATTTTCATAATTTGCATATCTAGTTCTGCTTCCAACGTTTCCAAGTCCTTGTAAAAGGAATTAAAACAAAGGTTAGCTTGTTAAAGATAATACATTGGATAATAACTGCTGACTTTTTAGACTGTCACTCTAAATGACAAGGCATTCGAAATGAAACACTGATTCTGTGTTAGTAAAAGTTTGGTGAGAGACGTTTTTCAGTCTTTGTGCTTTTCAGTCTGTTACAGCGTGACGGATGTGCGATCTCCAATACAAACGCTAGTTTTACCAGAACAAGCGCTCCCGTCTCATAACTTGCTTCTGAGCACACGTGTTTTGTTCCCGTCATTAACCACTTAAGACCCGGACCAATACGCTGGTAAATGACCCAAGGTGTTTTTGCGATTCGGCACTGCGTCGCTTTAACAGACAATTGCGCGGTCGTGCGACGTGGCTCCCAAACAAAATTTGCGTCCTTTTCTTCCCACAAATAGAGCTTTCTTTTGGTGGTATTTGATCACCTCTGCGATTTTTATTTTTTGCGCTATATACAAAAATAGAGCGACATTTTTGAAAAAAAAACACTATTTTTTACTTTTTGTTAAAAAAAAAAAATCAAATAAACTAAATTTTAGTCAAACATTTAGGCCAAAATTTATTTAGCCACATGTCTTTAGTAAAAAAAAAAATCGCAATAAAAAAAAATAGCTACCTAGCGGGAACAGCGGCACTAATACAGCGATCAGAAAAATGATCGCTTAGTGACGCTGGCAATAGGGTGTGAAAGGGTTAACTAGGGTGGTGATCAGGGGGTTAAAACTTTATTAGGGGGGGTGGGGGGGCTATCCTGAACCTAACACTAACTGTTTTTTACACTGCCTGTCACACTGACACTAAATGCAGTGATTAAATCACTGCATTCAGTGACACTGTGACAGGGGGGTGGGGGGGGGCGATCACAAGGGGTTAATATGCCTATGTGAGTGTGTGTCAGTGTTGTGTTGGTGCACACTTACTTGTGATGTCTTCTCTCATCAGCAGCGCTGGGAAACAGCGCTGCGATGAGAGAATACATCATTTCCTCCTTCCTGTGTAAACACAGGAGGAGGAAGTGACAGGCTGGGAGCGCGCTCCCATTGGCTGGGAGCGATCGCGGGGGGGGCGGATATCACGAACATCCGCCCGCAGATCCCGGATCGCTCCCAGAGGTAGGGGGACCCCCGCACGCCGCGGAGGGGGTCCCGATGGGACCCCCGAACCGCACTTAGGCGGGGACGTAAATTTACGCCCTTGTGCCTGTACGTGCCATTCTGTGGCCGTATATGTGTGTGCGGGGGTCCTTAAGTGGTTAAAGCCTACACACAATCATTTTTCACAGCGTGAAAAACAACGTGAAAAACGATGCGAAAATTTAGAGCATGTTCATGTATAATGCCCATTTTTCACGTCGTAAAAAAATGCTCTAGAGCCTACACAAGATCGTTTTTAACCACTTGACACCCGCCCGCTGTCAAATGACGGTGGGCGGGATACTCTATTTTTCTGACAGGACGTCTTATGACGTCCTGTCATTTAAAGCCATACGTAGCGCGCACCTGTCACGTTACTGGGAACACAATTGTGCGTTCCCAGTGGCTGCGATGGCCGCCGGGCACCCGCGATTGTCAAGTAACTGAGCAGTAGTGTTGAGCAGAATATGCCATATTCGATTTCGCAATATATCTCGAATATATAGTCGAATATTCGAGATATATTCGCTAAATACGAATATTCGTGATATTTTTTGGAAATGAAATGATTGCGAAATTTCGCTATTGCGAATGCGAAATTTCGAGAAATGCGGAAGGAGCACTCTGATTGGCTCAGAATATTCGTGATATTTTATAATACAAAATAATTGCGAAATTTCGAGAAATGCGGAATGGAGCACTCTGATTGGCTCAGAATATTCGTGATATATTACAATACCAAATAATTGCAAATATTCGGCAAATGTGGAAGGAGCACTCTGATTGGCTCAGAATATTCGTGATATATTACAATACCAAATAATTGCGAATATTCGGCAAATGCGGAAGGAGCACTCTGATTGGCTCAGAATATTCGTGATATATTACAATACCAAATAATTGCGAATATTCGGCAAATGTGGAAGGAGCACTCTGATTGGCTCAGAATATTTGTGATATATTACAATATCAAATAATTGCGAATATTCGGCAAATGCGGAAGGAGCACTCTGATTGGCTCAGAATATTCGTGATATATTACAATACAAAATAATTGCGAATATTCGGCAAATGCGGAAGGAGCACTCTGATTGGCTCAGAATATTCGTGATATTTTATAATACCAAATAATTGCGAATATTCGGCAAATGCGGAAGGAGCACTCTGATTGGCTCAGAATATTCGTGATATATTACAATACCAAATAATTGCGAATATTCGGCAAATGCGGAAGGAGCACTCTGATTGGCTCAGAATATTCGTGATATATTACAATACAAAATAATTGCGAATATTCGGCAAATGCGGAAGGAGCACTCCGATTGGCTCAGAATATTCGTGATATTTTATAATACAAAATAATTGCGAAATTTCGAGAAATGCGGAATGGAGCACTCTGATTGGATCAGAATATTCTTGATACTTTATCGTAATTTCGAAAAAATGCGAATGAGAAATTGATTGCGGAATTTCGACAGTAACACTCTGAAATCGAATATATGTGTTATTTTAGCTAAAAACAATATTGCAAATTTCTCGAAAATAATCGCGCGATATCGCTATTGCCGAATAATCGCATTGCGATTTTTCGGCAATATAAAATGATCGCTGCAGCCACTCGGCCCAAGGTCTCTAATCATACCAGCAATGCTTTTAGACGTCGATGGGGATCTCTAGGATGTGATCTGTTCTAAAAAAAATTGAAAAAATACGAATATTCGAAATAGCGAATATTCACCGCAAAATTCGGAATATATTGCGAATACTCGAATATGCCATATTCGAGCCGAATATTCGCAATACGAATATTCGTGAGCAACACTACAGAGCAGAACCGTGGATCTGTGTGTGTAATGATGGGGTGTAAACACAGAAATCCACGTCCTGTCAGGGAGAGGAGACCGATGCTGTGTCCCTTGTACATAGGGACACAGATCGGTCACCTCCCCCAGTCACCCCCCTCCCCCTACAGTTAGAACACTCACTAGGCTACACTTTTAACCCCTTTCCCGCCCCCTAGTGGTTAACTACTTCCCTGCCAGTCACATTTATACAGTAAACAATGCACATTTATAGCACTAATCGCTCTATAAATGTGAATGGTCCCAAAAATGTGGCAAAAGTGTCCGCTATAATGTCACAGTCCCGGAAAAAAAAATTGCAGATCGCCACCATTCCTAGTAAAAAAAAATCATAATTATGTCCCCTATTTTGTAGGCAATATAACTTTTGCGCAAACCAGTCACTATACGGTTATTGCGATTTTTTATTTTTATTTTTTTTACCAAAAATATGTAGAAGAATACGTATCGGCCTAAACTGAGATACATTTTTTTTTAAATGGGATATTCATTTTAGCAAAAATTTTAAAATATTGTGTTTTTTTTTCAAAATTTTCGCTCTTTTTTTGTTTGGGAGTCACGTGGTACGACCGCGCAATTGTCACTTAAAGCGGCGCAGTGCCGGAAGCTAAAATTTTGTCTGGGCAGGAAGGGGGTGTATGTGCACAGTAGGCAAGTGGTTAATGCCATTTTTCATGTCGTGTGTACGCGGAATTAGTTTTGAAGTTTTCCCATGATTATCAGGCAAATAAAAAAATATGAAACAACACAGTCACTTCCAGTGCTAAGGGGTCTTTTGAGGTGAAGGGTAATAGGGACAAAGCTATCCCAAGACTGGGTGGATGCTGCCTTCCTTAGATAGGGTGATCCGATGAAAACAAGGAAAAATCCATAAATGGAAGGCACGCACACCTAGTGCATTACCAACAACAATTTAATTCATAAAAATCCATAAAAAGTGGGTACTCACAAAGCACAAATCTCAATTGAGCCATATAAATAACACACACAGTGTGGACATGTGCAGGAACACAACACAGGGTATAGCTGATATGTTTCGGGGGCACATCCCTTTCCTAGCTAGGCTAAGGCAGGGGTTGTGCCCCTGAAATGCATCAGCACATGTCTACACACTGTTTTTTATGGCTCAATTGAGATTTGTGCTTTGTGAGTACCTACTTTTTATGGATTTTTAGGAATTAAATTGTCATTGGTAAGGCACTAGGTGTGCGTGCCTTCCATTTTTGTCTTTTTCGTAACTAAAAAATAATAATTTAATGTAATCAATCATTTTCAGCTTAAGTTCAATAATTGAATATTTGAATAGATACGGAGACTACAGAGTGGTTCTTATATACTGCATGTTTAATTTTGTTCTCAATATGTTTTGTTTACTTACGCTAAACTCTTTGAAAAGGTCTTCCTCCCTCTCTCCAAGGTACACGATAAGGCAGCGGATGGCTACTTCTCTGCGCGTTTCAATTGTATTGTGCTAATGAAGAAAAATGGTGTAAAAAGAATCAGGGCAAAGTCCCTTAAAGTAATTGCATAGAGTAGCCCCAATCCTCCCCCTCTTCTGGGGTCCCCAACTGGAGCTACCGGCTCCTCCCCCTTCTGAATGCCACCATAGTAAAACCACTAGCTATGGGGGCACTCATGTGGGCTTGCTCCTAATCTGGGCTCTGTGCGTCTATTGAGACACAACTTGGCCCTGTCCCCAGTCTCTTCTCACTGTGACTGTGACTGACAGCAGTGGCAACCACTGGTCCCCGCTTCTGTCATGGAGCCAGTGAAGAGAGAGATAGAGAGAAGCCATGCTGCTCTCAAGCACAGTGCTGGATCAAAATTGGGCCAAGGTAAGTATTTGGGGGGATGGAGAGGGGATATTATGCATACAAGGTTCTTTTGTACCTTAAAGCGGAGTTCCACCCAAAAATGGAACTTCCGCTTTTCGGAACCCTCCCCCCTCCGGTGTCACATTTGGCACCTTTCAGTGGGGTGCAGATACCTGTTCAATACAGCTATTTGCTCCCACTTCCGGGCATAGATAGCTGCATTATCTGCGGGAATCTACGCCATGTCCGGCACCTCCTCTACCCCCCACTGTCTTCTGGGAGACACACTTCCCAGAAGACAGTAGTGACTATTCGGATGACACAGCGCAACTCGTGCATGCGCAGTAGGGAACCAGGAAGTGAAGCCGCAATGCTTCACTTCCCAATTCCCTTACCAAAGATGGCAGCGGCAGCACCCGAGAGCCGAGGGAGAGATCAGCTTCGGGTGCTGACATCGCAGGTGCCTTGGACAGGTAAGTGTCCTTATTTTAAAAGTCAGCAGTTGCAGTATTTGTAGCTGCTGACTTTAAAAAAAATGTAAAAAAAATTGGTGGACCTCCACTTTAATACAGACAATGCAGAAAAGTGAAAAAACCTTCTGCCTTTAAACCACTTTAATCAATATAATCTGAATGGGTGAAAACCAACAACCTTCAAGTAGTAAAGACTATGAAAAAAGGTTTTCACTGCAAGGCAATATTAAAATGTGCTAGTATGTACTGAATACCAGCACATTATGAAAGACTTACCTTAAAACTAAGCCCTCGAGCGACGTGCTTTCAATGCTACAAATGCTTCCATCTTCACCCGGTCCTCTTTCCTGGTACGCAAACCCCAGCCGTCTGACTGGCCAAGCCGCCATGATATAACTCCCACGCACGTTTAGGAGATATTCATTTTACCTATAGGTAGGCTTTATTATAAGCCTACTTGTAGGTAAAAAGAAAGAATGAGCATTTACTATTACTTTCATTAAAGAGATAAATCTAAACAATTGTCATACCAGAAGAAGCATGTCTTTGATCTGCTTGATTCTCATTCCAGCCGCTCCTCCTCGTGATATTATGTTCGTCAGTTTTGGGGTGCAATAGTCAAGTTTTGCCATAAAGATGGACTCAAGGCTTGTGGCCATAATTCTCTTGAATTTTTCATTTATCTGTTGGATACAAAAGTAGAATGTTCGGGATCATTACCTTTACAGCACTAATTCATATCACAGCACAACAGCTAAGGAGAAACAGCCCTTAAAGTGTTACAAAACTCTTTTTATTATTATTATTAAAATAACAAACATGTCATATCTACCTGCTCTGTACAGTGGTATTGCTCAGCATGGCCCTGGTCCTCCTCTTTTGGGGTCCCCACAGCGATCTTGGCTCTGTCTCCTTTTCTGCAGGACTACCATAGCCAGCCTCTGGCGATGGGAGAGGTAGTCCCTGCATAACAGCAGTTTTGTCACAAAAGCAACACTGGAAAAACTAAGAAGAGATCTGTGGAAAAATAATTGGCAGTTATTGTATGCATTACCCAGATATATCCCTGTCCAAAATACAATTGAATTTGGTCACTAGCACTTTGGGGGTTAATTTACTAAAGGCAAATCCACTCTGCACTACTAGTGCATCACTGTTGATATGAGGGGAATCTCTGAAATGAGAGGAAGCTCTGCTGATTTTATCACCCAATCATGCAAGCTAAAATGCTGTTTTTTTTTCCTTGCATGTCCCCCTCAGATCTACAATGACTGCACTTCCAAGTGCACTTTTATTGCAAAGTGGATTTGCCTTTATAGTAAATCAACCCCCTTTGTTTAAATGTGAAAACATGATAATCTATGTGAATAACAGCAAATTTTAAACAAACCATGAAGTCTTGAATGTAGTTTGCCATAGAAGCTAAAATCTATAATACACTGACTCCCCTGACTCCCCTGGCACAATTTTTTTTGTTCAAGCTTAGCAGATTTCACAAATGCCACACTATCAATCCTATCCATGTCATGAGGCAATGATGTCCACAAGGCTAAATACAACCAGCACTATATTAGGACAAAGTTTGTTAATTGGTGTGGCCTTTTAACCCCTAAATCTCTAGCTATAGGCTATAAGGGATTACATATATTAATAGTTCCAATTTTCATTGTAAAGCAAATTATTCTTACCTTTAAAAATGTATTTTATATCTCTGTGCAGCATCAGGTCTTGCTTCCAACATGTCTCAACTTTCTCTGTGATAAGTTGGTGGGGGAGGAGACTTGCAATAACTCAATACAGAACAAAATTGAGTTACCAAGTCCATTTTATTAAGTTATCACAACTTAAATTTCCTTTTACATCAATGAATGCAGAAATTGGACTGTACATGACACACACAATTAAGTTGTTGTAATTTTCAAAATGTTTACATCAACACAGCTTATTAAAATAGGTTTTCAACATAAAAAGTTTATTTAAAACAATACATTAGAATTTTTATCTTGGAAATATGTATTTATTTAAGTAGTGGTAACAGGTCTCTCGAATTACTTTTTAGAGTGCAGGCGGCTGTGTAATGTAAAAGGGGTGCAGTGATGCAGGGTGCTGTGCAATGTAAAAGGGTCCAGAGATGCAGGGTGCTATGAGATGTAAAGGGGTCCAGTGATGCAGGGTGCTGTGTAATGTAAAGGGGTCCAGTGATGCAGGGTGCTGTGTAATGTAAAAGGGGTCCAGTGATGCAGGGTGCTGTGTAATGTAAAGGGGTGCAGAGGGCTGTGTAGTGTAAAAGGGTCCAGAGGTGCACGGGGCTATGCGATGTAAAGGGGTGCAGAGGTGCAGACGGCTGTGTAATGTAAAAGGGGTGCAGTGATGCAGGGTGCTGTGCAATGTAAAAGGGTCCAGAGATGCAGGGTGCTATGAGATGTAAAGGGGTCCAGTGATGCAGGGTGCTGTGTAATGTAAAGAGGTCCAGTGATGCAGGGTGCTGTGTAATGTAAAGGGGTGCAGAGGGCTGTGTAGTGTAAAAGGGTCCAGAGGTGCAGGGGGCTATGTGATGTAAAGGGGTGCAGAGGTGCAGGCGGCTGTGTAATGTAAAAGGGGTGCAGGGTGCTGTGTAATGTAAAGGGGTGCAGAGGGATGTGTAGTGTAAAAGGGTCCAGAGGTGCAGGGGGCTATGTGATGTAAAGGGGTGCAAAGGTGCAGGCGGCTGTGTAATGTATAAGGGGTGCAGTGATGCAGGGTGCTGTGCAATGTAAAAGGGTCCAGAGATGCAGGGTGCTATGAGATGTAAAGGGGTCCAGTGATGCAGGGTGCTGTGTAATGTAAAGGGGTGCAGAGGGCTCAGGGCCGGATTAACAGAGGGGCTGATGGAGCTCCAGGCCCCTTTCTCAAGATAGGCCCATTTGCGCAAAGAAAAAAAAATACGAAAAAAAAAAAAAAAAAAGTTTGACTTCGGGGGTTGTAGCTCGACGACCAGAGGTCACAGAAACCCCACATTTGGTGGGTAGGCAGTTGAAGACCTACCCCACAACGGGTCAAAATATGGGATGGATATCATTTATGGTTCCAGAGATACGGACCTGCTTGCACAGCCTGTCAGAAGCTACATACAGAGTGGCCGTTATAAATACAAGCTGACACACTGCAGCACACTGAGAAAAAAATCATCATTTGTTTTTTTGCTAGAAAATTACTCTATGGTGGTCTTTGTAACTTTTTATGTTGCACAGTTAAGAGCTGTGCGATTCTGGCTAAAATGACAACTGCAATTTTTTTGCTTAAATGATAGATCACAATTCTCTCACGATTCGTGCGGCATAACATCATCTTTCACATTAAAATAAAAAATAAAAAATGGGCCAACTTTACTGTTTTGTTTATATGGTTTTTATTATTCATTAAAGTGGGCAAATGCAGCGTGACATAAAATATTGCAGAAATTGCCATTTTTGTCTCTGCTAAAATATATATAATGTTTGGCGGTTCCAAGTAATTTTCTAGCAAAAAATATTGCTTTTTAACTTAAACAAGTGTTGGACTTTAAGTGGTTACATTTCTTGCATTTACACACAGAAGTTTGATCTAAAAATGAAGGTGGTTACAATGTTTCATGTTGTTTACAAACATGGCAGACTGCCCGGATATTTTCTTTACACACAGAAGTTTATCCCTTTGATCTAAGAAGAAAGTGTTAGATACAATGGCCCAGATTCAGGTACATCTGCGCATTATTGGACCGGCGTAGCGCACCGCCTTTACGTTAGACTTGCGCAATTTTGCCGCGTAATCACCCTATTCTCGTAGCTTTTGCGCAGGAAATTGCGCAAGCGTAAAGTTTTTTCTGAGGCGTAAGGAGGAGTAATACAAATTGGGAGGGACGTGGGCGTGTTACATTGAAATGAGCCGTGACCCCATGCAAATGAAGGGCCGGCCGGCTCGCGCATGCGCGCGTGAAGGAGACCATGTCAGCTCCGCTGTGCGCATGCTCACAACTCGGGAGCGGCGCAATCAGTGAAATTGGAAATGGACTAGGGCAACGTTGTGAACTACGCAAACAGCATAAATAGACACACACAAACGCACTTGCATTGCAAAAGTACATCCCTTTGTGTCCCTTCCCATTTAACCAAGTGCTTTTGTTCCTGTTGTTCGTTGCGGTGTGTTTTGTAGTTGTCAGATTAGTGTTCTGTGTGATCAAGTGCTTGTTGGTATATTTGTGAAAGTGTTTTTTGATAAGTGTTTGAGAGACTGTTTGTTTGATTGATATATTTCTGTTGGTTTTTTTTCTTGCTGTTTTTTTTGTTTATATTGTTTTGTGACAGTTTCTTGCTGAGTAGTTTTCTCTGTGTGTGTGTGTTTTTTTGTGATTGGTTGGGCTTGTTTGTGTGAGTGAATTTTGTTGACTGGGACTGATTGTTTTTGGAAGTATGACTGAGAGAAAAAGAAAGCTGAATTTTACTGTGGGGGAAAAAAAAATTCTTGCCCGGGCCATTAGCGAGTATGGGCGTTACCTCCACGGCCCGCAGAGTGCCAACACCACCCCGGCCAGGAGGAGGGAGATTTTGGATAGGATCACTGAGCAGGTCAATTCATCGGGGGAGGGGGAGACACGGACCAGGTCTGGGATTGACAAAAAAATCAACGACCTCCGGCGTCTGGTCAAAAAGAAACTGGCCGCAATGCATGCCCATGCCAGGGGCACAGGAGGGGGCCCACCATGCCGTATTAGTCTGACAGCGACGGAGCGTGCGGTGGCCCTGACCTTTCACCGGCATGAAGTGGAGGGCCTGCCAGGCTTTGACACAAGTCCGGTCCCCGTGGTGCCAGGTAAGGTTTTTTTTTCTATCAGGTGTGTAGCATGTGTGGGGGAGGGGGTGAAAGGGAATATGTGCCAAGTGTGTGGATCCTCCAACCTGTGAATGTTTTGTGTCATCCACAGATGTGCAGGAGGGTGCAGGGCCATCTGGGCTGACCGCACCAACCCCAGGACAGCAGCCTAATGAGGCCCCCCCAACAAGGCCGGAGTCCGCAGAGGAGGTTCAAGAGGAGGAGGGGAATCATGAGGAGGAGGGGAATCATGAGGAGGAGGGGAATCATGAGGAGGAGGATAATCATGAGGAGGAGGATAATCATCAGGAGGAGGAGTCAGGCACTGGACGATTGGTTTTTGCAGACTCTTCCCCTCTGGCTGGCAGAAGCCTGCCCTCCCTAAGGGGGAGCCCCCCCCTCCTCCCCCAACATGGCTCCCCTCACAAGGGCCTCCCCTTCTCCCCGGCCACAACCATCAGCTGGAGGCAGGATTTCATCCCAGACCACCAGGGGGGCGGCCAATCTCCTGCCCGCCACTCTGAGAAGGGACCAGGCCCTCCAGACCCGCCATATGGGACAGGTCAGCCAGACTTTGGGGCGGATGGAGGAGAGCCTGTCCTCCATCAAAGATACGCTGGGTAACCTGGACTCCCACTCCCGGGCTTTCACAACCTGCCTAAACGAACTGCAGACTACATCAGCAGGCGTTGGGCAGGATGTGAGGGCCCTTACCCAGGCTATCCAGGCCAACACGGCAACACTTGGTGCTGCCCTGGACAGAATTGCCGTGGCCTTGGAGGGCAGGCCGCCAGGTGGGCAGAGATCGGGGGCTGCTCCTCCTTCCCCGGGTTTGCCCCTCCCCATGAGTCTCCCCTGAGGGGCCGGGGCCGTGGCCGGGGGCGCCCCAGGCGTGGCTCACGCAGAGGGCAATAATTTTTTTTTCCCCCTTTTTTTTTTTTTTTGCTGACATTTTTTGGCTTTTTTTTTTTTTTTTGCTGACATTTTTTGCCTTTTTTTTTTTTTGCTGACATTTTTTGTAAATTTTGGGTTGTGCATGCTGTTTGAATGTGGGGGTGACATTCCTGCTGGAAAAGGGGTGTCATCCTCAATTTTGGTGGAGAAGGGTTCCCCAGGACCAGGGAGAAGTGATCCTCAGGTCCGTGTGATTGGTGTATGAATGTTCAGTGACATAATTGGAGCCTTGACGTGGCGTTACTGCTCACCAGTCCTGCATGGTGGACTGGTGCCAATCCAATTTGATGAGGATGTGGGGTGTGTGTGCTAGGGACCATAGTGGTGTGCATGCATGCATTCTCATTGTGCCATGATTAATGTGTGTGTTTAACGTGCAAAGATGCCCAATATGAGCTGCCTCCTGACTGCTCTTCCCTCAGAAGACGGGGTATCCTCGGTTAGGGGTTGATTGTCTGGTTGGGGGGTCAGGTCATCACGTAGCTCAACCTGCAGGCCCTTCCTCACTGCGAAATTGTGCAGCATGCAACATGCAACGATGATATGGCACACGAAGTTTGGGGAATACAACAGTGTACCCCCAGACTTATCCAGGCATCGGAAACGTGACTTCAGGAGGCCAAAGGTGCGCTCCACCACTGCACGGGTTTTGATGTGTGCTTGATTGTATCTTTCCTCTCCTGGGGTTTGGGGGTTTCGGATAGGAGTCATGAGATGGGGTCCCAGTGGATATGCAGAGTCACCTGTAAGGGAAAAGACAGGAGCATGTTAGTCATGCATGTGCCACTTGTGAGGTGTGCATCACGGGAGGGGATAGTCATGCCTGACTCCCATGTCACTCACCAACCAGCCAGGTGTTCCCATACACGTTCTGATCGAATTCCATTCGGATGTGGCATTGATTGTATATGTAGCTGTCATGGGTGGATCCGGGGTGTTTGGCACGGACGTGCCATATGAGGCCTTGGGCATCAACTATCACCTGTACGTTGATGGAGTGCCAATGCTTCCGATTGCGGTACATGTGCTCTGTCTCCTGGGGGGGCTGGAGTGCCACATGTGTGCAATCAATGGCCCCGATGGTGCGTGGGAACCTGGCAATTCTGTAGAAATCTGTCATTGCCTTCAGCCGCAGGTCCTCAGTGGTGGGTTTAATGATTTGGTTGGCCATGCGTCTGAGGATTGCAGGGACAACCTGGTGCACACATCTGCTCATGGAGGATTGTGACATCCCAGCCACCACTCCACTTGTACGCTGAAAAGAGCCACTGGCAAGGACATGGAGTCTTGCCATGACCTTGACCAGTGGCTGCACTGCTTCTGAGCGTTGTGTTCGGCTGGTGATGTCCTCCTGCAGGGTTGTGGTTAATTCCAGGATGGCATGAGGGGTGAATCTGAAGATGCGATACACCTCAGAATCACTCATGCCAAACAGGTCTATGTGGGTACGGTATATCCTCTCCCGTGCCATCCTCCGTGCCCTCCTCCTTCTTTGCTCATCTAAAGTCAGTAGTGCAGCTATGAGCGACGATGCCCCTGGCATGTTGGCAGTCAAATTGTAGTGCAACACGTGTGTGTGGTCTGCTCCTCACTAACGGTGTTGCTTTCTGTGAGATGTAGACGTTTTTTCAAATTTTAGACCACCTTTTATGTGCTCTAATTTTAGACAGAACATTTTGCTGTTGCGCACACCGCGTAGCAACAACGTTTTTTTGTGGATCCCCGCAACTCCCTCATTAGCATATTTGACTAGCAAATCAATGGTGTGTCTATCGCACTTTTGCGCGGAAGGATGCGCCAGTCTAACGAAATTACGCGGGACAAAAAAAAAACGATTTTTGGCGTATCTCGTTCTGGGGATGCCGCGCAACGAAACGCACGCGCACATTTAGACTTACGCACGCGCATCTCCTGTTGCGCAGGCGTAATCGCTCTGTGAATCTGGGCCAATGTTTCCTGCTAAGAACTTGGCAGACTGCCCAGATATTTACTTTTGACAGCTGAAAGTCTCTCCAATTGTTATATGATAGAATCAGCAAACTCTGCATTGGAGATGTCAGGGGGGTTGAATCAAGATCACGATTTTTTAATGATTAATTGTGCAGCTCTAGCACGGTACTGTATTTGCTCAGCAATTTTTTAAACGTTTTTTTTTTTTGGAAATAAACTGTTCATTTATTTAAAAAAAACACTAAAGTTAGCACGATTTTTTTTTGGTATCCTAAGCGATGCTTTAAAAAATTTTTTAGGTTATATGTTTAGAGTTACAGAGGAGGTCTAGTGCTAGAATTATTGCTCCCGCTCTAACAATCGCGACGTATGTAACCTGTGTGTATCTGGCTCTGATACTAGCCAGTGCCTACCCAGCAACTGACTAGTATCTCTCCCCAGCCTGTCCCCACACACCCTCTCACCTGCTGACCTCTGGATGGGGGAATCACTCCTGTAGTGTTGTTGTGTTCTGCCAGTGAGTACAATGATCAGTGTTGCTATCTATAGCTGGCAACACTGATTGTTTTGGGAAAAACAGGCTGGTTGTACTCAAGTCGATTAATAGATTGACTTGTGTAAAACCAGCTAGCCCCTACATAGATCGACTATGGCTGGTCTCTGCAGAATTGGTGTGATTTCAATCCATGTATGTACCGCTTAACCACCATGCAGTCCATAAACATCCTTCCACACCAGTACATAGTCTGTCATACTCTCCACACTCCTCTCCTGTACATAGTGCACACTGTCATACTCTCCACACTTCTCTCCTATACATAGTGCCCACTGTCATACCCTCCACACTCCTCTCTTGTACATAGTGACCACTATTATACCCTCCACACTCCTCTCCTATACAGAACACCCACTGTCATACCCCCCCACACTCCTCCTGTACATAGTGCCTGCTGTCATACACTTCTCTCCTGTACATACCGCCCACTGTCATACCCTCCACACTTCTCTCCTGTACATACTGCTCACTGTCATACCCTCCACACTCCTCTCCTGTACATACTGCTCACTGTCATACCCTCCACACTCCTCTCCTGTACATACTGCCCACTGTTAGACCCTCCACATTCCTCTCCTGTACATACTGTTCACTGTCATACCCTCCACACTCCTCTCCTATACATAGTGCCAACTATCATACCATCCACACTCCTCTCCTGTACATACTGCCCACTGTCATACCCTCCACACTCCTCTCCTATACATAGTGCCCACTATCATACCATCCACACTCCTCTCCTGTACATACTGCTTAATGTCATACCCTCCACACTCCTCTCCTGTACATAGTGCCTGCTGTCATACACTTCTCTCCTGTACATACTGCCCACTGTCATACCCTCCACACTCCTCTCCTATACATAGTGCCCACTATCATACCATCCACACTCCTCTCCTGTACATAGTGCCCACTGTTAGACCCTCCACATTCCTCTCCTGTACATACTGTTCACTGTCATACCCTCCACACTCCTCTCCTATACATAGTGCCCACTATCATACTGTCCACACTCCTCTCCTGTACATACTGCCCACTGTCATACCCTCCACACTCCTCTCCTATACATAGTGCCCACTATCATACCATCCACACTCCTCTCCTGTACATACTGCTTAATGTCATACCCTCCACACTCCTCTCCTGTACATAGTGCCTGCTGTCATACACTTCTCTCCTGTACATACTGCCCACTGTTGTACCCTCCATGCTTCTCTCCTGTACATACTGCTCACTGTCATACCCTCCACACTTCTCTCCTGTACATACTGCCCACTGTCATACCCTCCACACTCTCCTCATAGGTGTGCGCACAGGGTGTGCCAGGTGTGCCCAGGCACACCCTAATCACCCTGTACAGAACAGATTTCCCCTACTGACCTTCCCCCCACAGTACTGCCGGCTTCCCTCCTCTTCATCCGGTTGTTGCTGTGGATGTTTTAGGATGAGTGAGGAAAGGGGCCAGTAAATATGCAATTTTCTGGCCCCTTCCCTTTCTGAATGAACATAGTGAGTGATCGGTAGAGTGTGTTTGAGCTTTGGGGTGCACACCCTAATGCCAAAGGCTGCGCACACCTATGCCTCTCCTGTACATTGTGCCTTTTGACGTACCCTTTGCACCCTTCTCCTGTACATAGTGCCCAATGTTAGACCCTCCACATTCCTCTCACTCACCTGCAAATACTTCCCACTTATATACCATCCGTACTCCTCCGCCATGTCGCTTACCCGCAAAAACAGTTCTTTAAAATGATACTGAATACCCTCAATGTTACCAGCTCTAGAATGGACACAGTTTTGTTAGTTCAACTAAAGGAAATCTCAGTTCTCATATTTGTTCTGTTCCATTATTAGAACTTATTTAATTTTGTGATTACTACTGTGATGTACAGAGGAACATAGGGGATCTCAGGTACTTTAAATATAGCACTTGTGAAAAAAAGTGTCCCTGAAAATATTTTTAAATGTTGGCAACTATGCACTTATGCACTGCCCAAGGGCCACTGGGTCAGTAGGGGGCCCCATGAGAGGTTTCTGGTATCCTGTGATATTAAAGCGGTAGTAAACTTTCCTGACATTACTACTTTTTAGAGACCCTGGGGTAGGTTATGCCACAATGTACAAGTATGCACAGCATATTAGCACATTAGGGTACACTTAAATTTTCAGACTGGTCCTCCATTGCTGTGCTGTGATTCCCACGCATTTATTTATTATTTATAAAAGGCCCCACCAAAATCCTCAGCACCAGGCCCATGATGTTCTTAATCTGGCCCTGAGAGGGCTGTGTATTGTAAAAGGGTCCAGAGCTGCAGGGGGCTATGTGATGTAAAGGGGTGCAGAGGTGCAGGCGGCTGTGTAATGTAAAAGGGGTGCAGGGTGTTGTGTAATGTAAAGGGGCCCAGAGGTGCAGGGTGCTGTGTAATGTAAAAGGGTCCAGAGGTGAAGGGGGCTGTGAGATGTAAAGGGGTCCAGTGATGCAGGGTGCTGTGTAATTTTAAAGGGGTCCAGTGATGCAGGGTACTGTGTAACTTTAAAGGGGTCCAGTGATGCAGGGGGCTGTGTAATGTAAAGAGGTCCAGAGGTGCAGGGTGCTGTGTAATGTAAAGGGGTCCAGTGATGCAGGGTGCTGTGCAATGTAATGTGGTCCAGAGGTGCAGTTGTGGAGAGGGGTACACAGTAGTAACAAAAAGATATTGAAGGATGCAGAGGTATGCAGGGGGCACAGTGGGGTGTTTTTACATTTTAAGGTGGGGGGGGTGCCAGATATTGGATCCGCCCCGGGTGTCAAATGCTCTAGGTACGCCCCTGGATGTATGCAATGTGGATTAGATCCCTCTACCCAGCCTGTAAGCTTATCTTACAAAAACGGATTGCTACAATGCCACCAACCCACAAACAATGGTGTAATAAGGTAAACTATATATTGAAAAGAGAAAGACTAGCCTACAAACATAGAGGAGTCCTTCACAAATCTAACTAAATATGGTCCTATTGGCTTGATTCTAGTAATTTGTTTTATGATGCTCTATGTGAGGGGGATGGGGAAGAGGGTTAAATGGGGGCGAGGAGTTTGACTTATAATAAATAAAGAAGCAGAAAATAGAATGAAAATGGAATCCTACATAGAGGTTTATGTATTTTTGTTGTATTGTTTTTGTTAGATGTTATTTGTAAAACAGATACCTATTACAACTATTGTTTGAATTAATTCTTCTTTTTTCCATGTCTATTTATGTGAAATGCTTACTATTCCTATATTCATTAAAAATATTTTTTTGTATATAACAAGTAATAACAATAAAAAATAAAACAAATTATTTGATTAAAAATAAAATAACAATTTAAATGGATACCCTGTACTTGGTATACAGTTTATTGAACTGTCAGGCTTCATACCAATCTAGTTTGAGACCTCACTGAAGTTAATTCTAAGCTGATGCTCTAAATATATGTCCATCCACAGGCTTTGTACCAGGATTGGGTGGACCTCTAAGGCCTCGTACACACGATAGGATAGCCAGAGGACAACGGTCTGATGGACCATTTTCATCGGTCAAAACCGATCGTGTGTGGGCCCCATAGGTTATTTAACCTTCGGTTAAAAAAAAGCCAACTTGCTTTAAAATGTAACCGATGGATACCTAACGATAGGTCAAAACCGATCGTTAGTAGGCACGACCATCGGTTAAAAATCCACGCATGCTCAGAATCAAGTCGACGCATGCTTGGAAGCATTGAACGTCATTTTTTTCAGCACGGCGTTGTGTTTTACGTCACTGCGTTCTAACACGATCGTTTTTTTAACCGATGGTGTGTAGGCACATCAGACCATCAGTCAGCTTCATTGGTTAACCGATGACAACGTTCCTTCGGACCAATCTCATCAGGATGGACAGATTGTGTGTACGAGGCTTTAGGACAGTGGTTCTCAACCTGGGGGTCGGGGTCAAATTAAGATTTGCCAGGGGTCACCAAATCCTGGACTGTTCTGAAGCCCGCACCTCTCTCCCAGCCCTTTTGTGGTCACAAAGCAGGGCTGTCCCTGGAGCCCATGGCCACCCACTCAGCCTCTTTGAAGCTGCCCATTCAGTTCACTGCATTGCAGGGGGGAAGGGACCTGAGGTCAGCTGACTGGTGAGGAATGTGAAGTGGGAGGGGCTGGAGGTGACCCCCATTTCCAGATTTCGGTAAAGGTGTCACCACAAAGTCGGACACACAGTGAAGCTGGAGACACAGTGAGTAACACTACCTGTGATTATAGTTCTCATTAAAAGTCCCCACTACAGTTCTCAGATCAGCAGATGACCTTGATCAAGAGCACCAAAGTTGGCTGATCAGAACTCACCACCAGCACTGCCACTCATCCCATCCCCCCCCCCACCCCTCACCAAGGAGTAAGAGAAGGAAAAAACATATATAATACATGGGAGGGAAAGGAGAAGAGGTGGAGGAATAAAGAAAGAACAAGAAAGACGGCTAAAGAGAGGGGTGGGGGAAAAAAACAGGAAATAAGGATATAGAGAGAGAAGGGAAAGAAAGGAGAACAAAGAGAGAGTGGTACATCCGAAAATGTGCCATAAGGGGTCTTAATACTGTACGAGTGGAAGGGACTCAGGGAGCACTAAATGTCCGTGAGTTAGGGGCGCAAATTACTTGTCTTGCCTTGGGTGCTATGAAAATAATTTTACTGTTAGGGGTCCCCACAACTTAAGAAATTTTATCAAGGGGTCACAGCACTAGAAAGGTTGAGAACTACTGCTTTAGGAGATGATACCATGCACTGCTTAAGACCCAGAGGAGAGATATTTCTACAAAAAATCCTAAGCACATTGGCTTAGCGCTTAACACCTCTGCCTTGCAGTACTGGGTTTTTTGTTCAGATCCTGGCTATAGAGTTAGCATGTTTTCCATCTGCTTGGTTGGATTTATTTTCACACTCCAAAGATATGGGAGGTTCATTTACTACCATCTACATTGGCCCTAGTATGCATGCGAGATAAGAACCTAAGATGGTAACATCATTCAGGGTAGGGACTGAAGTGATGTGAATATGTAAAGCACTTTAAATGTAGTCAACACTATATAATTACCTGTATTACATAAGAAAAAAAGGGAAGGAAAGAAAGAAGTAAATCAAAACAGAAAAGGGAGCTTTACCATCCATTGCATCAGCAGCAGTCACATCTTGAATTAGGACCACCCCCAGGAGAACGGTGAAAGCGATCGCTGTGGCCATCATGTTGCTGTTTGGAGGAATACGATTGCTCCTGAGTCCACAGCTGGATTTTATATCCTGATTTCTAGAGAGGTATGGGCAGGGAAGGGACTGAGCATGGGTTATTTATTTCTAGCCATTGTTCTAAGTTTAATAATAGGCTTTTTAAGTCTGAGGACATCTGAACAATGGTCCAATATATTAAAGTTTTTTTGTTCTTTACACAATAACTCTCTTTTCCTAAGGAAAAAAACAAAATGTACAGTGTGTGTGTGTATATATATATATATATATATATATATATATATATATTATTTATGGTCGTGGCCCTCTGACTGAGAGTGATGTGGATCACATAAACACGCGACAAGACTTACAACATAAATAGACCTGAAGTGTGCCTTGGTGGTCTGGTCAGTATGCCAAGAAAAGGGGGCATACCCAAAGTAAGTAATGGGTAGTTAATTGAAGAAGGATATGCTGAGAAGTGCCCTGAAAAAGGGAAGGGCGGGAGGGTGTCGAATTCGATTGAATGCGCAGACTCACGGACATGAGGTGAGCTGGGAAGAGTCGGCCCAGTGACATGTAGTACTGCACACTGAACCGACAAAGAGCATGTGTGAGTGGGCTGCTTAAATACCCTCCGGGCTCCTCCCATAAACTCAGGCCACCATACTGGCCTTATTATATATATATACCGTTGCAAGAAAAAGTATATGAACCCCTTTGGAATGATATGGATTATTTCACAAATTGGTCATTAACTAATAACACACAAATAATTAAATGTTACCATGTTTTTCACAGTGCAGGTGGAAAAAGTATGTGAACCCCTAGACCAGGGGTGTCAAACTCAATTTCATTGTGGGCCGCATCAGCATTATGATTGCCCTCAAAAGGGCCGGTTGTAGCTATAAGATTAGATGTCCAGCGCATCCCCCCTTGTCAAGAGCCACCCCACCATCAGAAGTTGAGTTCCCCACTCTCCCTTGCGTCACAGTGCATCCTCCTTTTCTTATGCTGCTGCTGGGAAGAAGCTGGATGCATTGCTCGAAAGCAGAAAGTAAGGGTATGGAGTAGGACCAGAGAAGGGCTGGAGCTGCAGGAGAGGTGTGAGGGACACATGAAATGGCCTAGAGGGCCGGATACGGCCCACGGGCCTTGTGTTTGCCACCTATGCCCAAGACTAATGACATTTACAAGCGCTAATTGTAATGAGGTGTCAGCCAACTGCAGTCCAATCAAATCAGATGAGATTGGAGGTGTTGGTTACAGCTGCCATGTCCTATAAAAAACACATAAATGGAGAAAGTTCAGCACTGATGCTACTCTCCCTAGGAGTGGCCAACCTGTAAAAATGACTGCAAGAGCACAGCGCAGACTGCTTAATGAGGTGAAGAAGAATCCTAGGGTGTCAGCTAAAGACTTACAAACGGGGGCGTGGCCTAGCTGAGCAAGGAGATGGCTGCTTAATCCAACAGCTCCCGCAGACAGAGGATAACCATTAGCTTTTCTGGGGAAATACAAAGCCCATCAGCCATGGGCAAGTCACACCGGAGTGCCTCAGCGTCCCGGGCACCGAAGGAGACCGGAACACAGCCCGGCCGCAACATCTCTGAGCTGTTCCGCTCCCTCCGCTCTGACTCACACGTGGCCTCGCAGGCTTCAGGGCCTACTTCCCCGAGCGCAGCATCGGACTCCCAGTCGGACCGAGAGCCGCTAGACGGCTGTCCCGGCCCATCTGTTAGCCTCTCCGACCTTAACAGAGTGGCCTCCAGCATCACCGACACTCTATCGGCGGCTATTCAGGACCTAAAGTCGGAGTTTCGCGCGGTCGCAACCCGCCTCGGGGAGGTCGAGCAGACGACGCAACTCCATTCAGCGGCCATCAGGCAAGTCCAACATGCTCACGACGCCCAATTGTCTTATTTGTTTGACCTCCACCGACACGTCGAGGACCTCGATAACAGGGGCCGCAGACATAATGTTAGAATTCGGGGGGTCCCGGAGGCAATCGAAGCGGAGGCCCTGCCGCAAGCTATCTGCTCTGTCTTTAACGACTTATTGGGCCGCCCGGCGGATTCCCCGGTGGAGATGGAACGACTACACCGTGCCCTTAGACCCCCTCCCCGCGATGGTGATCCCCCGAGGGACATAATATGTTGCATCGTCAACTTTCCACTCAAGGAGGAAATCATGAGAAAGGCAAGGGAGAGGGGCCGTGTTCTCTACAATGGCAATAAGGTGAAACTGTTCCAGGACCTTTCTCAAATTACCCTGCAAAACAGACGAGCTTTGAGACCTCTGCTGGACATCCTGCGCAATCGCAACATCGTATACCGATGGAAGTTCCCGTTCTGCCTTTCCGCCACAGCTAGGGGGCGTACAGCCCTCCTACGCTCTCCAGACGATCTACAACTTTTCTGCGAACAGCTCGACATCCCGACGGTGGAATTGCCGGACTGGTGCTCTTTTCACTTCCCTACGGAACCCTGGCGTCCGGTCTCCCACCATCCCTCTCCGAAAGCTCAGAAGCAGCGATCCCGACGCCGGAGGACGGATCGTCCCTTGCCCGGAGCTCCAGCATCTCGCCGGGATCAAGACCGTCACAGCCCTGACCCTCTCGCTACCCCTAGGAGGGACCGTCAAGAACCCTGAGCCTCACGCTCCCGCTCCGGTTGCCCGTAAGTGACTTTGCATTCCGCTTCCTCTGCTCCTCTCCCTACCTCGCTACTGCCAGACCTCCACCACAACCTCTCCCCTTTTTTGCTGTCCCTGTGAACTGGTGGCTCAGACGAATCCTTGCCATACTCTGAAATCCCCATGTTACCTTATTGCTGTAACTCTCCCCCACCCCCCCCTTCTTATAATTGTTTCTTTTGTTTTTATTTTTCCTACAACGCGCACCTAGCCATTCCATCCCTGTTCCGCCCCCCCGAGACTTGCCCATCTGTTTACTGCCCTGATGCTTCCTTGCCCTCTCCCCCTGGTGGCAAGGCTGATGTCCTGCTCCCTCGTCCTGTCGCACTGGGGCCATACCTCTATAGACTCTAGATGCTATCCTCCCAGCGGTATTGCCAACTCCCTGTTTAACGTCAGCCTTTCAGCCCCTGCCACGCTGCCCTCGCCTGCCCAACGTGACTGATGACCCGGATTGGTGATGGCCCTGCCCCCTCCTGTCTCCGGAGGACTCCTCTCAGAACCACAGACTTCCATCCAGGTTCTCGTTTTGCCCACCATCTTCCTGACCACTGTGATCATGGGCAGCTGGCAGCACCTCCACCCGGAACTAATGAAATCAGTTGCAATTCTGTGTTAGTTGTACTTACTATGTAACAGGTCTGAACTATAGGCTCGGCCGGATATTTCTTTATAAATAACCTGTGTAGTCTTATCCCCCCCTTCCCCCTTCTCCTACTCCCAACCCCCCCTCTCTCCCCCCTCCCCCCCTCCTCCTTCTCCTTCCCCCACCTCTCCCTCCCCCCCCCCTTTTTCCCTACTTCTCCCCTCCCCCCCTCCCCTTCCTTCACCCTCCCCCTCCCTCTCCCCCCTTCCCTCCCCCTCTCTCCCCCCTCCTCCCCCTCTCCCCTCCTCCCTCTCCCCCCCTCCTCATTCCCCCCCCCTTTTTTTATATTTTTTTTGTTTTATTTATTTTTTTTAAATTTTATCTATGCAGGTACATGCATGTTTTTGTTCCACCTTCTCTTAAGTGCCTTGTACGTGTGTTTCACTCTCTCTTATTGTATCTACAGCTGAGGTCGCAGTGGTCTCCCACCACACGTTGGGAGAAATTGAATGCTCCCTCGCTCCTTGGGGCCTCTTTTGTGGACCACTTACCCGCCAGCCGGTTTTCTTGAACGGTAAGCCGGATCCTATGCCCTCCTAGTGATTTGGAGGGTGGTGCCCCCTGGGTCTGGGGCTTATTTCCACCCATGAGACCCGAGGGAGCTGCCAACGACAAATCACTGGACAGGCCGTCTGATAATGTGGAGGTTAATTAATTAACTACTAATGGCTATAATTACTTATGATTGACTCTCCACCTAGCAAACCGCTCCACTGTTTAATTGACAGAGGGTGACTGCTCTTGGGAAACAGGGCACATGCTCGTGGGATATCCCTTGGGGCCCCCACAGGTCGCAGGCCTCCATACCCGTAGGCTACCCTCTTATAGTACCCGCACCTGTGGGGTTTTTTTTTTCTTTCTTTGAACTCGAGCCCTGCTGGGTCTGGGGGTTAGCGTGACGCCGATTACTAGTGGCACATCCCTGGGACCTATGGGCCCCATATGTATGTACCCCCCACTAGTCCTATGGTGGGCCCATTAGTGAATGCCCACTCAGTAAATCCTACCCTCCAGTTGAGGCTACTGTAGTACCCAGACCATTTAATTTACTATTTGGGGTCTTGACACAACGTTGTAGCATTGTTCTTGAATACTATGTGTGGACTGTCCTTAATAAGGTTCGTCTTGTTCATTCTGGCATGCAAATTTTTGCTGTTTTGTGAGGGATGTTTATTTTCCTGTTTGTATACGCTTCCTGCAATGTTTACTGCTTACGGGTGGGGCTTCGGGGTTGTTGTGACTCTATACATGTATTATGTATTATTCAATGTCTAGGTTTTACTCAACTTTCATTTGTCTAAGCCTACAAGAGGTCAATCTCTCTCCTCCTCTTCACATATCGCTCTCTGCCCTGCTCAGGCCCTCTTCTTCCCTCTGTCTTGCCCGACCTACCCCACTCATATGCCTTCTGCCCTCCTCCTTTCCCTTCTCCGACCTCCCCATAACGATACCATTCTCTGATTCCTCTGTCTCGTGGCAGTCCACGCTCCCGGTTAGACTCACTGTCCCCCAGCAGTAGAGCTTTAAAAGGCCTGCTGACACTCCAGCCTTCTAACTCCCAGGCGGACTAGATTTTCTTTTCCCGCCTCTGGTGTCTGTCCCCCTTTACCTCCCTCTGGTGGGGTAACTCCCTCAACACTTTTCTATTGCCTCTCTCCTTCTCACTCTCGTATCTTTGCCCCCCCCCTTTTTTTTTTTTTTCCTTTTTTTTTTTTTTTTTTTGTGTCTTGTTCCCCCCCCCTTCCCTCCTACCGACCCGTTTATCTACATTGTTGGTGTCGGCGGTCTCCCACATGGGGCGTCCCTCCGGCGGTTGTCGTTCATACCTGCACCTGTTTCAGTGGAACTTGCTCTACTATTAACTCCTCTCCTTCAATTAAGCTATGAAAAAGACCTCGCAGCCCCCTCTTCCCCTGTCACTGAAGTGTGTGTCTCTTAATGTAAGAGGCTTAAATGTGCCGGAAAAACTATCGCAGGTCCTCTCCGCGCTGTCCAAACAGAAGGCCCAGTTTGTATTCTTACAGGAAACCCATTTCCGATCGGACTCTATCCCAAAACTCTGCAGCATCCTATACCCCACCGCGTTGCACTCCACGAATCCTTCCGCAAAGACCAAAGGTGTTTCCATACTGGTCTTCAAACATGCTCCCTTTCGCTTGTCAGACTCTTTGGTTGACCCCGAGGGTAGATTTTTGTTCATCAAGGGCCATTATGCCTCTAGGCCCCTGACCTTGGCAAATGTGTATGCTCCGAACGAGCATCAGGTCTCTTTTTAAAAAAAAATTCACAACCTTCTACTCTCGTTCCAGGAAGGCATTGTCCTCCTAGGAGGCGACTTTAATGTTCCCCTGAACCCTGACGTTGACTCCTCGTCGGGGGCCACCGCATTGCCCTACCGAGCTCTCCGACAAATAAAATTGCAGTTGCAGGGCCTCGAATTACATGATACGTGGCGCATGCTTTTCCCCACAACTAAAGATTTTACTTTCTACTCTGCTCCTTGCCAGAAATACTCTCGTATAGACTATTTTTTTTTGTCCCAACCTGACTTGACCTACTTAACCCAAGCTACCATAGACCCAATGTTTTTGTCCGACCACCATCCCATCTCGGTCACCCTGACCTTTCCTGAGTCGATTCCCAGGACCAAAACATGGCGACTAGACTCGGCTCTGCTCAAGGACGCTGGCTTTTTGGCGCAACTGGACTCCACAATCCGCCAATACTTTGCCGAGAACTACTCCCCCGGCCAGTCCCCCCTTACCGTGTGGGAGGCCCACAAATGCGTGGTACGCGGGGACCTTTTAACTCAGGCTGCAAGGCTCAAACGAACCCGACAAGAAGCTATAGCCAGCCTGCTTCACAAAATCGGTAGGCTGGAAGCCTCTCATAAGGCTTCTCTCTCCCGCAGTTCACTACAGGAGCTTACGCACACCCGTTCACTGCTATTGGACGAGCTGGGCAAACGCTCCAGACGGCGATATGTTCTCCATCAAAGAATTTTCTACGAGCAAGGTAACAAATGCGGGAAACTGCTGGCAAAGGCGGTGCGGGCATCTAGGCCCTCCACTACGGTCCACCAAATTCGAGATCCCAACGGTGTGGCCTTGTCTAAAAATGAGGATATAGCGAAATGCTTCCAGCAATATTATACTAAGCTTTACAATTTAGGCCCCGCCACCCGGACCCCGGTCCAGACAGCTACCAGGACGGAAGCAATTAGGGATTTCCTGTCCCAATATTCTCCAGGACAAATCCCAGAGGCATGCGCTGCAGAGTTGGATCTACCCCTCTCAGCTGGAGAACTCCAAACTGCAATCCGTCAAATGAAACCAGGTAAGAGCCCGGGACCTGACGGGTTCACGCTGCAATATTATAAAGCATTTCTACCTGCTCTTTCTCCTGGGATGTTAACTGCCTTTAACGCCCTAGCCTCCCCGTCTGCCCCTATGGGTCGCTTGCTGGAAGCACATATTGCTGTTATCTCGAAGGATGGTAAGGATGCCGTGCTTGTCCAAAACTACAGGCCGATCTCCCTCCTCAATGTGGACATCAAGTTATACGCCAAGATCCTGGCAAATCGGCTGTCCCCGCTCCTGCCTGGATTGGTGGCTCAAGACCAGGTGGGGTTTGTCCCTGGCAGAGAGGCCAGGGACAATACCATCAGAGCGCCAAACCTACACCATTGGCTCACTACCTCCAAGACACAGGGCTTTTTCCTGTCCCTTGACGCGGAGAAGGCGTTCGACAGGGTGGCCTGGGACTACATGCGGGAGGCTTTGGGCGCATTGGGCCTTCGCCCTCACATGTTGGCACACATATCTGCGTTATACTCTAGTCCCAGCGCGAATGTACGGGTCAATGGTCACCTGTCGGACACCTTCTCCATAAGTAATGGTACTTGTCAGGGCTGCCCCCTGTCCCCGCTGATCTTTGTCTTAACCCTGGAACCTTTTCTCAACAGACTGCGTAGCAACCCTGACATCAAGGGTCTGGCAGGAGGCGACAGAGAATACAAAGTAGCGGCATTCGCCGACGATATACTTCTTTCCCTGTCCCAACCGAGAATATCTTTGCCGAACCTCCTGAAAGACATAGAAAGTTTCGGGGAATTATCCCATTTCAAAATTAACTACACAAAGTCCCACGCCCTGAACGTGTCGCTCCCGAGATGCGAGGTGGACAGCTGCCGTGATTCCTTTCCTTTCCTTTGGAAGGACAGGGCCATTACATACCTGGGCATCCAAATCACGTCAGACCTGACCCACCTCTTCACTGACAATTTTCTACCCGCCCTCGGGAAGGCCAAGCAGGATCTAAAAGATTGGGATGCCCTCAATGTTTCCTGGTTTGGCCGCTCTGCCCTCCTGAAAATGGTCATCCTACCACGTCTTTTGTATCTTCTGCAGTGTATCCCAATAGGCCTGCCCCCCTCCTTTTTTGCGACATACAAAACGGCTGCCTCTGCGTTCCTCTGGAGGAACTCTTATCCTCGTATCAAGTACAAGCGACTCACTCGCCCTAAAACCAAGGGTGGCATTGGCCTGCCGGACTTGTTCCTTTACTATCTGGCGAGCCATCTTACACGCATTGTGGATTGGAATGTGCATGCAACCAGAAAAGGTTGGATAGAGCTGGAAAAGTCGTTCACGCGATGCCCTCTTGACTCACTTCCCTGGATTACGCCGCGGCACTGGCCCACGGAGGCTAGGATGCATCCACTCCTCGGGCCCACCCTTAGAGCCTTTGCCCGAGCGACAAAGGACCCGTCATTCTCCTCGGTCCCAGGGCCCTTAACCCCCTTGAGGGGTAACCCTGGCTTCGAGCCGGGCCTGCCCTCTTCATTCCTGAATCGTGTTTGGGCGCACGACCGGGTCCAAGCACGCCACTTTTTCTCCCGTGGTACCCCCCGCTCCTACGAGGATTTAGTGTCCGCCTCTCCATCCACTTTTTTCCCTTTCTGGTCTTATAGACAAGTGAGACACTTTCTCTCCTCACAAGCGACCGCGGAAACATGGTCAAGACGATTGACACCTTTTGAATCCCTTTGTACGCAGACATCCCCACAAAGACACCTGATCTCCAGTATCTATCAGATCCTATTGGACAGCAACCCAGACTTGCCGGACCCTGCTCACTCAGCATGGGAAACTGAACTCAACATCTCCCTTGGAGAGGATGATTGGGCCGTATCAATGATTACACCCACAAGGGGTCCCTCAATGTGGCTATCCAGGAGAACTGCTACAAATTACAGACACGCTGGTATAGGACTCCAGCACTCTTACACAAATTTGCACCAGCGGTTCCGGATACGTGTTGGAGATGCGGTAAGGGACGAGGGACCATGATCCACATTTGGTGGGACTGCGAGTCCATCCAGCCTTTTTGGAAAGAGGTGCATGATCTTATCGCACACGTGACTACTTACGTGCTGGATTACTCTCCAGCACAATATCTTTTGCATCATACACACCTGACCAAGTCCGAGTTCCTTAAATCCTTGGCCATGCACATGGTGAACGCGGCGAGGTTCTGCATCCCGGTACATTGGCGCTCCTCGCACACTCCGACAGTTGGGGAATGGTTCAACAGGATTTCTAGAATTGAAGAAATGGAGGAGCTTGTCCACATCTCACAAGAGCGTATCACACAATTCTCCGCTACTTGGGCTTGCTGGACCCACTTTAAAACGACTCAGCGTTTCCGAACCCATAATGCTTAAAAATGAATTCAAGCCAAACTTAGGCAAAACAGGAACTCCATTGACTCAACTTTCTGCTGCCCGGCTGGGATGGGCCCTTTGGGGGGAGACCGCCGACACTGATGTCCCTCAATCGCACCTTCCCCCTTTCATACTTCCCCCCTCCCACTTTTTTTTCCCTTTGCTCTGCCTCCCCCGTTCTCACTCCCTTTCTGCCCCTCCTTTCTCCCTTCTTCTTCTCTCGCCTTTTTCCCTGCGCCTTCTCTTTCCTTCATCGCAATAGAGTTGTACAATGACAAGTGGAAACGACCTTATGGTAGTTTCATGCAAGACAACTAAATTGTTATAGCATATCGGGCTCAGGCCCTACGTTTTGACCCTAACCTATTGAATCAGCTTTGGCTCTTTGTTACTTGTTTAATTTCTTGACTCTATTTTTGGTATTCACATAGGCCATGTAACCAGGGCCGGACTGGGAATAAAAACCAGCCCTGGAAAAAATGTCATACCAGCCCCATAGCATAACGTCATTATGTTCTTGTTCATGAAAGGGAAAACTATGCACATTTGAAGAGTGTATTATATATACAGAAGACAGATAAAAAAATCACACAGGGCTTTATATATATAAGCAAATGCCAGTTAAAAGTGGTCAATCATCAAGGGGGGACACCAGGAAATCTGGAAGCGTGCTGGAATCAGCAGTAGCACTCTTTGGGGGCGATTTGAACCATTTTAACCTTTTTCGGCCACTAGTGGGGGTTAAAGGTGCCCCACTGGCGGCCGAAAAGCACTGCAAAAAAGTTGGTAAAGCACTGCTAAAAATTGCAGCGCTTTACTGCCGACGCCCCCAACGCCTCAATGTGAAAGCAGCCTAAGGTAAGGGGGGGATTACTGATATAAGGGGGAAACCTTTATATCGGTGTCCCTTTACATGATTGTATTCACTCCCCCTTACATCGGTGACCCTCCCCCCCTTAGGCTGGCCTTGCGGCGCAGTCACTTGCAGCCGGGATCAGTCAGTCGGCCCCAGCGACACTCCCACTTTTGACTCCTGTCCAAATTCCCTCAGAGACTGCAGACTTCACATGATACAAGAGATGGTCAGAGACTGCAGACATGAAACAAGAGATGATCAGAGACTGCAAACATGATACAGGAGATCAATTCAGAGAGAACAGACAAAAAAAAATATAGATTATATATATATATATATATATATATAGATAGATATATAGATATATATATATATATATATATATATATATATATATATATATATATATATATATATATATATATAAATGCACATTTTCTTTTACCTGAAAATGTCATTTATTATTATAATAAATATTTACAGTATATTTTATTATAATACATAAGTTAGCTTTTTTTTTTTTTAAGAAATCCATGAGAGAGGGGCTGCAATGGTGAGAGAGAGAGAGAGAGAGAGAGGCTGCAATGGTGGGGGGAGAGAGAGAGAGGGGGGGCTGCAATGGTGGGGGGAGAGGGGGAGAGAGAGAGAGAGGGGGGGCTGCAATGGTGGGGGGAGAGGGGGAGAGGGGGAGAGAGAGAGAGAGGGGGGGCTGCAATGGTGGGGGGAGAGGGGGAGAGAGAGAGAGAGAGGGGGCTGCAATGGTGGGGGGAGAGAGAGGCTGCAATGGTGGGGAGAGAGAGGGGGCTGCAATGGTGGGGGGAGAGGGGGAGAGAGAGGGGGGGCTGCAATGGTGGGGAGAGAGAGAGAGGGGGGGGCTGCAATGGTGAGAGGGAGAGAGAGAGGGGGGCTGAAATGGTGAGAGGGAGAGAGAGAGAGAGAGAGAGAGAGAGAGAGAGAGAGAGAGGGGGGCTGCAATGGTGGGGAGAGAGAGAGAGAGAGAGAGAGAGAGAGAGAGAGAGGGGGGCTGCAATGGTGAGAGGGAGAGAGAGAGGGGGGCTGCAATGGTGAGAGGGAGAGAGAGAGGGGGGCTGCAATGGTGAGAGGGAGAGAGAGAGGGGGGCTGCAATGGTGAGAGGGAGAGAGAGAGGGGGGCTGCAATGGTGAGAGGGAGAGAGAGAGGGGGGCTGCAATGGTGAGAGGGAGAGAGAGAGAGAGAGTGAGAGGGGGCTGCAATGGTGGGGGAGAGAGAGAGTGAGAGGGGGCTGCAATGGTGGGGGAGAGAGAGAGATAGAGAAAGAGGGGCTGCAATGGTGGGGGGAGAGAGAGAGGGGGGCTGCAAGAGAGAGAGAGAGGGGCTGCAAGAGAGAAAGAGAGAGAGGGGGGGGCTGCAATGGTGGGGGGAGAGAGGGGGGCTGCAAGAGAGAGAGAGAGAGGGGGGGCTGCAAGAGAGAGAGAGAGAGGGGGGGCTGCAAGAGAGAGAGAGAGAGGGGGGGCTGCAAGAGAGAGAGAGAGAGAGGGGCCGCAATGGTGAGAGAGAGAGAGAGAGAGAGGGGGGCCGCAATGGTGAGAGGGAGAGAGAGAGGGGGCCGCAATGGTGAGAGGGAGAGAGAGAGGGGGGCTGCAATGGTGAGAGGGGGCTGCAATGGTGGGGGAGAGAGAGAGGGTGGGCTGTAAAGGTGGGGGGGAGAGAGGGGTTGCAATGGTGGGGGGGAGAGAGAAAGAGAGGTTGCAATGGTGGGGGGGAGAGAGAAAGAGAGGTTGCAATGGTGGGGGGGAGAGAAAGAGAGGTTGCAATGGTGGGGGGGAGAGAAAGAGGTTGCAATGGTGGGGGGGGAGAGAGAAAAAGAGAGGTTGCAATGGTGGGGGGGAGAGAGAAAAAGAGAGGTTGCAATGGTGGGGGGGGAGAGAGAAAAAGAGGTTGCAATGGTGGGGGGGGGGGGGGGGGAGAGAGAAAAAGAGGTTGCAATGGTGGGGGGGGGGGGAGAGAGAAAGAGAGGTTGCAATGGTGGGGGGGGGGAGAGAGAAAGAGAGGTTGCAATGGTGGGGGGGGGAGAGAGGGGCTGCAATGGTGGGGGGAGAGAGAGAAAGAGAGAGAGAGAGAGGGGGGGCTGCAATGGTGGGGGGGAGAGAGAGAGGGGCTGCAATGGTGGGGGGAGAGAGAGAGAGAAAGAGAGAGAGAGAGAGAGGGGGGGCTGCAATGGTGGGGGGGGAGAGAGAGGGTGGGCTGTAAAGGTGGGGGAGAGAGAGGGGGGGTTGAAATGGTGGGGGGGGGAGAGAAAGAGGTTGCAATGGTGGGGGGGAGAGAAAGAGAGGTTGCAATGGTGGGGGAGAGAGAGAGAGGTTGCAATGGTTGGGGGAGAGAGAGAGAGAGGCTGCAATGGTGGGGGAGAGAGAGAGGGGCTGCAATGGTGGGGGGGAGAGAGATGGACAGGGGGGCTGCAATGATGGGGGAGAGAGAGATAGAGAGGGGCTCTGCAATGGTGGGAAAGAGAAAGATTAAAATGCTCTGCAGACCAGGGGGGGCCCGGGGGTGCACCGTTATATGATATAACGGTGGCCCCCCCCCCTCCTCTCTCTGTCAGTCACCTACCTTTTTGCTGCCCCCCTTCTCTCTGAGATTATTATACAGTTTACAACAGGGGCAGCAAAAAGGTAGGTGACTG
This sequence comes from Rana kukunoris, assembly GCA_029574335.1. Taxonomy (NCBI): domain Eukaryota; kingdom Metazoa; phylum Chordata; class Amphibia; order Anura; family Ranidae; genus Rana; species Rana kukunoris. Next base: position 26,620,959 of record CM056052.1, on the reverse strand, counting down.
ACAGGGAGAGGAGGGGGGGGCCCGGGGAGTGCACCGTTATATCATATGGTGAGAATCAGAGAGTAGAACAGCCTAGGATTTCATAATTCTTCTACTTACCTGGCTGCTGCTGGCTTGACCGAAATGACGGCTCCGCTTGTCCTGGACCTGTCCTTGGCTGCCTTGCCACTGCTGTCTGTGACTGTCACGCACTGTCTGACCACGCAGGTGCTCCAAGGGTGGCCTGGCCAGGCGGCGCGGTGAACCATTATACTCTGTTCCTTCTTCACCCTGGCTGCAGGAGAAAGTGGGCGGTACTGGCGCGCACCGCACGGGACGATGGGATGACGCCGGTCACGTTCTGCTCGGCTCCTCCCCTCCCTCAGACTCGTGACATGATCTCTCCACTCCTGGCCAGTGCGAGTGAGTCACGGAAAAGGAATTGGAAAATACGGCACTGCAGCTGCGAGCATGGCGGCCGCATCCCCGCCGGCGGCCGGCCCGCCGCTGCTTTTACAGTGACACTGTACACTGTTTACCCCGACACTAACTGGAGGCATAGGGCAGCAGGCAGGCGTCCACCCCTGCATTATACATAATTGTAAAGTGCGGCCGCCGCGGCCGCGATGGCGGCCGCGTCTGCGGCCTTGTTGATTGATTTTTGACTGACAGGCAGCCGGCCCACCGGGAATTTTCCCGGTATCCCGGTAGGCCAGTCCGGCCCTGCATGTAACCTTAGATAAATTCTTGTATCTGTACTTCTCGTCTCTGTACGATGTATTGTTCATTTGTCTTTCAATAAAATCTTTATGAAACAAACAAAAAAAAAGACTTACAAACGTCTCTGGCATATGCTAACATCCCTGTTAGCGAATCTATGATACTTAATACACTAAACAAGAATGGATTTCATGGGAGGATTCCACAGAGGAAGCCACTGCTGTCCAAAAAAACATTTACAAATGTTTACAGTTTGCACAAGAGCACCTGGATATTCCACAGCAATACTGGAAAAATATTCTGTGGACAGATGAATGCAAAGTTGAGTTGTTTGGAAGAAACACACAACACTATGTGTGGAGAAAAAGAGACACAGCACACACCAACATCAAAACTTCATCCCAACTGTGAAGTATGGTGCTGGGGGCATCATGGTTTGGGGCTGCTTTACTGCATCAAGGCCTGGACAGATTACTATCATCGAAGGAAAAATGAATTCCCAAGTTTATCAAGACATTTTGCAGGAGAACTTAAGGCCATCTGTCCACCAGCTGAAGCTCAACAGAAGACGGGTGTTGCAACAAGACAACGACCCAAAGCATAGAAGTAAATCAACAACAGAATGGCTTAAACAGAAGAAAATACACCTTCTGGAGTGGCCCAAACCGATTGAGATGCTGTGGCATGACCTCAAGAAAGTAATTCACACCAGACATCCCAAGAATATTGCTGAACTGAAACCGTTCTGTAAAGAGGAATAGTCAAGAATTACTCCTGACCGTTGATCTGCAACTACGGGAAATGTTTGGTTGAAGTTATTGCTGCCAAAGAAAGTTCAACCAGTTATTAAATCCAAGGGTTCACATACTTTTTCCACCTGCACTGGGAATACATGGTTTACATGGTGTGTTCAATAAAAAAAATGGTAACGTTTAATTCTGTGTGTTATTAGTTTAAGCAGACTGTGATTGTCTGTGATTGACTGAAGGTCCATTTTCATCGGTCCTAACTGATCGTGTGTGGGCCCCATCGGTCAGTTATCCCCTGATGAAGTCACGTGGTGTGATGATACGCGTCGGGATTGGAGCGCTGGACAACCGAAGCACCTGACGGACGGCTGACGAGTTCGCCACTCGTGGATGCTGTATTCGTTCCTCCATCGTCTATGTGAGTGTTTTTAAGTTGTTTTAAATAAATCCTTTTTACTGGATTACGCGATGTACCACCTTTTTTGTTTTCTGTGATATCACCCGAGCCTCTGAGCACCATCAGCCTAAGACCAAGCGGACCCCCAGTGAGAGGAAAAGGAGGACACTGACGAGTTCGCCGCTCGTGGAGATTAGCCCTTTACCTTTACTTTATGTAAGTGCATAGAGTGCAGGAGTGTTTTGGCTCCCCTTTATATCAGTATCACACTATATATTGTTGTGTATCCTCTCCCCGTATGTGGTGCCTGATCCCGGGACTTTAAGAACATTCTACCTTCATTTGGACTCCGCGTGAAAGCAGCTGGCTAGGCTATATCTGGTAGCCATTAGGTGAGCTGCTGGGACCACCTGAGGTGTGCGTGTTGTTCTTGGGTGACGGCTCGACTTCTTTCACAGAATTGGCTGCTGGGTCTCTCCTCATCTGTTCCCTTCCTTGAGGAATTTACTGTTATTTTTATTTGTATCTTTATTTTCCAGTACTGGACTTCCTAAATTAATTTTGTCTTTCCTGGACTATACTTTGCCGTTTATGTGTTACCATCAGTTTACCAATTAGAGATGTTTATTGCTGTCTAGGTGTATCATTGTTATTTAGCTAACACTTTTTCACTTACCGTGCCCCTTTCCCACACCCATTTCCTAGCCTTGTGCCCTTTTTCAATCTATTTTCACAGCGCAGACTCCTTTCACTTGCACATATATTTCCTTGTGTCTATTGAGGTAGACTCTTCTAGTGTTTGCAGCAGTGCTCCCAACCCTCTCCCTTTCCCCCTCATCCACTATTTCACAGACAGCGCGGGAGTATCACTTTATTTATTCAAAAAAAAGAGAACTTGCTTTAAAATTTAACCGATGGACACCTAACCGATAGGTCTAAGCCGATCGTTAGTATGCAAAAGCATTGGTTAAAAAGCCGTGCATGCTCAGAATCAAGTCGGCGCATGCTTGGAAGCATTGAACTGTATCACTCGGCCCCACCCCCTGGCACGCCGCGTCATCCGCTGTGATTGACAGCAGCGCCAGCCAATGGCTACGCTGCTATCAATCCGCCCAGCCTAGCCAATCAATGGCCAGGCTGGGAGCCGAACAGGATGACAAGCACGTGGCCGGGAATTTTGAACAGTCAGGTAAGTAAAACAGGGACTCGGGGGGGGGGGGGGGGGGGGGGCATGCTGTCAGATGTTTTTTTTACCTTAATGCATAGGATGCATTAAGGTAAAAAAAAAATTACCTTTACAACTAGTGTTGCTCACGAATATTCGCATTGCGAAGATTCGCTACGAATATTGCATATTCGAGTATTCGCGAATAACACGAATATCGCGGCGAATATTCGCTATTTCGAATATTCAAATTTTTTCAATTTTTTTTTTAGAACAGATCACATCCTAGAGATCCCCATCGACGTCTAAAAGCATTGCTGGTATGATTAGAGACCTTGGGCCGAGTAGCTGCAGCGCTCATTTTATATTGCCGAAAAATCGCAATGCGATTATTCGGCAATAGCGATATCGCGCGATTATTTTATATTGTAATATATCACGAATATTCTGAGCCAATCAGAGTGCTCCTTCCGCATTTCTCAAATATTCGCAATTATTGTGTATTGTAATATATCACGAATATTCTGAGCCAATCAGAGTGCTCCTTCCGCATTTCTCGAATATTCGCAATTATTGTGTATTGTAATATATCACGAATATTCTGAGCCAATCAGAGTGCTCCTTCCGCATTTCTCGAATATTCGCAATTATTTTATATTGTAATATATCACGAATATTCTGAGCCAATCAGAGTGCTCCTTCCGCATTTCTCGAATATTCGCAATTATTTTATATTGTAATATATCACGAATATTCTGAGCCAATCAGAGTGCTCCATTCCGCATTTCTCGAATATTCGCAATTATTTTGTATTATAAAATATCACAAATATTCTGAGCCAATCAGAGTGCTCCATTCCGCATTTCTCGAATATTCGCAATTATTTTGTATTATAAAATATCACGAATATTCTGAGCCAATCAGAGTGCTCCTTCCGCATTTCTCGAATATTCGCAATTATTTTATATTGTAATATATCACGAATATTCTGAGCCAATCAGAGTGCTCCATTCCGCATTTCTCGAATATTCGCAATTATTTTGTATTATAAAATATCACGAATATTCTGAGCCAATCAGAGTGCTCCATTCCGCATTTCTCGAATATTCGCAATAGCGAAAAATCGCAATAGCGAAAATTCGCAATAATTTAATTTCCAAAAAATATCACGAATATTCGTATTTAGCGAATATATCTCGAATATTCGACTATATATTCGAGATATATCGCGAAATCGAATATGGCATATTCTGCTCAACACTATTTACAACCCCTTTAAGCCACATACACACAACCGGACTTCCAATTTCACTATGACATATAAGGTATTTGGTATAGAATGTCAAAGGAGGTCCAGAGTAGATCAGTATTTATATAGTTAGAGAAAAATATATATTTGTTTATATCCTGTTAAGTTAGTTTAGTGTAGTCTCAGTCATATTAATATGTATTAGTATATAGTTACTTAACCACTTCAGCCCCAGAGGATTTAGCTGCCCAATGACCAGGCCATTTTTTGCGATTCGGCACTACGTTGTTTTAACTGACAATTGCGGGGGCCTTGCGACATTGCACCCAAACAAAATTGATGTCCTTTTTTCCCCAAAAATAAAACCTTCTTATGGTGGTATTTGACCTCTTTTGGTTTTTATTTTTTGCGCTATAAACAAAAAAAGGGCGACAATTTTTTTTTTAAAAAAGCAATATTTTTTTACTTTTTGCTATAATAAATATCCCTCAAAAATATATAAAACAAAAATGTCCCTCAGTTTAGGCCGATAAGTAATCTTCTACATATTTTTCGGCAAAAAAAATGCAATAAGCGTATATTGATTGGTTTGCGCAAAAGTTATAGGGCCAGATTCTCGCTGAACGGCCGGCGGCGTAGTGTAAGCCATTTACACTACGCCGCCGCAACTTAACAGAGCAAGTGCCGTATTCTCCAAGCACTTGCTCCGTAGTTTGCGGCGGCGTAGTGTAAATGGCCCGGCGTAAGGCCGCATAATTCAAAGGGGGAGGCTTGTATTTAAATTAAGCGCGCCCCCGCGTCGATCAAACTGCGCATGCGCCGGCCGGGAAAAAAGCCCAGTGCGCATGCGCCAGCTCACGTCGGAAAACGTTGTTAAACCAACGTTAAAAAGACGTGATCGTCGCTTACGCAATGCCCTATTCGCGAACGACTTAGTAAAACGACGTAACCGACGGAAAAAGACGATGCTGACCCGACGCCATACTTAACATGGCATACGACGGAACTTCGTAAGCCTACCCCTCATATAGCAGGGGTAGGTTTAAGCTTACGGAAACAACGTAAACGACGACAGCGTGGCGTAAAAACGTTCGGGAATCGGAGTATTAGGTTAATTTGCATAGGCAAATGAGAAATCAATGTAAAGGCCACCTAGCGGCCAGGAAAGTAATTACATCTACGATCCGACGGTGTAAGTGTTTTACACCTGTCGGATCTTCACTGTATCTATGCGTAAGTGATTCCAGGAATCACATGCATAGATACCCAGTAAAAAAAACAAAGATACGACAGTGTTTCCTGCGATACACCATTGTATGTCTTTTGAGAATCTGGCCCATAGCGTCTACATAATAGGCGATAGTTTTATGGCATATTTTTTTTTTTTTTACTAATAATGGCGGGGATCAGCGATTTTTATCATGACTGCGATATTGCAGTGGACACATCGGACACTTTTGACAGTATTTTGGGACCATTGTCATTTATACAGCGATCAGTGCTATAAAAATGCACTGATCACTGTGTAAATGAAACTGGCAATGAATGGGTTAACCAGTAGGGGGCGAGGAAGGGGTTAAGAGTGTCCTAGGGAGTGATTCTAACTGTGAGGGGGCTGGGCTACCAGTGACACGACAGTTATCACTGCTCCCGATTACAGGGAGCAGTAGATCACTGTCCTGTCACTAGGTAGAATAGGGAAATACCTTGTTTACAAGGGCAAACCCCCGTTCTGCCTCTCTGTGTCCTACATGCACAGTCACGGAGCCTGCGGCGCTCGCATGCCCGCTAGAAGGCTGATTCAAAGCAACATACCTGTACGTTGCCTTGCCTGCCCGTGCCATTCTGCCGACGTAGATGTGCGTTAGGCAGTCGGCAAGCAGTTATTGTAGTTAAAGTTGGTAATATGTGTTCATATGTTTGGTTATATGACATTACGTGATAAGCACATTACTTCAAGTATAGAGTGTTACAAGTGGGATTGTCAATCAAACTCCATATGACTCTCTGAGATAGTATCTTCTTTTGGATAAAATATTGCTGAAGTTATCAGAAATTATTGTGTAGCCTCGTACACACGCACAGTCTTCTCGGCAAGAAAGCTGCTGGGAGAGCTTTTTGCCAAGAAAACCGTGTGTCAGGGTACTATTTCCGCCCAAATCGCGCACATACACGGTAGATCAGCGCTATTGCGCTTGCCTGTGCGCAAATTGTGCCCGCATGTGCGGTATGGCCACGCGCTGTGCGCACAGGCGCGCACACGGGGGCGCGCACGGGCGCGCACGGGCACGCTCCTCTCGGGACCAGATGCCTGACCAGCCTATTTAAAGCAGCTTCTCCCCCCTGTCAGGTTGCTGGTTTGTCATCAGCTCCTGTGTTACTTCCTGTTGAAGCTCCTGCCTTGTTTACCTGGATTATCTGACCTTTTGCTGTTGTCCCTGGATTGCTGCTCTCTCCTGCCCCCTGACCTCTGGCCTGAACCTCCGGACCTTCTGCTATCTCCATTCCCTGACCACGGTTCGTCTCCCGAATCTGTCTTCAGTCTTGCTCCCTGCTTAAGGTGTCTTGAGTACCTGGACTGTCTTTGCCTGACCCTCTGCTGTCTCCAGTGAACTTCTCCCTGCTCAGTTCCTGTCCAGCGCATCAAGTCTTCACTCCACTGTTGGTACCGGTGCCTCCTGGCGCTTCCTTCCCTCTGTCCCAACTCCAGGGGGCGGATCGCGCCAGGTCGCAAAGGTGAGCCGCTCTCAGCATCTCGGCCTCGGTAAGTACACCTGTGACACTGTGCATGTCTATGGTTTCTCATCGGGAAAACTGCCGGGAATCTCGACGAGAAAAATAGAGAACCTGCTATTTTTCTCATCGGGATTCTCAACAGGAAACCCGCGAGTGTGTATACTTACCTGTCCCACGTAAGCCTGCGCATGCTCAAAAAGACTTTGACGCATGCACGGTAGCATACATGGGCAGTGTAGGGTGTAGCAAGATGGAGGCAACGGCATCGAATGTGACAAGTGCATGCTCATCGTAGTCGATGATGTCGATGTTCTTGTCATTCAATAGAACAACGATTCTTTTGAATGGCCCGTGTGTACACTCGGCAAGCAAGGAAAGCTTGCCAGGAATCCCGTCAGGAAACCCAAAGATTTTTTCCTGACGGGATTCCCGGATGTGTGTACAGGGCTTAGGCCATACAAGGTTCGAAGTTTTTGTGAGGTGATGATGTTCATATGTAATATATAAACCAGTGCTTGTAGATTCAGAAGGATGAACACACACACACACTAGGACAGATGACAAGGACATATTTACACAATGACACTTTGATAAGTTAAAGGAGTTGTAAAGGAATTTTTTTTTTTGCTGAAATGACTGTTTACAGGGTATGGAGACATACTAGTTAATTGATTCCTTTTAAAAATGATTAAAAATAGATAAAAATCAATCCTATAATGTGCCTGCAGTTTCAGTTTAGTTTTTCATCTAGTTTCATGCTTCTGGAACGTACAGAGACACAGAGCCAATACAGGGCAGTTTTTGTTTTTAAAATGAAACTGATTGGTTCTGAGGGGTTTTAGACACACAGTAATCACACCTCCTTGATTAGAGACCACAGAGAAGAAGCTCCCATTACTTTTTTCATAAGGAAACAGACAACCAGGAAGTGTCCAGAACAGAGAAGATTTACAGCAACATCATAGCAAAAACGAACAATGAGGACATGAAACCAGGACTGCAGTAAAGTAAAGGAAGCTTTTTAGTTAAAACATTTTTTTCCTTTAGAGATCGCCCTTAGCGGTATTCCCTAATCTGACTCGGGGGTTACATTTTTGTGCTGCGATCGGTAACCCCGAGTCTGACTGGGGCTCGCCTCGCAGCATCCACAGGCAAGGTTTACTTACCTTGTTCCTGAATCCAGCGATGCATCCGCTCTGTGTGAGCGAGCGGGTGCTCGCTCGATTCACACAGTCCCTCTGTGTGCCATCGATCTCCGTTCCCTGCGACGTTACGACGCACGGCAGCGGAGAACGGCGCCAAATTCAAAAGCGTAAACAAACACATTACATACAGTATACTGTAATCTTATTGATTACAGTACTGTATGTAAAAAATACACACACTCCTTGTCCCTAGTGGTCTGTCCAGTGTCCTGCATGTACTTTTATATAATAAAAACTGTTCTTTCTGCCTGCAAAATGTAGTTTGTCCAACAAAAAGTGTCCCTTTATGTCAAAAATGGTTTTAGATCAGCTAGAAAACAGCGATAATAAATTATAATCACTTGCAGAATTGAGCGATAGCGTTTTGTGGTGAAATTACTCATAAAAAAAATGACAGCAAAATTCTGCAACTGAGCAAATTTTTGTGATTTTGATTTGATTACATTAGTGAATAATTTTTATTATAATTATGTTATTATTTATTATATTATAATTTATAATTTATTTATTTTTTTAAATCATACCCGGGATGCCTATTAGACTCTTGTTTGGTCAGATTTAAGTGAGTTATCCCTAAGAATTACAGGCCTACAGTATAAAACGCCAAATTTCCTTGCAAATGATGGTACCGCTTTCAGCACCTAAAATCAGAAAGAATCACACCGCCATGGGGGTTAAGGAACAGCTTTCATAAGCTTATTACAGCTTTATATTTCATGTATTTTTTACCTACAACTGAACCAAACTGTTATAATTTTTGCAATGTATTTATGATGCCAACTGTGTGACAAAAAACTCTTTGGGCCAGATTCAGGTAGAATTAGATTCCCGCAGAGTATCAGAGATACTCTAGCCCGCCGTACTTTACCTGGCTCTGCGAGGAATTCAGAGAGATTTTGGCCCGTAAGGTACGGCGGCGTAGTGTATTTCTCCCGGCGGAATCAAACTACACGATTAGGGGGCGTGAGGCATTTAAATTAGGCGCGTTCCCGCGGCGATCGAACTGCGCATGCTCCGTTCAGAAATTTCCCGCCGTGCATTGCGCGAAATCACGTCGTTACGTCATTTTTTTTTTGAGTAGCGTCGTTTACGGACATTCCTATTCCCGAACAACTTACGTAAAAAATAAAAAATAAATTGAAAGTCGACGCGGGAACGACGGCCATACTTAACATGGGCCGCGTAACGTTAGACCAGCTAATAGCTGGTTTAACTTTACGTAGCAAAAAAATGACGTACGCGATTGCGAACGACGCTCGTAACTTCGTGGATCGCCGGAAAAAGCTAATTTGCATACCCCGACGCTGAAAACGACGCAAACTCCACCCAGCGGCCGCAAAAAGATTGCAGCGTAGATCCGAAGGCATACGAAGACGTAAGCCTGTCAGATCGAAGCCCAACGCCGCCGTATCATGGTTTGAGGATTCAAACTAGTGATACGGCGCGCGTAATTTCAAAGTACTCCTGTCTAACACCAGTTAGACAGGCGTAATGGCTCTCTCAATCTGGCCCTTTGTTTTCAAGTCAGACGACTATCAATGCTATTCATCCAGAAACGCCCCTTGAGATACAAGAATTTTTTATATTAATCCTATTCCTCAATTTGGCGAGTCAGACTTTGCCGTAATTTCTCAATTCTAACAGAAATCTCCATCCTTGCTAAGGGGGGAGAGATTAGTGCATTTTTGTCAATATTTAAGGCCTCGTACACACGATCAAATCTGTCTGCTTGAAACGGTCTGCTAGACCGTTTCAGCAGACAGATTCGATCGTGTGTACGGGCAAACAGACGGATTTGGCCACCCGACAGATTGGAAAGCATGCTTACCAATCTGTCGGCTGGGAACCCGTCGCCCGACATGTCTGCTGGTTAGTACGCTAACCAGCAGACATGTCTTCTCGCACATGCGCCGAATGGTTTCGACGCATGCGCGGAAGTGTTTTACTTCATGGTGCGGTGACGTGGCGGCGTCAACCTCACCGCCACGTCACCGTGCCGTCTGGCGGCGGGGATTTTGGTTTGATCGTGTGTACACGATCAAACCAATATGTCCCCAGCAGACAGATTTGTTCAAATCGGTCGGCCCGACCGATTTGAACAAATCTGTCTGCTCGTGTGTATGGGGCCTAAGTCTCAAGAAAAAAGACGGTTCAGAACCTATCAAGCAAGAGGCGTTTGTGTTGCGTCAGATGTGGACAACAGTCCAGTAACAGACGGTTGAAGACGAGAAATTCTTCTAAATACAGTGAGTAAAAGTTATGGAATTTATTGATGAAGTAGCTAGAGAAAGCAAGCTAGAGTTTAAAGATGTGTCTTTTTATCCAAATGACAGTCACTTGTGGGCATATATGTACAATGAATGCTTACAGACCAATACACAGATCGACAAATCCAGGTTTACTGTACACAAATTACGTAAGAAAATAATTACTGTATTTATTGGCGTATAACACCCAATTTTTTTACCCTGAAAATAGAGGGTAAACTGTACCTGCGTGTTATACGCAGGCGGCTGTAGAATTTTTTTCCGGAAACTTCCCTCTTAAAGTTAGGGTGCGTGTTATATGTCTGTGGTAATGTATTAAAATGTGTAAAAATATTTAATAAGATGATTAATATTTTACCTGCCAAAAATATGTGTAGACTAAACCAGACAGAGACTAATAATGTACAGAACACAGGAATACATGAAAATTAGGGCTGTGGAAATTAACTATTAATTCATCAATTAATCTTTAATTTTTTTTTGATCGATCAATTTTCTTTTGATTGGTACTCACCTCTCCGCCGACCTTCAAGGAGTTCCGTCAGAGATCCGGTAACATCACAGACACCGGCAGGGCTTGTCATGTCCATCTGAAGGGTTCCTTTGCTGTGCCTTATTATCTGCATGCCGGTGGGACCTTACTATCTGCCACACACAAGGGCTGTTACACTTCACTCTATCAACCTGAGATTCTACATCCATCCACTGGGAGCTGTGATAGTTTCCTTCACGAAACATCTACATGCCGACAGACTGATGTTAACCTCTCCTCATCTGGATTCAGCAGTGGCATCGTTGTACACATTTTTATACCAGTATCATGCTTAGCTACATGTTTTATGACTGCTTTTGCTACCGTTTGGTATTACTCACATAATGTTTACAGTTTATGTAGCTGCATCGATTTTATCTTCAGTGCAATATTTATTTTGTTACCTACTTGAAGACTCTTAGGCCTCGTACACACAAGTAAATAGATTTGTTCAAAACGGTCTGTCCGACCGATTTGAACAAATCTGTCTGCTGGCATTTTGGTTTGCTCGCGTGTACACACGAGCAAACCAAAATCCCCGCCAGCAGACAGCGCGCTGACGTGTCGGTGACGTTGACATCGCCACGTCACCGCACCAGGAAGTAAAACACTTCCGCGCATGCGTCGAAACCATTCGGCGCGTGTGCGAGAAGACATGTCTGCTGGTTAACGTACTAACCAGCAGACATGTCGGGCGGACGGGTTCCCAGCCGACAGATTTCAAAGCATGCTTTGAAATCTGTCGGGTGGTCAAATCCGTCTGTTTGCCCGTACACACGATCGAATCTGTCTGCTGAAACGGTCTAGCAGACCGTTTCCAGCAGACAGATTTGATCGTGTGTACGAAGCCTAAAAGTTTTAATGCTATTCCCATTGAGCGCGGCCTTTGTGTGTTTTTTGTATCCTGCTATCCATTTTTCCAGTGGTTGGTAGCTGCACTGGGAATCCTGCAAGGAGATCAGCTAAAAGTAGTTGGATCTGTATGTGCTTTATAATTAATCGAAATTAGTCGATTATTCGATTAAAAAAAATGTATTAATTGAACACAAAAATTTGAATCAGTAACAGCCCTAATAAAAATGTGTCCCAAGATTCTCTAAGTTGTCCAAACTGTGAGATTTTTTGTAATTACTAGTGTTGAGCGGAATACGCCATATTCGATTTCGCGATATTGCACGAATATATAGAAGAATATTCGCGAATATTCGCTAATATCGAATATTCGTGATATTTTATCCCAAAAAAATGTTGCTAATGCGAAAATGATTGCGAAATTCTCATAAACGGTGATCATTTCCTGTATTACTAAACTAATATGCACTAAACACTAACTCTACACTAACTCTACTTAAAAGAAAGGAGAATAAGGGGACAAAAGAAGGGCGGAGAAGATAATCGCGCAATATTCCTATTGCGTGATTATCTTCTCCGCCCTTCTTTTGCATCAGAGCCAATCAGAATAACTTGAATATTCGGCAAAAGGAATATTGCGCAATATTCCTTTTGCCGAATATTCAAGTTATTCTGATTGGCTCTGATGCAAAAGAAGGGCGGAGAAGATAATTGCGCAATATTCCTTTTGCCGAATATTCGAGTTATTCTGATTGGCTCTGATGCAAAAGAAGGGCGCATCAGAGCCAATCAGAATAACTCGAATATTCGGCAAAAGGAATATTGCGCGATTATCTTCTCCGCCCTTCTTTTGCATCAGAACCAATCAGAATAACTCGAAATTCAGCAAAAGGAATATCGCGCAATATTCCTTTTGCCGAATATTCGAGTTATTCTGATTGGCTCTGATGCAAAAGAAGGGCGGAGAAGATAATCGCGCAATATTCCTTTTGCCGAATATTCGAGTTATTCTGATTGGCTCTGATGCAAAAGAAGGGCCGAGTAGCTGATGCGATTCTTTTATGTTGCCGAAAATTCGCAATGCGAATTTTCGGCAACATAAAAGAATGGCATCAGCTACTCCGCCCAGGGTCTCTCTCTAATCATACCAGCAATGCTTTTAGACATCGATGGAGATCACTAGGATGTGATCTGTTTAAAAAATAAATTTGAAAAAATACGAATATTCGCCATAGCGAATATTTGCCATAGCGAATATTCGCCGCAATATTCGAGTTATTCGCGAATACTCGAATATGCAATATTCGTAGGGAATATTCGCAATGCGAATATTCGTGAGCAACACTAGTAATTACATAGAGAATCTTGAAGAACAATTAGAGCCGGTTCACACTGGGGCGACTCGTCAGGCGACAAGTCGCCTCCCATTCTATTCAATAGAACCGTTCTAATAGGAGCGACGCAAGTCGCTCAGACTTAGAAAAAGGTTCTTGTACGACTTGGGGGGCGACTCGGGGCAACTTGTATTGACTTCTATACAGGAGTTATTTTGCAAGTCGCCTCTGAAGTCGTCTTCAGGACGTCTTGCCGAGTCGCCCCCGAAGTCGTGCCGCCCCAGTGTGAACCGGCTCTTAGAATCTCAAAAAATATATTTTGCCAGAGTTAAAAATTAACAGATTGCTGTAATTTCAACAGATAACAAAAAGACTGAATCCAATCAAAGCCACAACCTTCCTATATTCTGGAAAGTTTGGAAATTGAAAATGTTGATGCTACTGATAAAATAGAAATGAAGCATAACGTATTATGTATAACTGCAAAACTAAAGTTGCAAATACATAACTGTAATGGCAATTTGGGGTGTGCAAAGCACACTGCCATCTTGCCATGTGCTGTAAAGCACATTCGCCATCTTAAATGAAATGATGCCATGTTTAAGCTAACAGATTTACTCACCATATATTCCATGCCCATCCATACCAATCAAGAGCCATTACAACAGCTGTCCTCATGTTACCATCCTTGCAAATCATCTCCCCTCACAGGGCTCAGCATGGCGCTTTTATTTACACAAAACAGGAAGCCATCACCAGTAAGTCGCCTCCCCACATGGGAGGCGACATTACCAGATGTCTCCTATACACAGAACAGAACATTCCTTCTGACAGGAAGTCAAATTGAATAGATGAATAGACTATAATACAATGAATACAATGAATAGAAATACAAACAATGTCTTATGGGTGTGTCCGGTCAGGGTGTGCATGTGCCCCCCCCTGACCCCAGAAACGCTCACAAGCCCTCAAAATATACCCTGATAGAACCTTTAATCTGCGCCATTCCATAGAATAATGCATATAAAGATTATATCCTTATTGAGGCTATTTACAGATGTACCCTATGAATCCCAAATCCTGCTGATCAGACATGACCCAGATAAGAGCGTACATCTGTCCATAGCCACTAGTGTGTTTGCGAAATGAATGCATCCCCCTCAACGATCGTCTGTGCTAAATGCACAGAGGGGCCCCTCGCTGGTGGGCATACGCCCATGCCGCAATCATCACACTCCAACCTCAAGATGAGAGTCAACCAGCCTCAGGACTGCCACAGTCAGCCCTATTTAGAGCTGGCTGGGGAAGTGTCAAGACTGGGTGCCAATTATGACAATACATAATAAATACATCTTCAAATTTCCACCACAGTCCTCCCTTTTTGTCATATTGCTCCCACTTGTCTTTCAAATCTTGATAGTCTTCTTACACCTAGAAACTAATCAGCCCTTACAGTCCATAAAAAGAAAAACACGGCTTGACATGTAGACTCTGTTCTTCAGGAGACATGACATAAGGAGGACACAACTTGGTGAGCTGTAGTAATCGCAGATTGGGTAGGGATCCTCTGTGTCTTGTCCGTGGGTCCGGCTCCGGGGGCATCTCATCTGGTACGAGGGTTGGGTTTCGGGACGTCTCATCTGGTACGTCGTCATCTGCTCCGGGGCGTCTCATCTGGTACGTGGTCATCTGCTCCGGGGCGTCTCATCTGGTACGTGGTCATCTGCTCCGGCTCTGGTCACGCGTCCAATCAGGCAACAGGAGCGCTCATCACGACATAGAAAGAATAGAAATAAAAACGACATGAGTACATGTATTCCCATTTCAATCAACCACGATCCGCTGAAAAATAAGAATTAAATCCCCTCAGATTCCCAGACCCTTCAAAGGACTCCCAACCTTCACTCAGTTACAGCTCTGGCTTTGCCTTGTAGGGATCCAAACCTTATCCATATGGGCCTGAACTCCTATTCCCAGTATCCCCTGAACCAGATATAACAATATTTACTTGTAAATTCCCAGAAACCCCCCCTTGGGCTGTCAGAACTTCCTTGTAGCTTCAACAGTTACATGAAACATTCCATCCTCAATAGGTGTGAATTGTTCAAACGTATCATAAGCTCAAGCCCCCCCACCTTGTACATGCAGGAAACCGTGCCCAGACGTAGTCCGGGTTGGTGAACAATTCCCTTCTAGCTGTCCCCGCCATTCCCAATTTCTCTCGCGCCATCAGATCCTTGCAATTGGCCGCGACATAGGACAGGGACAGCTTCACCACCACGCATGAACCTCTTGCATTGGGGGAATTACCTTATAAGCTGTAGATCTGCATAAACACCAAACTAAAGTTACACCCTTGTGGGCTACCCAGTCCTGATACCAGACCGACAAGAGGCGGAGCCATAAAAACAATAATCAATTTTACCCTCTAAAAACATATTAATAAATTCCATTGACAGGTGTCTGTTTGGAGTCTCCACTCGGTTGTCAATAATCCTCATAATTAGCATGTACCACTGTCATCGCTGGGGACTAAAGCTCAACGGAGACTCAGAACAGACCCAGCAATCGGTCCCGTTCGTCTTCTTAATTAGTCATGGAATACACTTTAAATAATAACTTGGGATGCTTTCCATCGTTACCCTTGCTAAAATTTACTAAACAAACAAATACAAAATAAACAAAGATACTCCTCATTTCTTTGATGTGGTTGAGCCGCTTCTTGCAGTGGCTGGCGTGGTCTCGTCCATCAAGCTTCTTTACAAACGAACCAGTCACCTGGTTGGGGAAAAATGAAAACCAATTACCGTGTCGGGGTCCAGGAGAGACTCCTGAACCCTGTGAAGTTCATGTTACAGGGATCGTACCCACCCCATCACCCAAGAATGAGAGTGACAGTTGAGGGAGTACAACCCTGGTTTTGGTTGGCCTTCAATGACAACAACCCAGACCTCGTAACTGTGGTCGCTGCTTAACCTGTGCGTGGCTCACCGTCGCCTGTAATCGCTTACCATCTCCTGTAATCGCTTACCAGCACCTGTAATACTCGGAACCATTGACAGTTTCTTAGCAACTAAAATGGGAACCTACTTCACCAGACTGCTGCTTGCCGATTCAAATTCTATCAAAGAAAGACAATCTTGGCACAAACTTGATTAAAATTAGAAAGATTAGTGTTATTAGTTCGGAGAACTGTCACCTTTACATTTTATTTACCACCCCCTCCCCCCTTTTCTTCCTCAATACAGACTGGAGGAAGAAATGATAAAAAGAAACAATGAAATAGCCTATGATACTTTCACCTCCTTAGACCCGTAATTATCCATGTGTACAGCTGTCTACATACACCTGCTCTCTATGTACAAACACTTCCGGAAACTCTTTGGACCTGAAAAATACTTATAAGCAGAAATCATTACTCCATCCTTCATATTTATCCTGCAGAGAATGGCAAACAAAAATGACATTCCTGTACATTGTCAGTGACATTCTTCACAAAACCGATTCAAACAAAAACCTTTTGTAACCCTTACTTTTCCCGTTCCTACAAAAATACAAAAGCCGCGACGCATCAGAAGATCGCTGCGGTAAGTTTGAATAAAAAAAACATTCACGTTACTACATACAAACATTCAAATACAAATGTGGGGGAGATATTCATAGCTTTCAAAACAAAAATGAAAAAAACAAAAACCAGCCGGAAATCTGCCTTCACTCTTTCCGCAATACAAGAAAATACAATGGAAAAATACGAGAACAGCGCGAGAAACTTGCATAGACCAGCTATACAAAGTTCTCCTGAGGCGCGTACCACACCTCTATCCACACTCATCATTACAGATTTCTGAAACCACATCAGATCTACATCCAAGGTATCTTTTATTCTGAGGTCTCATACCTCCAGTCAGAGTACCTTCCAAAGGAGTACACCTTACTGTACCCTCTGACCACCTACGACATTCTTTAGGGGTCTCATGTCCGGAGCCCCTAATCCAGACCTCATGTGCGGTGCAGCTGTCTGACTGATGCACTGCATGGGCGGCACATCCCATGACGATTCGAATCGCTTTTTTTAAGTGAGCTCTGCGTCCAGAACACACCGCGCTTTGTTTTCGGAGCGGTTCTGACTTGCGCCTTTATCATCAAAACCGATGCCTGCATTCCGAATATTCTACACGGCCTGAGCAGGACCACTAGCGTACTACTCCTACACATTTATGCTAATATAATCGCTAATAAGATCTCCGACTATTATACACGGCCAAATCTGTATCACGATATAAAGCCTCCTAAAATGTGGTCGTCAGACAATCTTCAAAGCACCATGAAATCCTCCACTTTTCAAAACAATATTATGGCTTCTTTCTACCTGCGTCTACATGATACAACAATAATGGTGACGCCCCTCTGTTTCCTCTCATACCCAAAACTGTATTTACAGTATAAAACTTCACAAAAACAACTGAAATTAAACTTTAAAACACTCTTTCAAATATTTCTGTTGTCCTTTCAGGACACAAATCTCATTGCTCATCTTTCAGAAGACTTCAAAACTCCTCCCACTGACTTCCTGCTCATATATATAAATGCTGAGAAAGGACTTCCTGTTGTATGCTCAGCTCTTTAAAACCCAAATCTGATTTATTTACATAATGACAGGAAGATGGAGAGAGAGGGAAAGTCTGTCTTCACTGCCTCGTCTCAACACATCAAAAAAAACTCCATGGACCACATATATCCCCTGGAAGTATTATAAAGTAGTAAACAAAGCCAAAACTCAAATCTCCTGCATTTTTTTCTCTTAAAAACAAAACACCTTTGGTTCAGGGAAAATAAAACCATCTCCTCCCATCTGCAGAATGGGAGTTGATCCCCCCTGACCCAACCATTATTCAAAAACAATGAACAACTCCCAAACATTCAAACAACGCACATCGCTGTGCACAAAAATGCAGTCACCGCCAGTAACATTCAAAAATGAAATGTTACACAAAAAGTCTCCACTTTTACACTGCAAAGTCAGCTAACAGGTTAGTCAGATCCTGTATATATTGGCCCTAGCGTCCGCAAACGCTACTCAAAAGATAGCGCTTTACACTGAGTCACAAAATGGCCGACAACAAACCAAGCAACAATGGCGCCATTTACGCTTGTAGTAAAACAATTTAACTCTGCTTCCAAATCACCTGTTTACCACAGGACATACCATACTACACACACATAAAGGAAAACAAAAATGTTCTCCACCCGATCCTAACAGAAAAGAGCGCGCTAATCCAATTCGCACTAAACATCAAAATCTGCCCCAAAGGCTGCTAAAATCCACCAGCAAAATAGCCAGAGAAATACCACACCGAAAAGGAGAGGTGGCTGCACCTCCCCCCTGGGGTGACCCACAGTGCAAACAGACAACGCCCCCAAAATGGCCACTGATGACCAAAATGGCCGCCATATGCAGTTTTTTTTTTAAAACTTGCCTAGAACCTTTCTTCCACAAAGACAAAACATTGATCATCAAAATCAAACAAAAAACATTTTCTAAAAACAACCAACCTAAAAGGCACACACTTTAGGTTCCTTCAAATCTGACCTTTCTATGATGTGAACCCCTCATAATGAGCGCAGCACAGGGATGGTGGGAACCCCTCATAATGAGCGCATTTTAGGCTGCTTCAAAGCTGACCTTTTGCCAAAAACAGCACATTCAAATAAAATGTTGGTTATATGAAACATAAAACAAAAAACTCTTTTCTCAAAGCTCATGTAAACAAGCCATTAAAAAAATATATACATACAGTGAGCTTACATTTAAAACCTTCCGAAATAAAAAACTTTTTTTCATGCCAACAGCCAAAAGGAAAGGCTGATTAACAAGCAGCTGCTATTGTCTGGCCACTTAAATGCATAATTTATCAATTTCTATTCCTCATAAAGATCATGAACATTTTACACATGACTTTGCTCTAAAAATTGTACACCAAAGCACATGTTTCATCAGCCAAACAATTCAATCAGCTCTACCACATTAATGCACAAAATTCAAAAAGGCTTCAGCCACACATCACAGGCTGAATAACCCCACCTATACTGGGGAAACATCTACAATATACAGTTTCCATATACATCATAAAAATGTTATATCTAACTATGTTCTGAAAGTTGCAAAGTCAGTTGACACAGAAATCAAAACACTGTTCGCCCTTCCCCCCAAGCCGCATGGCTAGAGGAGCGATGTTACACAAAAGCTTGCCTTCTCCAACAGATTCAATCTGGTCAAACAATCAAGTTACAAACAAACTTCCCCCCCAAGCCGCATGGCTAGAGGGCCATGTTAGAATCTATTCTAACCTATCTGCTCCATACATCACACAAAACTGTTCAGCCACACTTCAAACAGCATTTAGACATACAAAGCAAACTTCCAGTCGATGACGAATCATACATACACACACGATCAAAATCACACCTACATATATACACACGATCAAAATCCACTCGATTTCACAAACTCACGCAATCACACACATGCATCCAATCGTTTTTCACAAATGCACGCAATCACACACATAAACAGTCATACACAACTATCATCACACACACACACACACACAACTCTATCACACAACAGTCATACAATCAGGATCACACACACAATCATACATCTATCAAATTCAGACATACAATCAGGATTTCACATGTGCACACACACACACACAACTCTATCACACAACAGTCATACAATCAGAATCACACACACACACACACACACACAATCTTCCTCAATCAAACAAGCATTATTTCAAAAAGATGTCAAATTTTTTCTTTTAAAGCATGTTTTTCCCGATGCATCAGAATGTATCCCATCTCCCCCATCTGATGCCATAGGAAAAAACCTGAATAGTCCCTTTCAATGGTCGCCATCTGTAATGGCAATTTGGGGTGTGCAAAGCACACTGCCATCTTGCCATGTGCTGTAAAGCACATTCGCCATCTTAAATGAAATGATGCCATGTTTAAGCTAACAGATTTACTCACCATATATTCCATGCCCATCCATACCAATCAAGAGCCATTACAACAGCTGTCCTCATGTTACCATCCTTGCAAATCATCTCCCCTCACAGGGCTCAGCATGGCGCTTTTATTTACACAAAACAGGAAGCCATCACCAGTAAGTCGCCTCCCCACATGGGAGGCGACATTACCAGATGTCTCCTATACACAGAACAGAACATTCCTTCTGACAGGAAGTCAAATTGAATAGATGAATAGACTATAATACAATGAATACAATGAATAGAAATACAAACAATGTCTTATGGGTGTGTCCGGTCAGGGTGTGCATGTGCCCCCCCCTGACCCCAGAAACGCTCACAAGCCCTCAAAATATACCCTGATAGAACCTTTAATCTGCGCCATTCCATAGAATAATGCATATAAAGATTATATCCTTATTGAGGCTATTTACAGATGTACCCTATGAATCCCAAATCCTGCTGATCAGACATGACCCAGATAAGAGCGTACATCTGTCCATAGCCACTAGTGTGTTTGCGAAATGAATGCATCCCCCTCAACGATCGTCTGTGCTAAATGCACAGAGGGGCCCCTCGCTGGTGGGCATACGCCCATGCCGCAATCATCACACTCCAACCTCAAGATGAGAGTCAACCAGCCTCAGGACTGCCACAGTCAGCCCTATTTAGAGCTGGCTGGGGAAGTGTCAAGACTGGGTGCCAATTATGACAATACATAATAAATACATCTTCAAATTTCCACCACATAACCAACTTATGAAAGTTTTAAAAGACTTTCCTATTTATGACATTGAGGCAACTGTATTTTCTAATTGGGATTTATTTGAAAAGTTTGCAGATCGTTTTAATCTTTCAAATGATCAACGCAATTACATGTTTCAGTTGTGGCTTCCTGTTAATTTTGCTAAAGGAATTCATTCACCTGTTATTGATGATGAAGGTCAGGAAAGACAAAATGATGCGACAGATAGATTGCGACTATTATTGCTACGTATGACCGGTGAGAAAATACAGACCATAGAAATGTTAGATCTATTACAGACTACTGCAGAGGAAGATCCATTTTGGTTTAAAACAAGATTTTGCAAGGATTATGAAATGATATTTGGGGTAGATGATGACAATGACCCAGGTATAAAAATAGCTTTCATAAAAAATTCCAAATAATTTCACAAATAAAATCTGGAGACTGAAAAATCAGCATTTTTTTAATGTCAAGATAACATTTTGACTACGTTGACTTATGCCACTGAAGTCAAACAGATCAGTAATTTGACTGTCAACAGCAGTTCAGACAACACGGCGAAAGGAGCTGTCACTGAAAGAGAGGGTTTATTGCCATTGCCAAAAATAGAATCACATTGGGATTCAAATTCTCTGCCATTACAATTTGTAGCACCGATTATTTCGGATGAGAATGGTAGGCCATATATACAATGTTTGCTGAATGGTAAAAATATTAATTGTCTCATTGACAGTGGCTCTGAGATTAGCCTTACCAAAGAAAACATATCTGTGAAACCAAATTCTCCTATGTGTGATATAGTGGGTTTTAATAATACAGGTAATTCCACTGCTAGACAGGTATCTAATGTAACATTTGAAGTACCTGGATTAGTGAAAACTAATATTAACATTTGGGTCTGTCACAAAGCAGAGACTACACTTGGCATTGATGTAATCAATAAACAAAAGTGGGTGATTGATTTGGCTAAAAAAAGTAGTTGGAAAGATCAATCTAGACCCAAATCAGTGATTATTGATCTCTCTGTATACAGTAATGTTGGTTCCATTACCAATATGTCTACAGAACAAAAGTGACCTGATGTTTATGGTAATTGTGCTTTAACCACCTGAGCCCCAGGCCATTGTCAATTGACCGCCTCACGGTGGCTCTGAAAATCCAACAGGACGTCATATGACGTCCTGAATTCCTCCGGCCACTGGGGGACGCGCGCACGCCCGGCGCATCCCCGAGGTGCCGATGCGCGTGGCTGGCGGTTCGTGATGTCTGCCAGGTACCCGCAATCGCCAATGACAGAGCAGGGACGTGGAGCTCTGTGTGTAAACACAGAGCTCCACGTCCTGTCAGGGGAGGGAGGAGACCGATCTGTGTCCCTTGTACAGTAGGTGACTGGGATATTGTGTCAATCTCGCTCCCTTTCTCGGCGAGATTGAGCACTTGCGAGCCCCATCGCGAGAGCCAGCGCCGAGCTGGCTTGCCGTGATGGAGACAAAGCCGTCATAGAAGCGACGGGGATCCGACGCGGATTCCCGCCAATTCTACACGTGGGCGGAGTTTTTTATGAATCCTGAAGGAGAAATCCCCGCCGGATTTAAAAAAAAAATCCGGCATGGGTTCCCCCCTCAGGAGCATAACGGGCCCTTAGGTCTGTTATGGGTTGTAAGGAGACCCCCTACGCCGAAAAAACGGCGTGGGGGTCCCCCCACAATCCATAACAGACCCGTATCCAAAGCACGCCGGCCGGCCGGTCAGGAGGGGAGTGGGGGCGAGCTTCTATGACGCACTCGCTGGAATGTGCTTTTACTATTCCAGCGAGTGCGAGATATCGGCAGCCTGTCGCCGAGATTCAGCGAGATGCTGTCGTGCTAAAAACACATTCTCGGCGGCAGGCACTGTACATAGGGACACAATCGGTCACCTCCCCCAGTCCCCCCCCTCCCCCCACAGTTAGAACACAATGCAGGGTACACATTTTACCCCTTCCTCACCCCCTAGTGTTAACCCCTTCAACGCCAGTCACATTTATACAGTAATTAGTGCATATTTATAGCACTGATCGCTGTATAAATGTGAATGGCACCAAAAATGTGTCAAAAGTGTCCGATGTGTCTGCCATAATGTCGAAGTCCCAATGAAAAAAACGCAGATCGCCGCCATTACTAGTAAAAAATAAATAAAAAATAATAATAATTCTGTCCCATATTTTGTAAGCGCTTATTGGGATTTTTTTTACCAACAATATGTAGAAGAATACATATCGACCTAAACTGAGAATTTTTTTATTTATTTTTTAAATTGGGCTATTTATTATAGCAACAAGTAAAAAATATTGATTTTTTTTTTTCAAAATTGTTGCTTTTTTTGTTTATAGCGCAAAAAATAAAAACTGCAGAGGTGATCAAATACCACCAAAAGAAAGCTCTATTTGTGGGGGAAAAAAAGGACGTCAATTTTGTTTGGGAGCCACGTCGCACGACCGCAAAATTGTCAGTTAAAGCGACAAAGTGCCGGAAGCTGAAATTTCACCTGGGCAGGAGGGGGGTATATGTGCCCAGTAAGCAAGTGGTTAAAGAAAGTGGTACAAAGTTTTCCAAGTTTGTGGTCAAAGTTCAAATATGACTTTGGAACTTTGAAAAATACTGAATTGGATATTGATGGAAAGGATCCAGAACTCCTTTATCAGTATGAGTTACCACTAGAATCAATTGGTCCACTTCCTTCCATTGTTTAAGAGTTTGTACAACTTGGAATTGTAAAGAAAGCTAAATCAGTGGTAAATAACTGTATTTGGCCTGTAAACAAAATTAATAATTCATATTCTTTATCAGTTGACTTAAGGACATTGAATAAACATATCACAAATAACCCAATTCTTCCTGATAAATCTAACATTAAAGCGGAGGTTCACCCTAAATATAAGCCCTCCCATGTGATCCAGCATACTGGCGTCAGCGCCAGTATGCTGTTTTTTTTTTTTAATCCATGTACTTACTGTATTATGCTGAATTTTATTTTTTTTACCCCGCGGTGGACGGCGCCAGTATAGCGCGTCACATCTTACGAAAGTACCCGAAAAGGACTCGGGTACTTTCGTGAGCTATACTGACGCCGTCCACCGCGGGGTAAAAAAAATAAAATTCAGCATAATACAGTAAGTACATGGATTAAAAAAAAAAAAAACAGCATACTGGCGCTGACGCCAGTATGCTGGATCACATGGGAGGGCTTATATTTAGGGTGAACCTCCGCTTTAAGTTAAATTTGAATGCTAAGGACAAAGGGCCAGATTCTCAAAAGAGATACGCCGGCGTTTCGTAGGAAACACCGTCGTATCTCTGTTTTTTTTACTGGGTATCTATGCGTGTGATTCCTAGAATCGCTTACGCATAGATACAGTGAAGATCTGACATGTGTAAAAACAATTACACTGTCGGATCGTAGATGTAATTACATCGCTGGCCGCTAGGTGGCCTTTATGTTGATTTCTCATTTGCCTATGCAAATGAGCCTAATCCGACGATTCCCGAACGTTTTTATGCCGTCCCGTCATCTTTTACGCCGTTTCCGTACGCATAAGGTTACCCCTGCTATATGAGGGGTAACCTTACGAAGTTCCGTCGTTGCCATGTTAAGTATGGCGTCGGGTCATAGTCGTCTTTTTCCGCCGGTTACGTTGTTTTACTAAGTCGTTCACGAATAGGGATTTACGTAAACGACGCTCACGTCGGTTTCATTCACCTTTTCCGACGTGAGCTGGAGCATGCGCACTGGGCTATTTTTGAGGCCGGCACATGCGCAGTTCGATCGTCACGGGGGCGCGCTTAATTTAAATACAAGCCGCCCCCTTTGAATTACGTGGGGATACGCAGAGCCATTTACACTACGCCGACGCAACTTACGGAGCAAGTGCTTTGGGAATACGGCACTTGCTCTGTTAAATTGCGGCGGCGTAGTGTAAATGACTTACGCTACGCCAGCGGCAATTCTACGGGAATATGTCCCAAAGTGTTCTCTGTACTAAAAATTGCTAATAGTCACTTTTCTGTCCCTTTAACTAAACGTTGTCAATACAAACTCACACTCACATTCAGAAAAGAGACTTATACGTTCTCTCGGTTAATACCTGGTCTAGGTATTGGTGATGGTGTAGTTCATGAAACTATAGCAAAAATACTTTCCAAATTTTCTAGGCCAGATTGCATTTGTCAGCACGTGGATACGATTCTGCTGAGTACTCAGAATATCGATGAACATATGGCTCTTTTGTCTGAGTTATTTATGATGGGCCAGATTCACGTACAGAGGCGTATCTTTGTGCGGGCGTAGCGTATCTCATTTACACGCGGTAACTTTGAGAGGCAGGTGCTGTATTCACAAAGAACTTGCGCCCAAAGTTACGGCAGCGTAGCGTAAATGGGCTGGCGTAACCAGCGCGTAATTCAAAATACGCAGGTAGGGGGCGTGATCCATGTAAATCAATCATGACCCCACGTAATTGACGCTCTTTACAAACGGCGCATGCGCCGTCCGTGGACGTATCCCATGCTCAAAATTACGTCGCAAATACTCATTGGTTTCGACGTGAATGTAACTTACGCAAAGCCCTATTCGCGAACGTTTTACGCAAATGACGGAAAATTCCAAGCTGTCCCGACATCCATACTTAACATTGCGTACGCCTCATAAAGCAGGGGTAACTTTACGCCAGACTTACGCTTATGCAAACGACGTAAAAAAATATGACCGGGCGTAAGTACGTTTGTGAATCGGCGTATCTAGCTCATTTGCATATTCAACGCGTAAATCAATGGAAGCGCCACCTAGCGGCCAGCGTAAATATGCAACTAAGATACAACGGCGTAAGAGACTTACGCCGGTCGTATCTAAGCAAATTTCCGGCGTACCTTGCTTTCTGAATACAGAAAAAAGATACGCCGGCGCATCCTTGAAGTTACGCGGCGTATCTCGAGATACGCCGACATAACTTCTTTGTGAATATGGCCCGATGTTACAAGCTGAAGGTCTAAAATTAAACACAACAAAAGTTCAGCTGATGAAAAGTCAGGTGAAATATCTTCACGTGCAAATTAGTCAAGGAAAGAGGCAATTGTTGCAAGAAACAGTTAGGCTGCGTACACATGATCGGTCCAACCCGATGAGAATGGTCCGACGCACCGTTTTTCATCGGTTCACAGACTGATGGTCTGATGGTCTGATGTGCGTACACACCATCAGTTCAAATACCAATCGTGTCAGTACGTGGTGACGTAAAACACAACGACGTGCTGAAAAAAACGAAGTTCAATGCTTCCAAGCATGTTTTTCGACTTGATTCTGAGCATGCGCAGGTTTTTGGACCGATGCTTTTGCGTAGTAACCATCGGTTTGAACCGATGGTCAGGTGTCCATCGGTCCGATTTTAAAGCAAGTTTCAAAACTTTGGTCCGACGGATGAGGGACCGTTGGGCCGTACACACGGTCGGTTTGGACCGATGAAACTGGACTTAAGTCCATTTTCATCGGTTTGGACCGATCGTGTGTACGCAGCCTTAGAGATATTACTGTAATCCCAACTCCAACAATTTGTAAGGCATTGCATACATTTTTGAATAAAATAAATCATTGTAATGAATTTGTACAATGTTTCGCAAAAAAGGTTAATCCACTATATAATCTTTTGAGGAATAAAGGTAATATAGTTGACCAATGGGGTCCAAATTAAAAAAATGCTTTTGAAGTGTTGAAAAAAAGATTTGCAGAATGCTCCAGCATTAAGTACAATAATGGTTTGTTATGAAGCATCTTTTGTTTTGAAAACTCAGGTATCTGAGAATGCCATCTCAGTAACGTTGTGTCTCAATTACAAGAAGGTAATGAGAAAATAATTTCCTATTTCTCCAGAGTTTTATCATTTTTGGAAAAAAAAAATTGAGCCAGGTGTAAAGCAACTGCTAAGGGCCAGATTCAGGTAGATGGGAGAATCTTTACTCTGGAGTAACGTTTCTCATTTACGTTACTCCGCCGACACTTTCGGCGCAAGTACTGTTATTCACATAGCACTTGCGCGTAAACTTGCGCCAGAGTAACGATAATGCGCTGGCGTAACCCGACGCAAGTGGAAGTGGGTGTGATCATATGTAAATGATGAGCGGAGCCCAGCGCAGAGGCTTACGTTCAGCGCATCATCCACGGAGCATGCGCAGTGAGTGAGGCTCCACTCGCCCCCTTGTGCGCATGCTCACAACTTCCGTCGGCACCACTTCACGGGAAACGTCAGCGCAATGTGTTCCGTTGCGCCTATAAAAGCGCCAGCGGAAGCGCCATTCCGGCGCAAAAGTATTTCCGTTTCCCCCCACCCCAGGGAATTTACTTTTGCTCTGTGATGGCTGCTCCCGCTACCCCCAAAGAGAGGAGGAATCTCAATTTTAACTCCCAGGAGGTCTCAGTTATAATCTCCGCTATGGAGACTTTTAATGATTTCCTCCACGGGAAAAAAAGTCGTAAGACCAGCCGGGAGAGGAAGCAGGCCATCCTGGACACCATTGCTGGCAGGGTCAATGTGTTGGGGTACTCCACCCGGACTGCTGGGGATATACAAAAAAAAATCAATGACCTGCGGCGCAAGGTCCGTGGCAAGGTGGCCACCATTCGGAGCCATGAGCGGGGCACAGGTGGTGGACCCCCATGTCCGGTCAGCCTGACTACGGAGGAGGAGGTGGTCGCCCGCTGCCTGGACAGGGAGCAGTTGGAGGGGGTCCCTGGATATGACTCCGTGGAGGAAGGCTCCAGGACAGGTAAGTGTTTTTTATACCCTATTTGGTGTGTTGCATGTGGGGGGGGGGAGGGTACATGTGCCAAGTGTGTGTGACCACCAACATGTGTCTGCTTTGTGTCATCCACAGATGACGGAGCTGGGCCATCATCTTTTGCCGGCCAGTCCACCCCAACCCCCCAACGGGATCCTGAGGACGAGCCCCTGGGTGCTGAAGACACCGAGGTGGAGGAGAGTGCCCACACCACCTCTGCAGAGATAGTTGTGGAGGAGCCTGTTTCTGAACAGGACTTTATTTTATTTTTGGAAGAGTCCTCCTCTTCTGCAGGGCCCTCTGTCATCCCCTCCCCCATCCTCGGTAGCCCCTCAAGGGCAAGTCCATCCCCACTGGGACAAGCTTCTCCTGGCCCCAGGAAGGTGTCCGGGAAGACCAGGGGGGTGTGTGATATGGTCAAGGACCAGGTGGTGTTGGACCACGCCAGACAAACACAGCAGATGTGGGAGATTGCAGCCCACTTGGACCGGGTCGCTGACAGCCTGGGCTCCATGTCGCAGCTGCCCAGTGGTGTGCAGGACGTTGTGACCAGCCTGGGGGAGGTGCAGGCTGATGTACGGCACCTGACAGCAGCCGTCCAAGCCAACACAGCTGCCATCCGTGAAGAGGGGAGGCAGCGGCAGCGTGCCCAGCGGCATAATATCACCCGCCAGCTGAGGATGCAGGCCCAGACCAACCTGTATCTCAGCCGGATTGCCGTGGCCTTGGAGGGCAGGCAGCCAACAGCTGCCAGGAGTGGCCCACCCGGGGATCAGCCTCCTCCAGATGCCCCCCCACCCCCACCCACTCCCTCCAGGCAGCTGAGGAGCCCGAGAGTGCCCACAAGGAGGAGCCCCCGTCATCCCAGATGAGGGATTTTTTTTGTTTTGGTTTATACTATTTTTCTTTTTTATTACTCAGGTTATGAGTTTTTTTTTTATTTTTTTATTACTCAGGTTATGAGTTTTTGTTTTATTTTTAACTGCACACGGTCAGGAGTGCAGGGGACAGTGTGAATGGTGTGTGAATGTGAGGGGGTGGCACTCCTGCCAGTAAGGGGTGTCACCCTCGGCCGTGGTGGTGAAGTTAACCCCACGGCTGTATGAATGACGTGTGAAAGGTGTATGAATGGACAGTGACATCATTGGGGCCTTGACGCTGGCATTGCTGCTCCCAAGTCCTACATGCTGGACTTGGGCTAATCCAATGCGATGTGCATGTGGTGTGTGTGATCTAGGGACATCAGTGGTGTACACGGGTGCATTGTCTGTGTGATTAATGCTTTGGTTTATTGTCCAAAGATGCCTACGGCGAGGACCCTCCTGACTGCTCTTCCATCAGCTGAATGGGTCTCCTCTGTCAGGGGGGGGCTGTCTGGTTCGGGGGTCAGGTCATCACGCATTTCAATCTGCAGGCCTTTTCTCATGGCAAAGTTGTGCAGAATGCAACATGCACCGATGATCTGACACACAAAGGTAGGGGAATACAATAGGGCCCCCCCAGACTTATCCAGGCAGCGGAAACGGGACTTCAGGAGCCCAAATGTTTGCTCCACCACTGCACGGGTTTTGATGTGTGCTTCATTGTATTTTCTCTCTCCTCTGGTTTGGGGG
The DNA here is from genome assembly GCA_029574335.1 of Rana kukunoris. NCBI lineage: Eukaryota > Metazoa > Chordata > Amphibia > Anura > Ranidae > Rana > Rana kukunoris. Next base: position 26,591,573 of record CM056052.1, on the reverse strand, counting down.
TTCCGGAAAGGAGTCATTAGATGGGGTCCCAGTGCATATGCAGAGTCACCTGGAAGGGAAAAGACAGGAGGATGTTAGTCATGCATGTGCCACTAGTGAGGTGTGCATCATGGGAGGGGATAGTCATGCCTGCCACCCATGTCACTCACCAACCAGCCAGCTGTCCCCATACATGTTCTGCTCGAATTCTGCTGGGATGGGACTCTGACGGTATATGAAGCTGTCATGGCTGGACCCGGGGTGTTTAGCACGGACGTGCCATATGAGGCGTTGGGCATCGGCTATCACTTGTACGTTGATGGAATGCCAATGGTTCCAATTGCGGTATATGTGCTCTGTGGCACTGGGGGGCTGTAGGGCCACATGTGTGCAATCAATGGCCCCCACAGTGCGTGGGAATCTGGCAATGCTGTAGAAATCTGTCATTGCCGTCAGCCGCAGCTCCTCAGTGGTTGGTCTGATGAACTGGTTGGACATGCGTCTGAGGATTGTAGGGACAACCTGGTGCACACATCTGCTCACGGAGGATTGTGACATCCCAGCCACCACTCCACTTGTACGCTGGAATGATCCACTTGCAAGGAAATGAAGTGTTGCCAGTACCTTCACCAGTGGCTGCACTGCTTGTGAGCGGTGTGTCTTGCTGGTGATGTCACCCTGCAGGGTTGTGGTTAGTTCAAGTATTGCATCAGGGCTGAATCTGAAGAGGCGATACACCTCCTCATCACCCATGCCAAAGAGGCTCATGCGCGTGCGGTATATCCTCTCACGTGCCCGCCTCCTCCGTAGCGAGGGACCCAGTACTAGTGCTAGGACCACGACTGCCCCTGGCATGTTGGCACACAGAGGTGTTGTCCTTGCACGTGTGGTTGTTCAGCTTGCTAGTTTCGTCGGTAACGCTGCTGCTGTAGCTGCTCTCCTGCTGACCTGAGGCCGTCTGGAGTAAAGATAAAGCAGCTATTTGTAGAAATAACTTTGCGCCGGACGGACGAGATACGCGCGGCGCATGTAGCCAGCGTATGGTGCTAATCCGTTCGCGAATCGGGAAATCTCCCTCATTTGCATATTTGCAGGGGAAATCAATAGGCGCGACTGATGCGCCAAGCGAAATTATGCGCTGACGAGACTCTGGCGTCGGAAAGTTAAGCCGATCGGAAATGGCCCATTTTCTGTCGCATCTAGTTTGGTGGGTACGGCCACATAGAAACGACGGCGCATAATCACAGTTACGCGGCGCATATCGAAATACTCCAGCGCAAGTCTTGCTGAATCGTTTACTATGCAATTAAAGATACAGAGAGCATAGTGAAATCAAAATCATTGTACAGACACCTCACTCCTCACTAAAATGTATTTATGAGGAAGGTAGTTTTATGCCTCGTACACATGGTTTGACTTTTGACCTTGCAAAAGTCCGCCGTGAGTCCGTCAGAAAGAAAGAGAACAGGTTCTCTATCTAAGGTCCGTCTGACTTCCGACACAAAAAGTCAGATGGAGGCTACACACGGCCGGACTTTCAGAGAAAAAAAGCCCATCAGATGTTTTTTCTCGGAAAGACCAGCCGTGTGAACGAGGCATTCGAGAATTTAGGAAAAAATATCTTGTATGGTTCAGAGCGTTATCCTCCAAACTCATTCAGATAGATGTAAAAGGAAGATATCTTCGTTTAGGGATGAAAACAAAGGCATGGTCCATTGTCATCTCTGGGGTGATACAAAACCTCTTTGTGAAAACAAGGATTTGTATCATGACCAAAAGGAGGTGTTGCGTCCTGTCATACCTAAACTTCACATGACATACTTTTAATAGTTTAGACCGGGTATCGGCTCCGGAGCCGCATGCGGCTCTTTTGTAGCTTGCCGCGGCTCCGGGCTGCGGAGGACTTTAAAACGGGCATTAAAAAAAAAAAAAGTTTTGCGCGCCGCGCTGTGATACATGTCCCGCCCCCCTCTGACCTAGCTTGTGTGATAGAGCCAGTGTGCTGTCTGTCACACAAGCTGGTCTAGAGGAGGACGGCGGGACATGTATCAGCACGCCAGAACTGTTCACCGTGAGAATGAAGAGAGGGACAAGATGCTGTCTTCAGAACTGTGAGTACAAGTGTGAGGGGGAGGAGAGGGAAGACACTTTCATGTGAAGAGGGCTGCTGATGGAGGACACACCCTGATGTAAGGGAGGTGCTGATGGGGACACACTCTGAAGTAAGGGGGCTGTTGATGGGGACACACTCTGAAGTAAGGGGGCGGGACATGTATCAGTGTCTCCATCAGCAGCCCCCTTACATCAGAATGTGTCCCCATCAGCAGTCCCCTTACATCAGTGTCCCTATCAGCAGCCCCCTTACATCAGAATGTGTCCCCATCAGCAGCCCCCTTATATCAGAGTGTGTCCCCATCCGCACTCCCCTTACATCAAACTCTGAAGTAAGGGGGCTGTTGATGGGGACACACTCTGATGTAAGGAGGCTGCTGATGGGGACATACTCTGATGTAAGGGGGGGGTGCTGATGGGGACATACTCTGATGTAAGGAGGCTGCTGATGGGGACATACTCTGATGTAAGGAGGCTGCTGATGGGGCGACACTCTGAAGTAAGGGGGTGCTGATGGGGACTCACTCTGAAGTAAGGGGGTGCTGATGGGGACACACTCTGATGTAAGGGGGTGCTGATGGGGACTCACTCTGAAGTAAGGGGGTGCTGATGGGGACACACTCTGATGTAAGGGGGTGCTGATGGGGACTCACTCTGAAGTAAGGGGGTGCTGATGGGGACACACTCTGATGTAAGGAGGCTGCTGATGGGGACACACTCTGATGTAAGGGTGGTGCTGATGGGGACACACTCTGATGTAAGGGGGCTGCTGATAGGGACACTGATGTAAGGGGACTGCTGATGGGGACACATTCTGATGTAAGGGGGCTGCTGATGGGGACACTGATGTAAGGGGACTTCTGATGGGGACACTGATGTATTTTTTTTAATGCTGATGATGGTGGGGGGGGGTTGGCGATGGTGAGGGGGCCTGCTAGTTTTTCAATGCTGATGATGGTGGGGGCCTGTTTTGCGATGGTGAGGGGACCTGCTCTGTTTTTTAATGGTGGCGGGGGGGCTGGCTTGCGATGGTGAGGGGGGATGATGGTGAGGGGGGATGATGATCTTGTAATGATGATGGTGGGGGGGGGGGGGGGCTGATGATGATGATGCTGAGGGGGGCTGATGATTTTGTAATGATGATGATGGTGGTGGGGGGGGGGGCTGATGATGGTGAGGGGGGCGTATGGTGATGTAATTAATGATGATGATGGTGGGGGGGGCTGATGGTGATGTAATTAATGATGGTGATGGTGGGGCTGATGATTTTGTAATGATGATGGTGGGGGGGGGGGCTGATGATGATGACGGTGAGGGGGATGATGATTTTGTAATGATGATGATGGTGGGGGGGCTGATGATGGTGAGGAGGGCGTATGGTGATGTAATTAATGATGATGATGATGGTGTATTTTGCATTAAGGTAGGAAACAATATATGCAGTGTTATATTTGTTTAAAATGTCGCAATGGTTTTGCGGCTCCCAGTTTTTTTTTCTTCGGAAACGGGTCCAAGTGGCTCTTTGTGTCTTAAAGGTTGCAGACCCCTGGTTTAGACCATCTTAGACAGGATAAGGACAGTTCATTGTCATACAGAAGTTCTCTTTGAAGAAAAATATAAGATAGTATTATTTCACATAGTTTAACAAATTCATAAAGCTATTGCCCCATAATGATTAGGGGTGCAACGAATCGTCACCGATCCGTGATCCAAACGGGTCACCCCGTTCGGATCGGCACACCCCGTGATCCGCGGAGCGCTCCTGCGCCTCGGCTGTAGGAAAGTCCCCGGCTTCGGCCTAGCTCCAGAGCGGCAGCCATCTTACTCCACCCCAGTGGAGACCGTGTGTTGGCCAGTGACCTGACCCAGAAGTGACGCTCCGCTGCTGCGCTCCAGTGAGCGTCTGTCTCCCCAGCATCTCCCCAGCATCAGAGGTTCACCATGATCCCGCTGCAGCGTTAGATGGTAGCGACTGCGAGAACTACATCTGGATGCCTGTTCTCCCTTTAGCCCTAGAGCCGCACCATCCCCTCCTCATGTGGAGACAGTAGCTCTGCACCTGCCTAAATTGCAGTTTAGTAGGTAACCACTAGGGAGCACTGTAGGGGTTAAGTGTGACCTCATATGTGTTTCTAACTGAAGGGGGTGGGGCTGGACATGTGATGTCAGTAATCGTCTTTCCCTATATCAGGGAACAGACGATCACTGACACTGGCACAATGAAGAAAGGGGTAGGTGTGTTTACACTCACCTCTCTCCATTCTTCAGCTCCGGTGACTGAGCGCGGGACACCGGCGTCGATCTGGTCTGCGGGTCCGCGGCTGGGCCTTAAAGAGACATGGTACGTGATTGTGACCAGCAGTGCCATTCTGCCGACATATATCGTCTGTAGGGGGGTCCTTAAGTGGTTAATATCCATACCAGACCTAAAGGGCCATTTTTTAAGGTATTTTTTGTATTTTTATCTATATTGCCGGGATCCCACAATATATTACAGTTTTGAATGAAATGTTTTCCTTTAGAAATGTAATTTTGCTGTGGTACTGTTATAAACATGGGAAAGATGCACTACATTACAGGCATACTAAGGGACACCCCCAGGCACAATATTTAAAGGAATATTTAATTTTTATTGTTTCACTTTAAGCATTATTAAAATCACTTCTACTAAAAAGCAAACATTTTTTGCATTGATACATGTCCCCTGGGGCAGGACCCGTGTCCCCAATCACTTTTTATGGCAATATACCATGACCTGGATTCATGAGAACCTTAAAAAGTATAGAGACCACACAAATCGTCATGGTGTAGATTGAAATAATCATTTATTAGTCATTGACATTAGTCATTAGTTATTTATTAGTCATTATTAGTCATTGGCAGTGTGATGTCCCCACGGGAGAGAAGAACTAAAGCTGTTCTCATCATCTGGAAGACCTTGTGACTTGTCCCGTCCTGTTGTGACTTCACTCTGGATGAGGAGACAATGAAGGCAGGCATGAGCAATACAATCCAAACACATTACCAGTCAATATGTCATATAGAAGTGTTATTACATGAAAAATATACACATTTCAGATTGGGGTAGACACGAATGGGTTGAATGATCCTCCTGCTTCTTATATCAGAGTTTCCTCCTACAGACTTCCCCACTGTAGCTTGCAGACTTGGAAACAAACGTAGGAACTCCCGATATCCAAAGAAATATGAGCTTTAGGTAGATTTAAAAGGTGTTTATAAGCTCTTCTCACCTGCTATACAACACACATTTATCATCAATAGAAATTCACACAATACAGTGTCAATTAGCATCACACAATGGAAGGTTCTTAAGAGCCAGACTAAGGTTCATTTAAATGACAGTAGCAGACACCATTAAAAACCTTAACAGTCTGTGTTCCCACATTGAATGAATCATTCTTTCTAGGGTTGTCCTGATACCTCTTTTTTAGGACCGAGTACAAGTACCGATACTTTTTTTTCAAGTAGTTGCCGATACCGAATACCGATACTTTTTTTAAATGTGTCCCCAAATGCACCCATGTCCCCCCACAGATGCAGCCATGTATGTCCCCCACATATTGCAGCCATGTATGTCCCCCACATATTGTAGCCATGTATGTCTCCCACATATTGCAGCCATGTATGTCCCCCACATATTGCAGCCATGTATGTCCCCCACATATTGCAGCCATGTATGTCCCCCATATTTTGCAGCCATGTATGTCCCCCACATATTGCAGCCATGTATGTCCCCCACATATTGCAGCCATGTATGTCCCCCACATATTGCAGCCATGTATGTCCCCCATATTGCAGCCATGTATGTCCCCCACATATTGCAGCCATGTATGTCCCCCATATTGCAGCCATGTATGTCCCCCACATTTTGCAGCCATGTATGTCCCCCCTATTGCAGCCATGTACTGTATGTTCCCCACATATTGCAGCCATGTATGTCCCCCACATATTGCAGCCATGTATGTCCCCCACATATTGCAGCCATGTATGTCCCCCACATATTGCAGCCATGTATGTCCCCCATATTGCAGCCATATATGTCCCCCACATATTGCAGCCATGTATGTCCCCCATATTGCAGCCATATATGTCCCCCACATATTGCAGCCATGTATGTCCCCCACATATTGCAGCCATGTATGTCCCCCATATTGCAGCCATGTATGTCCCCCATACCTGTAGTAGATAGGATGCCACCGCATACCCCCTGCATTACAGCGCGCATTACAAGCTTGAGTTTGAATACTTGTAATGCCTGCCGCGCCATGTATAGACACTTCCCTTCCTGGGATTGGACGGATCCGTCCAATCCCGAGCAAGGGGGAGTGTCTATACACGGATCCGTGCATAGACACTCCCCCTTGCTTGGGATTGGACAGATCCGGACAGATCCGTCCAATCCCGAGAAGGGGGAGTGTCTATACATGGCGAGGCGGGCATTACAAGTATACTAACGAAAGCTTGTAATGCGCGCTGTATTGCACGGGGATTAACGCGGCGGTATGCGGCGGCGGCTTTGCGGTGGTGGGGGGGGGAAGTATTCTATTTAGGTATCGGGGGTATTTGCGGGAGTACAAGTACTCCCGCAAATACTCGGGACATCCCTAATTCTTTCTATTGACTGGTTGGGTTTAGAATCAACAACCTGTAATATTTCAAGATATCCTGGAATACATTGTGAATTATCATTACTGTCCCATCTCATGTAATCCAACATATAATTTCTCAGTCATCCTATGCCCCTAGTGGACATAGGATGACTTTAGACACAAGAGTCGTCGGTAAAGCTGAAACGGGAGTACTCCACACCCTGCAAGAGCCTCTGGGTCCCACGAACCCTCCCGTTACACATTCCATCTCTCTATATTACATTATAAACAATGTTTATAAACACAGTGACATATGTCCTTTTTTTGACAGCAGCAGCTAATAAACCTGCTGTATTTACACAGGAACTCCCTGCTGTCATTTTGACAGCCATTAGTGGAAAATGAGATGGGGGAACAGCAGCGAGGAAGAAGGACGGGATGTACTACACGCACCCTGTTTACTCCCAGTGTGTACAACTAGATGGACACTTTTACAAAGCTGCTGAAAGCTGGACGAAAGCTCTGCAAATACTTTGTAAAAACTTGCTGTACACATTGTTCTTATACACGCTGCACTGGGAGAAGGAAAGGGAGGATCACATTATTGTCTCCTAGGGGCAATACTGACAGTTCCACCCTCACATTTGGATGAGATCTGGTCTGTACCGGGCCACTTAAAATCTGATCACATTCATTCACTTACTGGCGGGTTCCCAGCATTTATAAGAACAGCCGACATCACAGCACTTCTTTTTTCCAGAACATTCTGAGTCTACATTACACTTCCTGGGGATCGGGAGCTTACATCCTACAAAGGTATTACCCACGGGACACATGCCCGGTTTAACCACTGTAGGAAAACAAAAAACAAAAAAACATTTATTTATTTTTACATGTAGTTATATTTACCTTATCACTTTACAGATACATTGTACATTCACATCAGTCCCTGCCCTCCAGGATACAATCCAATAACTGTCAATACTGAGAATGAAGCCTCGTACAAACACGCACGGTTTTCTCTACAAGAAAGCTACTGGGAGAGCTTTTTGCAGAGAAATCTGTGCGTGTGTATGCTTGCTGTACACATTGTTCTTATACACGCTGCACTGGGAGAAGGAAAGGGAGGATCACATTATTGGCTCCTAGGGGCAATACTCACAGTTCCACCCTCACATTTGGCTGAGATCTGGTCTGTATCGGGCCACTTAATAGCTTATTACAGTCATCCACTTACCGGTGGGTTCCTGGCATTTAAAAGAACAGCCTGCTTTACAGCACTTCTTTTGATAGAGACAATCCGAGTCTGTGCGACAACTCCTGGAGATGGGGCCCCTACATGGTAAACGGGTATTAACCACGGGACAGCTGCCCATTTTCACCACCACTGCAGGAAAAAACACATTTATCATTATTATTTTTTTACAGGTAGTTCTATTTATCTAGCACAGTAGTTCTGAACCTTTCTAGTGCTGTGACCCCTTGATAAAATTTCTCAAGTTGTGGGGACCCCTAACAGTAAAATTATTTTCGTAGCACCCAAGGCAAGACAAGTAATTTGTGCCCCTAACTCACGGACATTTAGTGCTCCCTGAGTCCCTGCCACTCGTACAGTATTAAGACCCCTTATGGCACATTTTCGGATGTACCACTCTCACTTTGTTCTCCTTTCTTTCCCTTCTCTCTCTCTCAGTATCCTTATTTCCTGTTTTTTCCCCCCCACCTCTCTCTTTAGCCGTCTTTCTTGTTCTTTCTTTATTCCTCCACCTCTTCTCCTCTCCCTCCCATGTATTATATATGTTGTTTCCTTCTCTTACTCCTTGGTGAGGGGTGGGGGGGGGGGGGGTGGGATGAGTGGCAGTGCTGGCGGTGAGTTCTGATCAGCCAACTTTGGTGCTCTTGATCAAGGTCATCTGCTGATCTGAGAACTGTAGTGGGGACTTTTAATGAGAACTATAATCACAGGTAGTGTTACTCACTGTGTCTCTAACTTCACTGTGTGTCCGACTTTGTGGTGACACCTCTACCGAAATCTGAAAATGGGGGTCACCTCCAGCCCCTCCCACTTCACATTCCTCACCAGTCAGCTGACCTCAGGTCCCTGCCCCCCTGCAATGCCGTGAACTGAATGGGCAGCTGCAAAGAGGCTGAGTGGGTGGCCACGGGCTCCAAGGACAGCCCTGCTTTGTGACCGCAAAAGGGCTGGGAAAGAGGTGCAGGCTTCAGAACAGTCCAGGATTTGGTGACCCCTGGCAAATCTTAATTTGACCCCCGAGGGGGTCCCGACCCCCAGGTTGAGAACCACTGATCTAGCACTTTACAGATACATCAGTCCCTGCCCTCCAGGATATAACAAGGCAATAACTGTCTATACTGAGAATGAGTCTTTACAACCACTTTAAACCTACCTAAAACTTGCATTTCTTTGGACATCAGGTGCTCTTTCCTTCTTTTCCAAGTCTACATGCGGAAATGACCGTAAGGCCGAATCGGAAAAGGTAGCAGCCCAAGCCCCAAGAGAGTTCACCGTCCACCATCCACCATTGGACATAACCTGCTGGAAAGGGATTTCTTCCTACTTACCCACACAATTTCCCATCCATTACCAGTGACTGATCCAGTCAGTCCAGCGCGGTCTCCAGAACAAACCAGTTACCACTGTAGCTTGTGTCTCTGCTTCTCCTTCAAAGCCCCTCCACCACTTTGTCTTTGCTCATCTTAAGACCATAGCAAGGGTGTTATCCACTCACAGTTTAACTCCTACAAACTTGTCTTTAATCTACAATATGGAGAACCATTAAGGCAGGGTGACACCTTTATTTGTCTTTCTATTGGCAATGAGAGTTGGGTGAAAATGGAACATGTAAAGGGATCCTAAAGCGGAACTTCACCCAAAAGGGGAAGTTCCTCTCTTCCTCCTCTTCCCCTTCCCCCTCCTCCTTTACATTTGGTACTTTTTTGGGGGGTGGGGGGAGCAGGCGTTGATTTTAACAGGTATCCATTCTTCCACCTCTGGTCAGATCGCCCCAAAGATCTGAGATGAAGTTCGGCCCCCTCCTTTTCCTGCAGCCTTCTGGGACACATCACAGGTCCCAGAAGACTGTGAGACCAATCACAAAGGGCAGCATGGCTCTTGCATGTGCAATTAGAAGCTGGCTGTGAAGCTGCAATGCTTCACTGCCAGTTTCCCTTAGTGAAGATGCCGGCACCTGCACCCAAAGCCAATTGAAGAATCAGCTTGGATGAGGACAGTGCTGGGTCCAGTGGCAGGAAGTCCTTCATTGTCTCAGCACTTATAGTCACTCTGACTACTTCAATTTCTTGAAATCTGTCTCCCCTTGACAGCAGGCCACTCACACCACCTCATCTCCCGGTGGAGATGCTCCCCTTTGAGGGTCCCCGATCTACAGTGCCACGCTTTTAATATATAGTCAGCCTTGTAAGTATGGTAGAGAGTGGATTTTTATACTTGGTTTTATTTTATTTTATTTTTATGATATTTTTTCCCTTGGGTAGGATAAGACCATAAAGCAACTCCTTCTATTATATTTTTTTTATTGAACTCACGTGCATGCTCCTGAAGAGTGGATCAATCCACGAAATGCATCGAGCTATTATGTGCCGTGTCCCTATGATTCAATCTCTCAGTATGTATAATTTTTGATATTAATTGTTTATAATCATGTGGCAACCCGTCTATATTGTACGAATAGATATACATTTTTATAAATTATACCAGTTATTATAATCGTATTGTATATACACTTACTCATGATTATGCTCTTGTATGTTATTAATTTATATAATAAACCTACGTGCTTCATTCAAAGTCCCAATCCCCTTGGGAGAGTTCCGGCTATAGCTGCAGAGGCAGCAATCTTTCCCATCTAATATAATGCAGTAACAGCTCAGAAGAAGGGGAAGTCCTTTCCCCCGAAACACGTTGGCTTGATATACATGATGCTAATTTAAAAAAATGCCCTTTAAAGTAATAAAAAGGCATTTTTTATAAAAAAAATAAAAAAAACATGTTATATTTATATGCTCTATGCAGTGGTTCTGCACAGAGCAGCCCCGATCCTCTTCTTCTTGGCTCCCCCCACTGGTATTCCTGGCCCCTCCCTCCTGGTAAGTGCCCCCATAGCAAGCAGCTTGCTACAGGGGAACCCAAGAAGACTCGCCCCGAGCCGCTGCTCTGTGTATCTATTCACACATGGAGCATGGCCCTGTCCTGCCCCTGCTCTCTCCCCATTGGCTCACTACCTGTGATTGACAGTAGTGGGAGTCAATGGTTCCAGCTGCTGTCTCAGCCCATTAGGAGGGAGAGACCCGGGAGACCTGAGGCCTCTGTGCACAACGCTGGAGGAAGATCGGGCTCAGGTAAGTATTGGGGGGGCTGCTGTACACAGAAGGTTTTTTACCTTCATGCATAGATTGCACAAAGGTAAAAAAAAACTTGAGACTTTACAATCACTTTAAGCCTACCAAAAACTTGCATATCTCTCTATCTCCTGTCTGATCAATGTTTATAAACAATGTTACTTTGTATCTCTCAATCTCCTGTATGATCAACGTTTATAAACAATGTTACTTTGTATCTCTCTATCTCCTGTCTGGTCAAATTTTATAAACAATGTTACTTTGTATCTCTCTATGGGTCAGTTCACACCATAGAAACTCAGTCTGGATGCGTTCCAGATGCTTTTCTGCATGCACGTTTTTTGGTGCGATTTTGATGCAGTGGTGTGAACTTGCCCTATCTCCTGTCTGAAAAATATTCAGAAATATGTTGCGTTCTATCTCTCTATCTTACATCTGAACAATGTTTATAAACACAGTGACAGACGTCCTTTTTTGACAGCAGCAGCTTCTAAAGCTGCTGTATTTACACAGGAACTCCCTGCTGTCATTTTGACAGCCATAAGTGGCACATGAGATGGGGGAACAGCAGTGAGGAAGAAGGACGGGATGTACTACACACACCCTGTTGACTCCCAGTGTGTACAACTAGATGGACCCTTTGCTGAAAGCTGGACGAAAGCTCTGCAAATGCTTTGTAAAAACTTGCTGTACACATTGGCCCGGATTCACTTACCTGGGCACATCTTTCAGCCGGCGTAGCGTATCTTCTTTACGCTACGCCGGCGCAACGTTGAGAGGTAAGCATGGTATTCACAAAGCAAATCCTCTCAACGTTGCGCCGGCGTAGCGTATAGTTGTCGGCGTAAGCTGACGTAAGTCAAAGTAGGTGGAAGTGGGCGTGATATATTAAAATGAAGCGTGACCCCATGCAGTCGATGGGCTGAGCTTCAAAAAGCGAACTGCACATGCATCGTCTCTTGGACGCATCCCAGTGCGCATGCTCACAGTTACGTCAAAATAACTGCCTAAGATACGTCAATACACTGCCTACGACGCAAACGTAACCTACGCACAGCCCTATTCACGTACTATGTAAACAGCGTAAAATACGACGGCTGTTCATAGCTTTGCATGGGTTGCGCCACCTATATATGGAATAAATAACTTTACGCCGGACGTAAGCCTTAAGCAAACTGCGTATCTTTTCCGTCGGGCGCATTTACGTTCGCGACTTGACGTATCTCCCTCATTTGCATATTTGCAATGGGGCGTCCATCGTAACTATGCGCCCAAGATACGTCGGCGTAGCAAAATACATTGGGCGGCAGAAGCCTATTTTTCAGGCGTATCTAGCTTGGGGAATTGGCACAGGGATACGACGGCGCATATTTGTAATTACGACGGTGTATCTCTAGATACGCCGGCGTAAAGCTTAAGTGAATCCGGGCCATTGTTCTTATACACGCTGCACTGGGAGAAGGAAAGGGAGAATCACCTTATTGGCCCCTAGGGGCAATACTGACAGTTCCACCCTCACATTTGGATGAGATCTGGTCTGTACCGGGCCACTTAATATCTGATCACAGTCATTCACTTACTGGCAAGTTCCCAGCATTTATAAGAACAGCCGATACCACAGCACAACTTCTTCCCGGGACAATCCGAGTCTACATTACAACTCCTGGGGATAGGGAGCTTACATCCGAAAAAGACATTACCCACGGGACACATGTCCGCTGCAGGAAAAAAAAACATTTATTATTATTTTTTTACAGGTAGTTCTATTTTCCCTAGCGCTTTACAGATACATTGTACATTCACATCAGTCCCTGCCCTCCAGGATATAACAATCCAATAACTGTCTATTAGGGATGAGCCGAACACCCTGAGTTCGGTTCGCACCAGAACCTGCAAACACACCAAAAGTTTGTGTGAACTTTAGAACCCTGTTAAAGTCTATGGGACTCGAACGTTTGAAATCGAAAGTACTTATTTTAAAGGCTAATATGCAAGTTATTGTCCTAAAAAGTGTTTGGGGACCCGGGTCCTGCCCCAGGGGAGTGTTTAGGGACTGGGTCCTGCCCCAGGGGACATGTATCAATGCAAAAAAAGTTTTAAAAAACTGACGTTTTTTCAGGAGCAGTGATTTTAATAATGCTTAAAGTGAAACAATAAAATTGAAATATCCTTTAAAATTTCATAACCAAGGGGGGGTGTATAGTATGCCTGTAAAGTAGCGCTTACTTGTTTCCTGTGCTTAGAAACTGTCCCTGCACAAAATCACTCGTGGCTATAATGAATTGTCGGGATACCAGCAATACAGAGAAAAAGAATTCATAAAAAAAGAATGTGTGAGCAGTCCCCCCAAATTCAATTACCAGGCCCTTCGGGGTTCTGGTATGGATATTAAAGGAAACACTGCATCACAATAAAAAAAAAAATTATGTGGGGTTCCCCCCAAATTATCCATGAAAATGCCGTGTGACCCCCCCCCCCCACATTTTTTTTATGAATGACTTTTCTCTGTATTGCCGGGAGCCGACAATTCATTATACGCTGCGATTTTAAATGACTTTTTTTCCTTCAGAAATTACATTTTGTATGCAGGGACAGTTCTAAGCCACAGGAAACAAGCACTACTTTTCAGGCATACTATACACCCCACTAGGTACGAAATTTAAAGGAATATTTCACTTTTATTTGTTTCACTTAAAGGAATTATTAAATCACTGCTGCCAAAAAAACTGTAGTTTTTAAAAACTTTTTTTGCATTGATACATGTCCCCTGGGGCAGGATCCAGGTCCCCAAACACTTTTTTTTACAATAACTTGCAGTTAGCCTTTAAAATTAGCACTTTACATTTCAAATGTTCGAGTCCCATAGACTTTAACAGGGTTCTAAAGTTCACTGAACTGTACGCGAACACCCCAAATAGATCGCTGTTCGGCGAACAGGCAATGTTTGAGTGGAACATGAGTTCTACTCGAACTCGAAGCCTTCATCCTTACTGTCTATACTGAGAATGAAGCCTCGTACACACTCCCCACGGTTTTCTCTACAAGAAAGCTACTGGGAGGGCTTTTGGCGAGAGAAAACCTTTTGTGTTGTATGCTTGCTGTACACATTAGGCCAGATCCACAAAGAACTGTGGCGCTGGCGTAGCACTTATCTAAGTTAACACTACGCCGCTGTAAGTTACAGCGGGCGTATCCTTATCCATCAAAACACTTTCCGTCTGATAACTTTACGGCGGCGTAGTGTAATTGTTGCGGCGTACGGCCGCGCAATTCAAATTAAAAAGCTGTGGGCGTGATTTAGTTTAAATCAGCTTGACCCCACGTAAATGAAGTATTTTTTGAACGCCGCATGCGCCGTCCGTGGAGATATCCCAGTGCGCATGCGCGAAATCACATCGAAAATAGTCAATGAAAACGACGTGAACGTAACTTATGCAATTCCCTATTCGCAAACGGTTTACGCAAACGACGGAAAAATTGACGCTGGCCCGACGTCCATACTTAACTTTACTTACGCCTCTATACAGCAGGCGTAACTTTACGCCGGACCTACTCTTACGCAAACAACGTAAAAACACTGCGCCCGCCGTACTACGTTCGTGGATCAGCGTATCTAGCTCATTTGCATATTCAACGTGGAAAATATACGGAAGCGCCCCTAGCGTCCAGCATAAATATTAAACTTAAATAGGATGGCGTAAGACGGCGTATCTACGCAAAAAAACGGCGTATCATGTTTTGTGGATACAAAACAATGATACGCCGGCGCTGATTTGAAATTACGGCGGCGTATCTGGAGATACGCCGCCGTAATTGTTTGTGGATCTGGGAAAAGGAAAGGGAGGATTGGATTATTGGCTCCTAGGGGCAATACTGACAGTTCCACCCTCACATTTGTATGAGATCTGGTCTGTATCGGGCCACTTAATAGCTTATTACAGTCATCCACTTACGGATGGGTTCCTGGCATTTATAAGAACAGCCTGCGTCACAGCACTTCTTTTCCCCGAGACAATCCGAGTCTGCGCGACAACTCCTGGGGATGGGGCCCTTGCATGGTAAAGGGAAATTAACGGGACAGGTGCCCGGTTTCACACCAACACTGCAGGAAAAAAAACATTTATCATTATTATTATTTTACAGGTAGTTCTATTTACCTAGCACTTTACAGATACATCAGTCCCTGCCCTCCAGGATATAACATACCAATAACTGTCTATACTGAGAATGAGTCTTTACAACCAATTT
Organism: Rana kukunoris; assembly: GCA_029574335.1. NCBI lineage: Eukaryota > Metazoa > Chordata > Amphibia > Anura > Ranidae > Rana > Rana kukunoris. Next base: position 26,576,244 of record CM056052.1, on the reverse strand, counting down.
AAACAGACCTAAAACATGCATTTCTTTGGACATCGGGTGCTCTTTCTTTCTTTTCAAGTCTGCATGCGGAAATGACCGTAAGGCCGAATCGGAAAAGGTAGCAGCCCAAGCCCCAAGAGAGTTCACACGTCCACCGTCCACCATGGGCATAACCTACTGGAAAGGATTTCTTCCTACTCACCCACACAATTTTCCATCCATTACCAGTGACTGATCCAGTCAGTCCAGCACGGTCTCCAGAACAAACCAGTTACCACTGTAGCTTGTGTCTCTGCTTTTCCTTCAAAGCCCCTCCACCACTTTGTCTTTGCTCTTCCCAAGACCATAGCAAGGGTGTTATCCACTCACAGTTTGACTCCTACAAACATGTCTTTATGCTACATTATGGAGAACTATTAAGGCAGGGTGACACCTTTATTTGGCTTTCTATTGGCAATGAGAGTTGGGTGAAAATGGGACAGGTAAAGGGAGCCTAAAGCGGAACATCTCCCAAAAGGGGAAGTTCCCGCTCTTCCTCCTCTTCCCCTTCCCCCCTCCTCCTTTACATTTGGTACTTTTTTGGGTTGGTGGGGGGGAGGCGGTCCTGATTTTAACAGCTATCCATTCTTCCACTTCTGGTCAGATCGCCCCAAAGATCTGAGATGAAGTTTTGCCCCCTCCTTCTCCTGCAGCCTTCTGGGACACATCACAAGTCCCAGAAGACCGAGAGACCAATCACAAAGCACAATGTGGGTCTCGCATGTGCAGTTGGAAGCCAAGGCTTCACAAGCCAGTTTACCCTTAGAGAAATGCTGGTGCCTGCACCCAAAGCCAATT